>JBBDGP010000216.1:1372500-1742500 GCA_037952835.1 Lithobates septentrionalis | reverse complement strand
TTTGAAGCGCACGTGCAAGAAGGGTGCCAGGTTTATTAGCTTTAAAGTAGAATTTATGTTTAGATTTACGTATTGTTTTGTCCACCGATTCTGATAGGAATAGGTCAAGATTTAAACTTGCCTTATCAAGTTGTGCTTTTGACACTGGAGTAGGGTTTGATTGGAAATTTGTGTGGCAGTCATTAAATTCTTTTTCTAGTTTTTGTTGTAGTTGTCGTTTTTCTTTTTTAAGGTATGATGCTTGTCGTAGACAGACCCCTCTAAAAACAGGTTTATGGGCTTCCCACAATGTCAGTGGGGATATATCAGGAGTATCATTGTATCCCAGATATTCTTTTATTGCTGATTCTAAGTCAGGTGAATGTGATGGGTGTGTGAGAATTGAATCGTTTATGTGCCATGTGGGGTCTTGAGCTTTTGGGATTAAAGAAGTAAAGGTTGAAATTATCGCACAATGATCTGTCCAAGTATAAGGTTTAATATAAGAGTCGAGCAATTCTGGTGACATACTTATAGATATTAGGATATGGTCAATACGGGAAAAAAGATTTATGTGGGTGGGAGTAAAAAGAGAGTTGACGTTTTGAAGAATTTATTTCACGCCAGGAATCTAGCAGTGAATGTTGTTGAAGAAGTCTTTGAAACATACGAGATTGAGAGCTGGATACAGTTGGAGTAGGGGATTTATCTAGATAGGGGTATAGAACTTGATTTGAATCACCACATATCAAAAGTGTGCCCATTTTATGCAAATCTATTACTTGTAGCAAGTGAGAGAGGAATGATGTTGGTCTTTTATTAGGTGCATAATAGGAAACAATTGTGAGTGGGATATCACATAGGTGTCCCAAAAGTATGAGATAGCGGCCTTCTGGATCTTTGATCTCTGTTATGAGGGAAAAAGGTGTAGTTCGTAGAAATGCTGTTAGTACTCCTCTGCGTTTTGATTTAGCTGAAGCAGTATAAACTTGGGGGTAGCATGTCCCAAAATATTTAGGGGTTGCAGTTTCAGTAAAATGCGTCTCTTGGAGGCACACTATATGGGCTTTTGAGGAGGATAAAGATCTGAATACTTTAGTTCGCTTATGAGGAATGTTTAGACCTTGGACATTTAATGTTAGGACATTTAAAGGAGCCATATATAATTTTTACATAAGATATATCGATATATTTCTGTTATCAGGTGCGGAATCAAAGAAACCCCAGGGAAAGATTGGATAGAAGAAAAAAGGAGAAGTAGATTATGAGAGAAGAAAGAAATAATAAGAGTCATATATTTAAAATAAGTTATAATTACTAATATATGTATAAAAATAAAACAATGGCGTACTGAGCACGCAAATCTGCTAGCTCAGAGGCACAAAGTCTATCCGAGGAGGCCCCTCACACTGTAACCCAAGTGGAGGAGAGTCCTAGGACAGAAAAATGGGGGCAGCAGTGACCAATTCTCATGTCCCCCGCGGCCAAATTTTATGAAAAAATAAAAAAAGACATCCGATTTTGGTTATATTCCTTAACAAATAAGCAAACATAAGAGTCAGATTAAATAGTATTCCTTTTAACAAATCTTTAATTAATTATATATGAATATTTGAATGTAAAGTTATATACTTTAACTTATAACATATTAAGAACTTGAAATATTTAAAATTAAAGATAAGGTAGGTGAACCATTAAGTTAAATGAGCTTCAGAGAGAAATGCAAAATGCGTTCAGTCCATTGTGTCTGGTGGGTCTAGGTCTGGGGAATTGAATCAACCCCTTTTTGATGCACTTTGTCTGCTTCTGTCAGTTCCAGGCTTAGATGCACTTTGTAGAGAATTAGATGTTGTACGTCGATGAGGGCTAGTAAAGGGCCCATTGTATAGATGAAGGTTTTGCAAAGTGTTCTGTAATTGTTCGAAGGATCTGCTTGAATATTTGGTGCCTTGAAATGTAAAACGAATGGAAAATGGGAATCCCCATTGATAAGGGATATGGTGGTGTTGGAGATTTTGGAGCAAAGGTTTCATCACGCGCCGTTTAGCAACTGTTATTGGTGATAGGTCAGCAAAAATCTGGTATGAATGACCTTGAAAAGTAAGAGATTCTTTGTTCCTGGCGGCTGTCATAAGTTGCTCTTTTGTGCGAAAAAAGTGGAACTTTACAATTATGTCACGAGGGGGACCTTCAGCTTTGCGTGGCGCCAAAGCTCTATGGATTCTGTCCATTTCCAATCGTTCAATTGGGATTGATGGTGTTAATTCCTGAAAAAGAGCAGTCATAGTCGATTGAAGGTCAATGATTGACTCAGGCATACCTCGTATGCGGAGGTTTGAACGACGTGCCCTATTCTCAAAATCTTCTAAACGCGCTTGCAGCGTTAAATTTTCATCTTTAAGAGACTCCAATTCATTGTCATGTGATAGTACATTAGTTTCAATGTCATTCATTCTGTTTTCCAATTCAGCTGTGCGTTGGCCTAAATCACGTATTTCTTTTGTCAGTTTCTCTGTAATTTGGTCAGAGGTCTGCTTTAAAGCTTTCTGTAGCATTTTCTCTATTTGTTTTAATATATTTGGGTGTAATGTATCTGCTTGTTGTGGCTGGGGGCTGGCACTGTATTCACTATCTGTGTCATACAGTTCCTGAGGTAAATGCAGCTGTTTCTTGTCAGCGCAGGCCTTAGCTGTGTGAGGAGTAAGGATGAGCCGAACACCCCCCTGTTCGGTTCGCACCAGAACATGCGAACAGGAAAAAAGTTTGTTCGAACACGCGAACACCGTTAAAGTCTATGGGACACGAACATGAATAATCAAAAGTGCTAATTTTAAAGGCTTATATGCAAGTTATTGTCATAAAAAGTGTTTGGGGACCTGGGTCCTGCCCCAGGGGACATGGATCAATGCAAAAAAAAGTTTTAAAAGCGTCCGTTTTTTCAGGAGCAGTGATTTTAATAATGCTTAAAGTCAAACAATAAAAGTGTAATATCCCTTTAAATTTCGTAGCTGGGGGGTGTCTATAGTATGCCTGTAAATGGGCGCATGTTTCCCGTGTTTAGAACAGTCTGACAGCAAAATGACATTTTGAAGGAAAAAACACATTTAAAACTACCCGCGGCTATTGCATTGCCGACAATACACATAGAAGTTCATTGATAAAAACGGCATGGGAATTCCCCACAGGGCAACCCCGAACCAAAATTTAAAAAAAAAATGATGTGGGAGTCCCCCTAAATTCCATACAAGGCCCTTCAGGTCTGGTATGGATATTAAGGGGAACCCCGGCCAAAATTTAAAAAAAAAATGACGTGGGGTTCCCCCTAAATTCCATACCAGACCCTTCAGGTCTGGTATGGATTTTAAGGGGAACCCCGCGCCAAAAAAAAAATAAATAAACGGCGTGGGGTCCCCCCAACAATCCATACCAGACCCTTATCCGAGCACGCAACCTGGCAGGCCGCAGGAAAAGAGGGGGGGACAAGAGTGCGGCCCCCCCCTCCTGAACCGTACCAGGCCACATGCCCTCAACATTGGGAGGGTGCTTTGGGGTAGCCCCCCAAAACACCTTGTCCCCATGTTGATGAGGACAAGGGCCTCATCCCCACAACCCTGGCCGGTGGTTGTGGGGGTCTGCGGGCGGGGGGCTTATCGGAATCTGGAAGCCCCCTTTTACAAGGGGACCCCCAGATCCCGCCCCCCCTGTGTGAAATGGTAAGGGGGTACTTACCCCTACCATTTCACTAAAAAACTGTCAAAAATGTTAAAAATGACAAGAGACAGTTTTTGACAATTCCTTTATTTAAATGCTTCTTCTATCTTCCTTCATCTTCTTCTGGCTCTTCTGGTTCTTCCTCCGGCGTTCTCGTCCAGCATCTCCTCTGTGGCGTCTTCTATCTTCTTCTCCTCGGGCCGCTCCGCACCCATGGCATGGGGGGAGGCTCCCGCTCTTCATCTTCTTCATCTCTTCTTCCTTCTTCTCTTCTTCTCTTCTTAATTTTCTTCTCCGGGCCGCTCCGCATCCATGCTGTGGCATGGAGAGAGGCTCCCGCTGTGTGACGGCGTCTCTTCGTCTGACGGTTCTTAAATAACAGGGGGCGGGGCCACCCGGTGACCCCACCCCCTCTGATGCACAGTGACTTGACGGGACTTCCCTGTGACGTCACGGGGAATGCCACAGGGAAGTCCCGTCATGTCCCGTGCGTCAGAGGGGGGCGGGGTCACCGGGTGGCCCCACCCCCTGTTATTTAACCACTTCCCGCCCAGCCTATAGCGGATTGACGGCCGGGCGGTGGTTGTGTTATCCTGACTGGGCATCATATGACGTCCTTCAGGATAACATGCCGCCGCGCGCCCGCAGGGGCGCGCATCGCGGCGATCGGTGGATCGGTGTGTCAGTCTGACACACCGCTACACCGATCTTGGTAAAGAGCCTCCGGCGGAGGCTCTTTACCACGTGATCAGCCGTGTCCAATCACGGCTGATCACGCTGTCAATAGGAAGAGCCGTTGATCGGCTCTTCCTCACTCACGTCTGACAGACGCAAGTAGAGGAGAGCCGATCGATGGCTCTCCTGGCAGGGGGGTCTGCGCTGATTCTTTATCAGCGCAGCCCCCCCGCAGATCACCACACTGGACCACCAGGGAAGGGAAACATGTGGATGGCCAGGTATGTACCCCATGGCCATCCACATGTGCCCAGTCAGTGCCAAATCTGTGCCAATCAGTGCCCACAAATGGGCACTGATTGGCACAATTATGTTGCAGTGATGCCCAGCAATGCCACACTTAGGGGCATCACTGCCATCAATCAGAATCATCAGTGCCACCCATCAGTGTCCATCAGTGCCACCTGTCAGTGCCCATCTGTGCCCATCTGTGCCCACCTATCAGTGCCCATCCATGCCCATCTGTGCCAACTATCAGTGCCACCCATAACTACCCATCAACGCCACCTACGAGTGCCCATCAATGCCACCTACGAGTGCCCATCAGTGCCGCCTATCAGTGCCCATCGGTGCCACCTATCAGTGCCCATCAGTGCCACCTACCAGTGCCACCTATCAGTGCCCATTAGTGCCACCTATCAGTGCGCATCAGTGCCACCTATCAGTGCCCATCATCAGTGCCCGTCAGTGCCACCTCATCAGTGCCACCTCATTGGTGCCACCTCATCGGTGCCCATCAGTGCCGCCGTATCAGTGCCCGTCAGTGCAGCCATATCAGTGCCCATCATTGAAGAAGAAAACGTACTCATTTACAAAAAATTTTAACAGAAACAAAGAAAAACGTGTTTTTTTTCAAAATTTTCTTTCTTTTTTTATTTGTTGCGCAAAAAATAAAAACCGCAGAGGGGATCAAATACCACCAAAAGAAAGCTATATTTGTGGGAACAAAATGATAAAAAATTTGTTTGGGTACAGTGTGGCATGACCGCGCAATTGTCATTCAAATTGTGACAGCGCTGAAAGCTAAAAATTGGGCTGGGCGGGAAGGTGTCTAAGTGCCTGGTATTGAAGTGGTTAAGAACCGTCAGACGAAGAGACGCCGTCACACAGCGGGAGCCTCCCTCCATGCCACAGCATGGATGCGGAGCGGCCCGGAGAAGAAAATGAAGAAGAGAAGAAGAGAAGAAGGAAGAAGAGATGAAGAAGAAGATGAAGAGCAGGAGCCTCCCCCCATGCCATGGGTGCGGAGCGGCCCGAGGAGAAGAAGATAGAAGACGCCGCAGAGGAGATGCTGGACGAGAACACCGGAGGAAAAACCAGAAGAGCCAGAAGAACCACAAGAAGATGAAGGAAGATAGAAGAAGCATTTAAATAAAGGAATTGTCAAAAACTGTCTCTTGTCATTTTTAACATTTTTGACAGTTTTTTAGTGAAATGGTAGGGGTAAGTACCCCCTTACCATTTCACACAGGGGGGGGCGGGATCTGGGGGTCCCCTTGTTAAAGGGGGCTACCAGATTCCGATAAGCCCCCCGCCCGCAGACCCCCACAACCACCGGCCAGGGTTGTGGGGATGAGGCCCTTGTCCGCATCAACATGGGGACAAGGTGTTTTGGGGGGCTACCCCAAAGCACCCTCCCAATGTTGAGGGCATGTGGCCTGGCACGGTTCAGGAGGGGGGGGCCGCACTCTCGTCCCCCCTCTTTTCCTACTGCGTGCCAGGTTGTGTGCTCGGATAAGGGTCTGGTATGGATTTTTGGGGGGGCCCCACGCCGTTTTTTTTTTTTTTTGGCGCGGGGTTCCCCTTTAAATCCATACCAGACCTGAAGGGTCTGGTATGGAATTTAGGGGGAACCCTACGTCATTTTTTTTTTAAATTTTGGCCGGGGTTCCCCTTAATATCCATACCAGACCTGAAGGGCCTTGTATGGAATTTAGGGGGACTCCCACATCATTTTTTTTTTAAATTTTGGTTCGGGGTTGCCCTGTGGGGAATTCCCATGCCGTTTTTATCAATGAACTTCTATGGGTATTGTCGGCAATGCAATAGCCGCGGGTAGTTTTAAATGTGTTTTTTCCTTCAAAATGTCATTTTGCTGTCAGACTGTTCTAAACACAGGAAACATGCGCCCCTTTACAGGCATACTATAGACACCCCCCAGCTACGAAATTTAAAGGGATATTACACTTTTATTGTTTAACTTTAAGCATTATTAAAATCACTGCTCCTGAAAAAACGTCCGTTTTTAAAACTTTTTTTGCATTGATCCATGTCCCCTGGGGCAGGACCCAGGTCCCCAAACACTTTTTATGACAATAACTTGCATATAAGCCTTTAAAATTAGCACTTTTGATTTCTCCCATAGACTTTTAAAGGGTGTTCCGCGGCATTCGAATTTGCCGCGAACACCCCAAATTGTTCGCTGTTCGGCGAACTTGCGAACAGCCAATGTTCGAGTCGAACATGAGTTCGACACAAACTCGAAGCTCATCCCTAGTGAGGAGAATTTGACTGAGCCATATTACAGGAGCTTTTCACTTTTGTTTTGCCTCGGGCAGCTCCCAAAACCATTCTATTTGGTTCACAGGGTACTAAGGAGGATATTAGTATGCTTTTTGTTTAGTTACCCTGCCATTCGGGCATCTGTGGTAGCTGCCAAGTCCAGGGAACAACAGAGCCTCAGCGGGACATGTCCATCGCTGTCTGCTCCGCGCATGCACCCTGATGTTTATTGTTTTTTAGGATTTTTTAGGATTTATATGCATTTTTTCACATATTATGCTGTGTCTTTTTTATCTGATGGTCATGTGTATAATGTTTTAAGCACTATAGTCAGATACATCTATGCATCTATGCATTTCACGCTTTGCGCGCGTCATCAGGAAGTGGGGGCCCACTTGAAATGCAAAGAAGAGAGGCTTGACACGCAAACTGACAGGAGCCCTTAATTTCCACCGAGCCAGTGGGACACATGCTGCACACCGATTCTACAGACCCTCAAGCTACCTTTGTGCTGTTTTTATTACATTGGACATGTGTAAGTGCAGCTTTCTTCTAAATAAAACTATATTACACTATACCTGCCTTATGTGGTTCTTTGTGGTGGAGCCAATTTCACAGAGTCTTGTGATGGGAGAAGGAGACAGATGAATATTGTGGAGGATATATGATACTGGAGAGTTTTTTCACATATCCCTGCTTATTTGATTGTGACCGTATTTAGCCATGTACAGTATGGAGGAGAGAGCTAGACGTGGAATTTGATGGAGATGGAGACTAACCTTTGAATCAAGCAGTTTGTCATTTTTAAGATTCATGCTTTATGGTCACTTGCTGGACGGGTAAATCTGGTGAGCTCATTCTATATTCACTTTATGTGAATTTATGGACTTTTTTTTTTTTCAAAAGTATTTTATTAAGTTTTCACATATACAAAAAAAAAAGTTCAGTACATCAACTGTTGTAACATAAGGATATGCGTTAGACAGATTCAACATACATCTTCCGAGGGAGCAGAACTTATATCACATAAGAAATGTAGTTGAGGCATAGACAAGCAACCTGTAGGGTAAAAAAATTTTTTGGAGGTTATAGGGTTACGGAAGTCTCTGACTAGTCCTTTATGTGTTAGCGGGCGTTGCTAGTAAAGCCAAATAGGTTGAGAGATCGTTAGTATAAAGCCCGTTTGTTGGGGATACGAGTCTTAGTCAACGTAGGAGATCAGTATTGAAAAAGAATCATGTAATGTTTTGCCGACCGTGGTAATTCAACCCTCGGTCCTGAGCACCCCTAATGGGATCTATCTGTGCTCAGGGAGGGTGTATACAGGTGTCTCCTGGCTATTAATGTCGGTTCGGTGTGATTATGGAGGAAGTGTTCCCATCTAACTGGGCAATTCCCAAGGATGAGATGATGCAACTTGAATACATGCAATTAGGAGTTGTCTGTGTGAGAGAGGGAGACAAAAGGGAGACGGAAGGTCAGGGTTGGGGACATGCTGATTCATGTGTTTATGTGCTCAGTTGTGCATGGCCTTACATTGTCGTCAGAATCAGTGGGTAGTCGATTGGGGGGGGTGGGGGTCTGTTGCGATTCTCTAAAATGGGTCCAGCAGGCCCAGGTTTCCCTGTATTTCGAAGGAGTGTCAGCAGATTGGTGTATGAGGTTTTCTATCTCAGCCAGTCTGTCCACTCTCCGGATCCATTCAGCAATCGAGGGAGGGGACGTGCTTCTCCAATGGACTGGGATGCACATATTTGCTGCATTGATGAGATGTAGGACCAGCGACTTCTTGTATATACGTTGAGGAATGGAGGTGTGGTGGAGTAGGAATTGGGCCGGAGTGTAGTCCGGGGTAAAGGTCGTTATCTGTGTGATCAGGCGGTGGATTTCAGACCAATACGATTGGATGAGGGGGCATTCCCACCAAATATGTAGGAGAGTTCCTCTGGCTGTGTTACATCTCCAGCATTTAGGAGAAATATTCGGTATGAATTTATTAATTTTGTCAGGGGTCCTGTACCATTTTGTAAGTATTTTGTATCTGCATTCTTGGATCGAAACATTGATTGAGCCTTTGTGAATGTGGTAGTGTATGTTTTTCCACTCATCGGGGGTAAGGGAGAGATTCAAATCAGTTTCCCATTGTCTGATTAAAATGTCTTCCTTGGTGTTGTTAGGTGGATAAAAAAGAGTGTGAATGGTTGAGATGAGGTGTCTTTGAGGTTCAGGACTGGTGCATAGGAGTTCAAAAGGAGTGAGATCCCTACGTATGTCTGATTCGTGTTGGAGACTATGAAGGAAATGACGGATCTGGAGGTATTTGTAGAAAGGAATGTCCAATTCTGGGAACTTTTCTGCCATGGCTTGATGTGACATAAGGTGTCCTTGGTGGAATAGTTGTTGCACTCTAAGACGGGGTCTATGGGGGTCATTCAGTGGGTGACGTAAAGACACACCTGGCGTAAAATCCGGATTGTCTTCTACGGGGGTCATTGGGCCTGGTGTAGGTCGTATCTGGAGCGCTTTGCAAGCAGCTCTGAAGGTCAGTAGAGTGGAGTTAATTATGGGATTTGCAGTGGCTGCTTTCGGCACTCGTTGTGGGTTTAGCCAGGGTAGAAGTTGTAGCGGAATCGAGGTGAATGCATTTTCAATGTGTACCCAATCTTTGTTTTTGTCATGTAAGTGCCAGTCTACAATTCGGGCCAAATGACACACCCGGTGGTAGGTTTGTACGTCCGGTACTTGTAAGCCTCCCCTCAGTTTAGGGGATGTCAGTCTGTGCCAATTGAGCCTGGGCTGTTTGGCGAACCAAATGAATTTCCTACAAATTTTCGTGTAGGAAGAAAAGAAGGAGGGTGGAAGGAGTATGGGGATGGATTGAAGGAGATAGAGTAACCTGGGTAGTACATTCATTTTCAGTATAGCAATCCTTCCGAACCAAGAGAACGGTCCTACTTGCCACTTCTGCAGGTCGGTCTGAATGGTTTGGAGGATTGGAAGGAAGTTTAGCCTAAATAAGTCCGCCAGTTTGGTGGGAATTTTAATGCCGAGGTAGGTTATTGCTTGAATTTCCCAGGCAAAGGGAAAATTTTGTTTGCACTGTGCTACGGTGTCATCGGACAGTGATATGTTGAGAGCTTTGGACTTGGAAAAGTTAATTTGTAAATTTGATAAAGATTTGAATAGTGCGAAGTCTTTCAGTAAATTCGGGATGGTAGTGATGGGTTCGGAGAGGAAGAGGAGAACGTCATCTGCGTATGCCGCTACTTTGTACTGTTTATGTTTGATGTCAATGCCTTTAATGTCAGGATTCTCTTTGAGTTTGCGGAGTAGGGGTTCCATTGTTAGTATAAAAATCAGGGGGGACAGGGGGCAACCCTGTCTAGTGCCGTTGGACACGGAGAAGGCCTCCGACAGGCCGCCATTCACCCTTACCCTGGCGCAGGGGGATGAGTAGAGGGCCATAATCATTTTGATCAACTGTGGGGGAAGACCTATAAAGCCTAGGGTGGCTTCCATGAAGTCCCAAGCCACCCTGTCAAAGGCCTTCTCCGCGTCCAAGGACAGAAAGAAGCCCCGAGTGGAAGTGGAGGTTAGCCAATGATGTACATTTAGAGCTTTGGTCGTGTTGTCCCTTGCCTCGCGTCCAGGGACAAAACCTACCTGGTCGGTGGAGATTAAAGTGGGAATCAAGGGCAGTAAACGGTTGGCTATGGCTCTGGCGTACAATTTGACGTCTACATTTAGTAGGGAGATGGGACGGTAGTTAGAGATTATCTTGTCATCTTTCCCAGATTTTGGAATGAGGGTAATGTGGGCCTCTAAAATGTCTTTGGAAGCTGTGTTGGTGTACACGAAACTGTTAAATGCCTCGACTAGGTGTGGCGTGAGTATTTCAGGGAAGGCCTTGTAGTAGCCGACCGTCAGTCCGTCGGGACCAGGGCTTTTGCCCGGTTTCATGTGCTGTAGTGCTAGCAGTATCTCTTCTTTCGTCAAAGGGGCATCTAGAGATGTAGTCTCGTCCGTCATAAGAGGTGGAGGTGAGTATCTCGCAAGAAAGGCATGGATTGCTGCTTTCCTGACCTCTGGGTCTTGCGGTGTTTGGGGGGTGCGGAGGTTGTAGAGATCTGTAAAGTAACGAACAAATTGTTTTGCTATGTCTTCCGACTTAGCTAGTGTTTTACCCGAAGGATCTATGATTGAGTGTATAGTGTGGGCTGCTTTTTTGGCCTGTAGCGCCCTGGCCAACAGTTTCCCTGACTTATTACCGAACTCGTAGAAACATTTTTGAGTGAGTATAAATTTACGCTTAGTGTTTTTGTGCAAAACCTCCAGGAGTTCATTTCTTAGTTGTGTCAGTTCAGCCAAGGCGTCAGAGGCCAGAGAAGCCTTATGTGTTCGTTCCAGTTTAGAGATGCGTTCAGTCAGTCTCTCCATTTCAGCTCTGTGTAGTCTGTTTCTGATCGCGGCTTGCGACAGAAAAGTACCTCTTATGACGCATTTATGCGCGGCCCAGACTATTTCAGGGGGGGATTCGCCCTGTCCGTTTTCTGCAAAGTAGGTGTTTAGGTGTTGGGAAACGATGTGTGCGATTCCTGCGTCAGTGAGGAGGGAGTTGTCTAGGCGCCAGATGCGAGAGCGGGACCGCACAGTGGGGACATGTAGGGTCATGGTAATGGGGTTGTGGTCCGAGAGGATCATTGGTTCAATCGTGGATTTTTGAAGTAGGGTCAGGTCATTTTGGGAGAGAAAAAGGTAGTCTATTCTTGAGTATTTGGAGTGCATTGGGGAGAAGAAGGTGAAATCTTTACCATTTGGATGAAGCGTGCGCCATGTGTCGTGTAGAAGTAGGTTGCGGAGTAGTGTTTTGATCGCACGTAAGGCCCGAAAGGTAGAGGATGAGGTACCATTGGAGGTATCAAGGGAGGGATTGAGAGGGACATTGAAGTCGCCACCGACTATCAATGTGCCCGTGCTGAAATTCAAGAGCAGTTGAAGTGTAGTACGAAAGAAGGACACTTGTTGTGTATTCGGAGCGTATAGGTTTGCAATGGTGAATGTGGTATTGTGTAGAGTACCCTTGACGAAAAGAAATCTACCCATAGGGTCCCGTTGTACGTCCGACACTACAAAGGGGCAGTGTTTCGAAATGAGGATGCTAACCCCTTTCGATTTTGCTTCTTTATTAGTGGCATGATATACTTTCGGGAAGTTTTTGTTCTGTAGGTTGGGAATCGCATCAGTTCTAAAGTGTGTTTCTTGGATGAGCGCAATGTGGGTTTTAGATTTGTGCAGAGACTCGAGTAGAAGGGAGCGTTTTTCGGGGGTGTTTAGGCCGCGTATATTCAATGAGCGAATATTTAATGCAGAGAATGGTGGGTTCTGAGCATTGGGTGATTTAACGTGGTCCATGACCTCCGTCGGGGTGTGGTAATGTGCCAGGAGATAGGGTATAGGAGAGGTGTGTCCCAGTGAATTTTGTCGAAGTGCAGGAGTGGGGTGTTTTTTAAAAAAAAAAAAAAAAAAAAAAAAAAAAAAAAAAAAAAAGGGGGGGGAGGTGGAACCGATGAGGCAGCTATAAGACTGATCAGTCCAGCTGTCTCTTTGGGAAGTAAAAATCGGTAGTGTACAGTGCAGCGATAGCCTCCAGCCCGTGATGTCCGGACTGGTGTACTGCACTGCCGCTGTGTGGGGGTTGGACAAGACCTGTCACGAGAAAGGTTGTGATGTGAGAGGTTGGAAATAAATCAGTCACCTACTATCCTGTGACTATGGAGCATGGTGTGTGGAGGCTTGAGAATGACGGTAAAGGCTTTCGGCTTAGAGGTCTATGTTGCTTATGATGGATAGGGGAAGATGGTGACCCTGAGATAGGTCACTAGCATTAAGGTAGAGTACCGGAGGAGAGATTAGTATGAAAATCGTCAACATAACAATATAATATAGAACCATATCAAACTGTATAAAACCTGTCTGTGTGTGCGTGGCCCGGCGTACATGTGCCATGCCAAGCCTACACAGTGCTATGTTTGAGCATCCGAAGTCACCGCCACGACCCCTTGAGGTTGCAACGGTGGGTCCAGAGATTGAGACAAGTATGGAACATCGTACGCCACTCTAGGTGGGCAGGAGGTCTCTTCGCCTGACCCTGTTCAGAGCACCTTAAGTAAGTGAGACACGTTGTGCCGTTTCATGACAGAGCCATGAGAACCGCGCAATCTTCAGGGGAGGCATTGCTAAGCAATTAACAACAAAACTAAACTAGGTACCTGTAGAGTATGAACTATTGTATGGGTAGATGTAAACTAAGTAGGATTGCTCTTCAGTAAAGTTCTGTCAAGTTCTGACCCCCGGGTCTGCGTTTGTCGGCTGTGAAATGAGGCTCCAGGCAGTTCTGAGAGCGGCGAGCAGTTTAGTGCGTTGTACCACCGGGATGCGGATGTCTCTTTAAACACGTTTCCACCAGTGTCATGCATGGACGGGTCTGAAGAGCGTGAGTTCCTATGTCTCTGATATTCCATGCCTCCTGGATTCTGCTAGGCTGTCCGTAGCGCTAATGGATGATCCTGTTGCTCGGCTCGTGAGCTGGTCTCCGGTCCCAGAAGGGTAAGGTACCGAAACGTAGGATGCAAGCCTGAAAAAAGAGACCAGAAGTCGTTGCGTCAGGGGAGATCCGGACGATGCCCGCCCCAGCAGAGGTCGGGGGGGCCATAAAGGTGTTCGCAACGGTGAGTGTCCTGAGGTGGAGGCAGCGGTGGTGGGCAGTATAGCCAAACAGAGAAGCGTCTTTGGAGGTGCAGAAGTTCCCGGCGTGTCGTGGTGGTGTGTGGGAAACGACAGGGTGAGGGAACCTGTAGTATTGGTGCGTGGGCCTGCAGCATACTTCTGTAGTTGGCGCAGCGTCTATGACTCTGGAGGGGAGGTCCGGGGATTGGCTGTGGATTCGCAGAATCACGTTGCGTCATACCGTGTCGTCGTCGTAGTGCATCTTGGGTATTGTAGTGCGCAAGGATCAGAGGTGGAAGTCTTATACCGTGATGTGGCGGCCATTAAAGAGCTTCTGCTACATACCCCGATATTGTGTACTCATCGTCATACATTCTGAGCAGCCGGGGGTATTCAGACGCCATTCCCCGAGGCGTTGCTGAGGGTATAAACCAGGAAAACAGTGAACGATAAAATGAGAAAAATAAAAACTCCAACAAAGTAAAACAACATCTGCGCCTATGTGTGCGGGGGCCTAATTAGGCACCTGACGGGGGTGCAATGGTCACACATAGTAGATAGCGGTCAAGGTTGTCAGCGGTCCCTTCTGGCTCTCCTATAGTTGGGAGAGTGAGGGCTGGGGTCGTTGCGTGTTGAGCGATGCGTGCCGTTAGGTGTGACCGACGGGGATCGCCTTCTCCTCTGCCCTGTATGTGAAGCCTCCATTGGTTCTTCAGGTGGGTTATCTCTGCGCACTGCAGAGCGGCGAAAGTCCGCATACCAGTTGGGGACCTCCACCCTCGGAATGTGTAGGGAATCACAAAAGATGGGGAGATCCTCAGGAACTTTCAGGTAGGCCGTGCGGCCCTGCGAGGTGGCGGCTAAGCAGAAAGGGAACTTCCACTTGTAAGTGATGTTTTTCGAGCGGAGTGTGTCCAGCAGAGGTTTCAAATCCCTTCGGTGTTGCAGGGTGATGCCTGACAGATCCTGGAATATTTGGATGTGTTTCCCTTCGTGTATTATTTGTGGGACTCCTCTGGCCTGCCTGAGTATCTCTTCCTTCAGCTTAAAGTCCGTCAAGCAACAGATGACATCCCTCGGTGGGTCTGTGTCTTTGCCTTTTGGTCTTAGAGCGCGGTGGATTCTTTCAAGCTCTATTGGTGTTTGCAGTGGTCTATGGAGCAGGCCGTTGAATAGAGCAGTGACAGATTGAGCAACCTGGGCTCCCTCTATATTCTCAGGCAATCCTCTGACCCTCAAGTTATGGCGTCTGCCACGGTTGTCGAGGTCTTCAAGGTGTCTCTGCATTTCCCTCATCTGAAGTGTGTGTGTGTCGACATGCCTGGTAGTTTTCCGGATCTGTAGATCTTGGCGATCCACCATTTGTTCTGCCGCCTGGACTCTGTCAGAGAGGGTTCTGAAGTCAATGCGTAGTTCAGAAATGGCCGCCGCAAGAGCGTCCTTGATGTCCGCGGCTATCATCTGCAGGTCCTGGATGTTGAGTTGAGGTGGGGGATGGCCCTCCGTTACTGTGCCACTCGTCTGGCTAGGCGGGAGAGGAGGGGGTGATGTCCCCGGTTGTGAGGGAGCTGAGGCCTCAGAGTTTCTGTGGCGGGAAGGCGCCATGTTGCCTCGGCCCGCTCGAAACATTTCGGGGATATTGTGACTTGTGGTGCCCGTTTGTTCCCTTGGTGATCGGGACCGGGAGGTCGAGGTGTTCCGCGATGCCGTCCCCATGTACTCTGCCGTGTGCGAGGATTTTAAACCTCCGGTAGGCTGGTAGCAGGTCGATGGATAGCAGGAGCTACAGGATTAAGCAGCCGTCTCCATACCAGGTCAGGCCAATTTATGGACTTTTATGTATATAGATCATTTGTGCACATTTTGATTATGATTTACTAATTTATGCTATACTAATTTATAGATTCACCATTTTATTTTTATTTTTTTCCATAATAGTTTTTATTGAAAAAAAGGTATGCAAAATAATATCTTGTACATTAGCAAGGGTATCATATAGAAATTTTTTTTTTTTTTTTTTTGTCACAATAATCTCAAACCAAATATTTTACATAGATACAGATATGTAGATGTCATTTCAGGGGTTATATTAGTTATCGACAGATTTGAGTGACTCAATACATAACCTTTGGTGGGGTGTGCATAGAGATTTATCTTATGGCCCCTTCCCTGAGTTAAAGATCTTAAGTACAAAACAAGAAATGGGGGACAAGAAGGAGTGTGTACAGGATATGGAGGGAAAGTAAAGAAGAAGAAAAAGAAGAATGGCGGGTTGGGGAGAGGGAAAATAGTGGAGTTGGAGGGGAGAGTGGCGGCAGAGTTCTCGGTCCATACGACCCCCTCCACCCGGTATAGCCACCCCGACTCGAACCGGACTATCTTTAATTCTTGGTAGTCTAATCAAAAGAGTATTCAGGGGCTATATGAGCCATAGCGTTGTGAGAATTTGAAATGTGTCCAACAGGCCCATGTGGTCGTAAATTTCTGGATTCTCTCTTGTGATATGTGCACTAGTTCCTCCATTTCTTCTATCTTGGAAATCCTCCGAAACCACTCTACAATCGTAGGAGTAGAGGTGGATCTCCAGTGCGTTGGGATACAGAGTTTGGCTGCGTTCACCAAGTGCATAGCTAAAGATTTAAAGTACTCGTTTCTAGTCAGGTGAGTGTGATGTAGAAGGTATTGGGCTGGGGAGTATGTCAGAGTGTAAGTTGTGATATGTGTGATGAGGTCGTGGACCTCTTTCCAGAATGGCTGTATGGATTCGCAGTTCCACCAAATGTGTAGCATTGTACCTTTTGCTTTCCCGCATCTCCAGCAGGTATCTGGGATGGTTGGCGAGAATTTATGTAAAAGTGAGGGAGTCCTATACCAACGTGTTTGAATTTTATAGCCATTCTCCTGAATGGCTACATTAAGGGAGCCCTTGTGTATACATTCGTTGATATGTGACCATTCCTCCTCCGTGAAGGTCATCTGGAGATCTGCTTCCCATGTTGCTTGCGCGGAATCTGGGGTGCGAGAGGTATCTTCTACTAGTATGTTGTACATGTACGAGATTAGGTGCCTTTGTGGGGAGGTTCTGGTGCACAGTTCCTCAAATGAGGTTAACTGTCTAGTCCAAGTCAGTGTCGTTCCTTGAGATGATAGAAAGTGTCTTATCTGTCGGTATGTCCAGAAGGGGAAGGATTTGAGGGGGGATGAGTCAACTAAGTTCTCATACGTTCTTGGGGTCTTGTCTACATAGAACTGATAGGCTAACATTCTGTCATGTGGCCATGTCTGGTTTAGAAAGGATGGAGAGAGCCCCGGGGTGAACTCAGGGTTGCCTCTCAGAGGGGTTAGTGGGCCAGGAACAGAGGAAATTGGTCTAATTTTACCTGTTCGTCTAAAGGATCTTAGCGAAGCTGAGATGAGGGGATGAGTCAAAATCTCCTGTGGCACCTGTTTTGGGGTGATCCAGGGAAGAGACTCCAGTGGGAGTTGGGAGATCGATTTTTCCAGGGTAACCCAAAGCTTACCTGGCTCATGGACATTCCAGTCCACGATTCGGGCAAGGTGGCTCGCAAGGGAGTACTTGTGGAGGTCTGGAAGTCCAATGCCTCCGTCTAGT
Organism: Lithobates septentrionalis; assembly: GCA_037952835.1. Taxonomy (NCBI): domain Eukaryota; kingdom Metazoa; phylum Chordata; class Amphibia; order Anura; family Ranidae; genus Lithobates; species Lithobates septentrionalis. The sequence goes on along the minus strand of JBBDGP010000216.1, from coordinate 1,725,234 downwards.
CTAGGTCGCGTAAGCCTAGTGTATCTGATGCGTGGGGGGGAGCCTTTCCATAGAAATAGTGTGCACATCTTCCTGTACGTTGCAAAGAAGGATGCAGGAAGGTGGATGGGTAGGCACTGAATAATATAAATAAATCTTGGTAAAGTTATCATTTTTAGAAGAGCGGAGCGACCAAACCAGGAGACATTGAGGTTCCCCCATGCTTTTAAGTCAATTTGTGCTTTCTTTAAGACCTTAAGGAAATTGGCCTTGTATATGTCCTCCAATTTAGTGGTGAGTTGGATGCCTAGATAGGTTATTTCCTGTTGGTTCCACTGGAATGGAAAGGAAGATTGGCAGTGTTTAAGCTCTTGTGTTGTAAGGGTGATATTTAAGGCTTGGGATTTCGCATAATTAATCTTCAGGTGTGATAGGGTTCCAAAGTGCTCTATGTCTTTGAGTAAGTTAGGTATGGAGATGGTCGGAGAAGTCAGGGAGAGTAGAACATCATCTGCAAAGGCAGATACCTTATACTCCTTCCCCCGAATTGTCAAACCTGTAATGTCGGAATTGTCTCTTATTCTATTAAGAAGGGGTTCCAGGGAGAGTACAAAAATTAATGGTGAAAGGGGGCAGCCTTGTCGCGTACCGTTTCTTATGGGGAAGGCGTTCGACAGGTGGCCATTCACTCTCACAGCTGCACTCGGATTCGAGTATAGTGCCGAGATGTAGAACAGCATGCGTGGGTGAAGACCGATCCTCTGCAGGACCTCCCCCATGTAGTCCCAGGCCACTGTGTCGAACGCCTTCTCAGCGTCTAAAGACAAAAAGAACCCTCGGGTTTTTGTGGTCGTGAGCCAGTGGTGGATATTCAATGCTCTAATGGTGTTGTCCCTGGCCTCTCGTCCAGGGACAAAACCCACCTGGTCTAATGAGATAAGGCTTGGCAAGAAAGTGGACATTCTGTTGGCCAAGATTTTGGCATAAATCTTGATGTCCACATTGAGCAGTGAAATAGGTCTGTAATTTTGTACTCGTGTCCTGTCCTTCCCCTCCTTAGGGATTACTGTTATGTGTGCCTCCAACATGTGTCCTACGCTCAGCGTGGGGTCCGCTAGAGAATTTAAGGCTGATAACATTTTTGGGGCTAGGGACTGGGCGAAGCATTTATAATATTGTAGTGTAAACCCATCTGGGCCTGGGCTTTTACCTGGTTTCATCTGACGCATGACGATCTGCAGTTCTTCAATTGAGAGGGGTTGTTCTAATTCTTCTGCTTGTTTTTGTGAGATTGGTTGTGGGCCATACTGGGTCAAGAAGGTCTTTATCGCTTCCGTTCTATTTAATGCTTGTTCTGGGTTTGAAATGGGGGTCCTAAGATTATATAGATTTTTGTAATATTGTTCGAATTCATGGGCTATGTCTTCATTTTTAGATAGTGAAGTGTCCTGTTGGGTCTGTATGTGGTAAATTGTGTTAGACGGTTTAGAAGTACGTACTGCTCTGGCCAGTAATATGCCACACTTGTTGCCTTGCTCGTAAAAGATTCGTTGGTGGAGAACATACTGGCGCCTGGTGTGTTTACCTAGTTCTTCTAATAATGTTGAGCGTGAGTGCATCAGTTCCTGCAGTGTCTGCTGGGAGTGAGATTGTTTATGTGTAGACTCCAGACGTCTGATATCAGCGATCAGGTTATCTATGGTGGCCTGCTGTGACCTTTTAATTTTCGCAGCCTGGGCCATCAGCTCCCCCCTGATCACACATTTGTGGGCTTCCCACAAAGTGGTCGGGGATATATCTGGGGTAGAGTTCTCCCTGAAATATGTATCAATACTTGCTGTCAGGCGTGAGGTAAATTCTGTGTCTTTTAGTAGGGAGGAGTTGAGTCTCCATGTTTTCGTTTTAGGTGTCAAGTCTGGGAAGGTCAGGGTAACTGAGATAGGGTGGTGGTCAGATAGAAACATAGGATCGATCGTGGCCTGTGTGAGGTAGGTTAAGTCAGGTTGGGATAGAAAAAGATAGTCCAGTCTTGAATATTTTTGAAAAGGGATGGAGTAGAAAGTGTAGTCCTTCACAGAGGGGAACATTGTGCGCCATGTGTCGTGTAGTGCTAGCCCTTGAAGTTCTAATTTAATTTGTCTCAGGGCTCGGTAGGATAGCATTGAGGTTCCTGAGGAGGTATCAAGGTTAGGGTTGAGGGGTACATTGAAGTCCCCTCCTAGTAGCACAATACCCTCTTTGAAGGAGGTCAGAAGGTCACCTATTTTCCTAAAGAAAGATACCTGGTGTTCGTTTGGAGCGTAAATGTTTGCCAATGTTATCGGCTTAGAAGCGTAGGTGCCTTTAATAAATACAAATCTACCCTCAGGGTCCACAAGCGAGTCTGAGAGCTGAAATGGGGCCTGCTTAGAAACAAGTATGGAGACTCCTTTTGTCTTAGCTATGGGATTGGTGGAATGGAAGGCAGTTTGGTAGATATGGTTGGAAATTTTTGGAATGGAATTAGAGCGAAAATGAGTCTCCTGTAGGAAGATGAATTGGGCTTTTTGCTTGGTGAGGGAGGACAATACCTGTGAGCGCTTTTCCGGCACATTAAGGCCTTTTGCGTTAAGAGAAACACATTTCAACACTAGGGGAGCGTAGTGAGGCATTGTGAGAGATCAGGGCCCGTGTGTTTATTTATTACCTCTACGGAGTGTCCGCTCGAGTCGGGGTGGCCCAGCCAACAGCTGTGAAATGTGTTGGGGAGAAGCGAAAGAGGGGGGAAGGAGGGAGAGGGAAGGGTTCCACCAAGAAGAAATAAAGTTAGATGGATAGAGGGTCAGAGGAGATAGACAGAATATAAGGTGGAAAGAAATACCAGAGGTGGAAAAGGAAGTGCCAATCCACCTATAAGAATAGAGATCTGGTTGGTCAGCAGACTAACTCTTAGTACTGCTGCTGGGGGTTGGTGAGCGTGTCTGGGATCCTACTCCTTGGTAGGGATGAGCCGAACACCCCCCGGTTCGGTTCGCACCAGAACCCGCGAACGGACCGCAAGTTCGCACGAACGTTAGAACCCCATTGACGTCTATGGGACTCGAACGTTCGAAATCAAAAGTGCTCATTTTAAAGGCTAATTTGCATGGTATTGTCCTAAAAAGGGTTTGGGGACCCGGGTCCTACCCCAGGGGACATGTATCAATGCAAAAAAAACTTTTAAAAACGGCCGTTTTTTCGGGAGCAGTGATTTTAATGATGCTTAAAGTAAAAAAAAAAAAGTGAAATATTCCTTTAAATATCGTACCTGGGGGGTGTCTATAGTATGCCTGTAAAGTGACGCGTGTTTCCCATGTTTAGAACAGTCCCTGCACCAAATGTCATTTTTAAAGGAAAAAATCTCATTTAAAACTGCTTGCGGGTTTAATGTCATGTCGGGTCCTGGCAATATGGATGAAAATCAGTGAGACAAACGGCATGGGTACCCCCCAGTCCATTACCAGGCCCTTTGGGTCTTGTATGGATATTAAGGGGAACCCCGCACCCAAATTAAAATAAGGAAAGGTCCCTATATACTCTGAACAGCAGTATACAGGCGGTGCAAACAAGACAGGGACTGTAGGTTTGTTGTTAAGTAGAATCTCTTTGTAATTTTGAACATTTTTAATGTGTTTAGCTCCAGCCAAAAAATCTTTTCTAAGCTTTTTGGAAAACATAGGGAAGGGTTATCACCCCTGTGACATTTGTTTTGCGTCTTTCCTCCTCTTCAGAAGATTTCACCTCACTTTTTTGTCCCAATGAAAAATGTTTTTTGAAAATTTGGGTTTTTTTGTGGAACAAGGATTGGAAAGCATCAGTGGAAAGGAGAAATTGTTTTCCCATATTAACTCTTACATGAGAGAATTTCCCTTCCTATGGGTAGATTTCATCTCACTTCCTGTTGTCTCCTTCCGTTTGCAAGTAGGAGCCGTTTGTAAGTTAGATGTTTGAAAGTAGGGTCCTGCCCTATATACTCAGCAGAAATTTGGGCCTTAGGTGTTGCTGTGGCCAAAACACTGTAAGCCCTCACAGGGCCCTGCTGTGAAATATTAGATCAAGAATTGTAATTACATGCCCCTGTTGAACAGGAGCTGAAAAATTAGGCCTTAGGCACTGGTGCTGGTGCCACAACACTGCAACCCCTCACAGACACTCTAGTTGGAACGCAGGAACGAGCACTGCTGCAAAGTATTGCATCAAAAATTGTAATTACACGCCCCTGTTAGACAGGGGCAGAAAAATTGGGCCTTAGGCACTGGTGCTGGTGCCACAACACTGCAACCCCTCACAGACACTCTAGTTGGAACGCAGGAACGAGCACTGCTGCAAAGTATTGCATCAAAAATTGTAATTACACGCCCCTGTTAGACAGGGGCAGAAAAATTGGGCCTTAGGCACTGGTGCTGGTGCCACAACACTGCAACCCCTCACAGACACTCTAGTTGGAACGCAGGAACGAGCACTGCTGCAAAGTATTGCATCAAAAATTGTAATTACACGCCCCTGTTAGACAGGGGCAGAAAAATTGGGCCTTAGGCACTGGTGCTGGTGCCACAACACTGCAACCCCTCACAGACACTCTAGTTGGAACGCAGGAACGAGCACTGCTGCAAAGTATTGCATCAAAAATTGTAATTACACGCCCCTGTTAGACAGGGGCAGAAAAATTGGGCCTTAGGCACTGGTGCTGGTGCCACAACACTGCAACCCCTCACAGACACTCTAGTTGGAATGCAGGAACGAGCCGTGCTGCAAAGTATTACATCAAAAATTGTAATTACACGCCCCTGTTATACAGGGGCTGAAAAATTGTGCCTTAGGCACTGGTGGTGGCGCCCAGAACCAAAAATGTTCTTACAAGCTATCAGCGTGATGATTGAGGAGGAAGAGGATAATTACTCAGGGATAATCACTCAGCATCAACATAGGCAGTCTTTGAAGGGATCTGAAAAAAATTATTCAGTTACATCAGCATCAGGTGCTTGGTAGCTGGTGGTGATCCAAGACTGATTCATTTTTATGAAGGTCAGCCGATCGACCGAGTCAGTGGACAGACGCACCCTGTGATCGGTTACCACGCCTCCAGCAGCACTGAATGTACGTTCCGAAAGAACGCTGGATGCAGGACAGGCCAGTAGCTCAATTGCATACTGTGCAAGCTCTGGCCAGTGATCCATCCTCAAGACCCAGTAACCCAGAGGATTTTCGGTGGGAAAGGTGTCCAAGTCTGATCTTGCCCCTAGGTATTCCTGCACCATGTAAAACAGACGCTGGCGATGGCTACCGCTCCTTCTTTGACTGACCGAAGCCTCAGCAACACGTTGTCCAGAAACAGGAGTTTGTAACCTCCCAGTCTCTGGGAACGCGTTGCACAGACCTTTCTGCAAGGCCTCCCGAAGATGTTTCATCCTCTGCTCCCTCTGCGATGGCAAGATAAGGTCCGCAACCTTACCCTTGTAACGTGGATCAAGGAGGGTTGCCAGCCAGTATTGGTCCTTCTCCTTGATACCACGAATACGAGGATCCTTACGCAGGCTTTGCAGGATCAGGGAGGCCATGCAGCGTAGGTTTGCTGAGGCATTCGGTCCGGAGTCCTCTGGGTCACTAAGGACAACAACGTCCGCAGCCACCTCCTCCCAGCCACGTACAAGTCCATGTGTTCCTTGGGACTGATCCCTTAAAGACTGCTGATGCTGAGTGCCAGGCTCCACCTCCATACTGACACAATCTTCCTCCTCCTCCTCCTCCTCCTCCTCGTCCTCTTCCTGTGTGATCGGCGGGCACGCAGGAACACTGTCTGGATAAAGGGGGCCTTGAGAGCTAAGGAAGTCCTCCTCTTCCTGCCTCTGTTCTGCCTCAAGTGCCCTGTCCATTATTCCACGCAGCGTGTGCTCCAACAGGTGGACAAGGGGGACAGTGTCACTGATGCATGCACTGTCAGTGCTCACCATCCTCGTGGCCTCCTCGAATGGTGACAGGACAGTGCATGCATCCCTGATCATGGCCCACTGGCGTGGGGAAAAAAAACCAAGGTCCCCTGACCCTGTCCTGGTGCCATAGTCGCACAGGTACTCATTGATGGCCCTCTGCTGCGTGTGCAGCCGCTGCAGCATGGCCAACGTCGAGTTCCACCTGGTGGGCATGTCACAGATTAGGCGGTTCTTGGGCAGGTTAAACTCCTTTTGGAGGTCCGTCAGCCGAGCACTGGCATTATATGACCGGCGGAAATGCACAGAGACTTTCCTGGCCTGCCTCAGGACATCCTGTAAGCCCGGGTACCTGCCCAAGAACCGCTGCACCACCAAGTTAAGGACGTGAGCCAAACAGGGCACATGGGTCAGTTGTCCCTGTCGGAGGGCAGAGAGGAGGTTGGTGCCATTGTCGCAAACCACCATTCCTGCCTTAAGTTGGCGTGGCGTCAACCACCTCTGAACCTGCCCCTGCAGAGCTGACAGAACCTCTGCCCCAGTGTGGCTCCTGTCCCCCAAGCACACCAGCTCAAGCACCGCATGGCATCTTTTGGCCTGCGTACTTGCGTAGCCCCTTGAACGCCTACGGAGCACCGCTGGTTCCGAGGAAGAGGCCATGGAGGAAGAAGAAGAGGAGGGGGTGGAGGAGAGAGGTGTGTCACAATCAGCATTTTGGAGGCGTGGTGGCGGAACAACCTCCAACACTACTGCACCTTGTCCTGCATCCTTCCCAGATGCCAGCAGAGTCACCCAATGCGCCGTGAAACTTAAGTAACGTCCCTGTCCATGCCTGCTGGACCATGAGTCAGCGGTAATATGCACCTTACCGCTGACCGCCCTGTCCAGCGAGGCATGGACATTGCCTTCCACATGCCGGTAGAGAGCCGGAATCGCCTTCCGTGAGAAAAAGTGGCGTTTGGGTACCTGCCACTGAGGAACCGCACATTCCACAAACTCACGGAAGGGGGCAGAGTCTACCAACTGAAAAGGCAGCAGTTGAAGTGCTAGCAATTTTGCCAAGCTAGCATTCAACCGCTGGGCATGTGGATGGCTGGGAGCAAACTTCTTTCGGCGGTGCAGCAGCTGGGGCAGGGAAATTTGCCTGGTACAATCTGACGTCGGTGTACCAAAAGCAGATTGCCCACAAGTACTTGGCTGTGACACACCTAATTCTACACCTTCATTCCTCTCACTGCAGGTCTCAGAGAGGACTGAAGGTCTAGTGGGGTTGGAAATCTCAGCTGATGAGGAGCAAGGAGAGATCCTCTTTGTTCTTTGGTGTGGGTCTTTCAGATACGCTTGCCAACGAACTGCATGGCAGGTCAACATATGTCTGGTCAAGCATGTGGTACCCAAGCGGGAGATGTTTTGGCCACGCGAGATACGCTTGAGACATATGTTGCAAATAGCAGCGGTGCGATCTGATGCACTCGTCTCAAAAAAGGCCCACACCAAAGAACTTTTTGAATAACGCGCAGAGACTGCAGCGCCCTGCACATGTGGAGCTTTGGGGTGTGATGCAGTCAATGTGCTGCCCTTAGGCTGGCCCCTGGAGGGCATCCTGCCTCGTTGGTGATGTGCCGCCTCCTCCTCCTCCTCCTCCTCCTCTCTCCTATCAGGCACCCACGTTGAGTCAGTGACCTCATCATCCCCTCCCTCCTCATCACTGGAGCAAACCTGGCAGTATGCTGCAGCAGGGGGAGCATGACTGCCAGATTGCTGTCCTTCTTGGGCACCCCCTCTGTCCGTGCTCATGTTACTGCCTTCATCGAGCTCAGTATCATCATCAGAGCCTTCCAAACGCTGGGCATCCTCCTGGAGCATGTACCCAACACTGTGGTCAAACAGTTCGAGGGAATCCTCATGAGGACATGGTGGAGCTAGGGAAGGAGTCACTGATGACATTGAGCTGAGGGAAGAGGCCGCTGCTTTGCCAGACAAAGCACCCTGGGCATGGGTGAGAGAGGATGAGGAGGATGAGGACGGCTTGGTCATCCACTCGACCAAGTCTTCCGCATGTTGCGGCTCAACACGGCCAGCTGCCGAAAAAAAGGCCAAGCGTGTCCCATGGCCACGTGCTGATGAGGATGCACCGTCTCCACGACCAGCACTAGACACAGAGCCTGCTTGCCCTCTCTTATTGGCTTGTGACTGTCTGCCTCTCCTTCTTGGCCTTCCAGACATACTAATGGCCTGTAGCTGCACTAAGCTGGGATAGAACACCTGTAATTTTCTTCAGGTAGCTTTATATACTGTAACCAGACAAGCCTGCCTGTCAGTAGGAAGATAACAGGAACGGATCTAGCTGAACACTGTGAGCAGGACACACTGTACTAAATGTAAATAGTCTAGCTGCCTGACCGTGGTACTAATAGGATCAAAAAGAACACCTGTAATTTTCTTCAGGTAGCTTTATATACTGTAACCAGACAAGCCTGCCTGTCAGTAGGAAGATAACAGGAACGGATCTAGCTGAACACTGTGAGCAGGACGCACTGCACTGAATGTAAATAGCAGGAACGGATCTAGCTGAACACTGTGAGCAGGACGCACTGCACTGAATGTAAATAGCAGGAACGGATCTAGCTGAACACTGTGAGCAGGACGCACTGCACTGAATGTAAATAGCAGGAACGGATCTAGCTGAACACTGTGAGCAGGACGCACTGCACTGAATGTAAATAGCAGGAACGGATCTAGCTGAACACTGTGAGCAGGACGCACTGCACTGAATGTAAATAGCAGGAACGGATCTAGCTGAACACTGTGAGCAGGACGCACTGCACTGAATGTAAATAGCAGGAACGGATCTAGCTGAACACTGTGAGCAGGACGCACTGCACTGAATGTAAATAGCAGGAACGGATCTAGCTGAACACTGTGAGCAGGACGCACTGCACTGAATGTAAATAGCAGGAACGGATCTAGCTGAACACTGTGAGCAGGACGCACTGCACTGAATGTAAATAGCAGGAACGGATCTAGCTGAACACTGTGAGCAGGACGCACTGCACTGAATGTAAATAGCAGGAACGGATCTAGCTGAACACTGTGAGCAGGACGCACTGCACTGAATGTAAATAGCAGGAACGGATCTAGCTGAACACTGTGAGCAGGACGCACTGCACTGAATGTAAATAGCAGGAACGGATCTAGCTGAACACTGTGAGCAGGACGCACTGCACTGAATGTAAATAGCAGGAACGGATCTAGCTGAACACTGTGAGCAGGACGCACTGCACTGAATGTAAATAGCAGGAACGGATCTAGCTGAACACTGTGAGCAGGACGCACTGCACTGAATGTAAATAGCAGGAACGGATCTAGCTGAACACTGTGAGCAGGACGCACTGCACTGAATGTAAATAGCAGGAACGGATCTAGCTGAACACTGTGAGCAGGACACACTGCACTAAATAGTCTAGATAGAAGATAACAGGAACGGATCTAGCTAAACTGAATACAGTGTATATATATATATATGCAACACCTGGGATGCATATATATACACAATACACTGTAAGTGCAGCTAACTGACTGACTGTTCTGCCTAATCTATCTAACTCAAATCAAATGACACTGTCTCTCTCTCTCTCTATCTCTCAGCACACCGGAACACACACTACACAGGGCCGCCGTGCAGGCGGCCTTATATAGTGTGGGGTGTGTACTAAATCCCCTGAGCCATAATTGGCCAAAGCCACCCTGGCTTTGGCCAATTACAGCTCTCTCTACTGACGGCGCTGTGATTGGCCAAGCATGCGGGTCATAGTGCATGCTTGGCCAATCATCAGCCAGCAATGCACTGCGATGCCGCAGTGAATTATGGGCCGTGACGCGCCACACGAATTTGGCGCGAACGGCCCATATCGTTTGCAATTCGACGGACGGTCGAACAGCCGATGTTCGAGTCGAACATGGGTTCGACTCGAACACGAAGCTCATCCCTACTCCTTGGCCATAAAGAGGAGTGTGCAAAGATGGTAGTGTAAGAGGGAATAGTGCAAGTAAGAAAATATAAATGGGGCGATTGCATCCTATCGACATTAAACTTGACATAAGTATCTTGAGAGCCTGCCAGTGGGGAACATGTATAGGTCTTATATCTGGGAACTGAAAACTGAGAGAGATTCAGAACATAATTTGTACAAAAAAAAAACAAAACATAGATAACATGACCCATAGGTCCATATACTCGCCTCCCCGTCTAAGTTTTATAGGGGCTTCACATCGTTATGCATGTGCAGTCTAATTCCTCCTCCCTTCTTTTAAAAGCATAAAGGGACATGTAACCTTAAGTCTTCGTTGCTAGATTGAGCGATAGGGATAAGGGCATGGGATATGGGATTACTTCATTTCCTGGAGTCTTTTCTCTTGTTCTAGGGGGTTACCATCTTAGTCATGTTATACCAGTTTTTGTGTTGATGGTGCTTATTAAATCTTATGACATCATGGTATCATAGCTCTATGAGCCCCCGAGGCATAACATGCGTCTCCCTGGGAATGCACATTAGGGTAGTACGTGACATCCTAGGATATTGTTCATTTATTATGGCTCAAAGCCGTTATCAGCTTCATTGAATGGCAGATAATAATCGTGATCATAGGGGAAAAACAGGGGAGCCGCATGTGTCTGCCTCGGTGACCCCCAAGCGTCATACATATTTATACGGTAAGGTTATATTGAGATCGTTATCGTATATATCCATATGAAAAGAAGTTGGGGAGCGGGGTATGGGAGGGGGAGAAGAAAAGGGGGGGTAAGAGGGTCGGAGAAGGAGGGGGGGAGGAAAGGGAGGTGATGGGGGGAGGGAGGAATGGGGTAGGGAGGAGTGAAGGTACGGGTGGGAATAGGGGGGGAGAGTGAAGGAGTCCCTAGGAAAAAAAAAAAAAAAAAAAAAAAAGAAAAACAGTCGCTTTACCCATACAGACATTTCGAGTCCCAGATATCTAAGAGCAATGTAGGTATTCAGCGTATACAAACGTTGTCATCCGAGGCGTTGGTGTGTGTTCAATCCTCAGAAGACCTGGTGTACAGGAAAAGTCTCAGGAAAACGAGGTGCTAGCTGCTGAGAATGCTGGTAAACCGCTTCTGCAGCAGTATGTTCGCAAGCCGTAGGAGATGTTGCCCAGATCTCAGGAGTCCGGTGAGATGAAGATGTTCCGATTCTTTGCTGCATGGCCAGAAAATGTTCTGTCCGCGTGGGCCTATAAGGGCTTTTCATGCTATTCTGGTTACTCCGTTCTGGTCAGGGAAATTCTGCAAGGTCTTGGTTAAAGTCATAATGCCAGGAATTTTAAAGGGCAAAACAGTGAGCTGGGGAGTCATGGACCTTTCTGCACAGGTGAGGTTTTGCATAGTACTAGCGTGTGTACTGGGGATGGGTCAAAAATTCCATAAACTAAAAAGATGAAAAGATGAAAACTATAAACCAAAACATGGAGATGGATCTCTCAAAACAAGAAGAGGAACAACAGACCTACTTTGATAGTGTCCCGCTGCCAGAGTGCATTGACCATGGCTCTGTCAGGCCTCCTGATGATTCCTGCGTGGGGTTACAGGTTGATCCCTGGCTTGGTATTCCAGGTCTCGCCGGGAGGAGTGTGCTCCGGGGGACGAGGGTCCCGATCTCCTGCGTCTAGAGCGGTGCTTCTGTGCTTTGGGTGAGGGGTTGTGTGTCACCGGCTTCCACGGCTCAGACGGGAAATGGAACGCGCACCAATCCGGAAGTTCTATCGCTGGTAGATCGAGTTGCTCACAGAAACCCTGAAGGTCATCTGGTGATCTCAGGAGGGCAGTGCGACCTCTGGCGGTGGCGGACAGGCAAAACGGTAATTTCCATCGATATGGTATATTCCTTGTTCTAAGAAGATCCAGTAGGGGGCGCAGGGCGCGTCTGTTCTGTAGTGTGGTAGGAGAAAGGTCCTGAAAGAGTTTAATCTCAGTACCATTGTGGTGTAAATGGCCTCTTTCCCTGGCTTTTCTCAAAATTTCTTCCTTGAGCGGAAAGTTCACTACACAGCAAATAACATCTCTCGGGGGTTCATTATCTCGAGGGGGCGGTCTGAGGGCCCGGTGAAGTCTCTCCATCTCAATGGGAGAGTCTGGCGGCCGGTCCAATAAATCATTAAAGATGTTGCAGATAGCCTGGGGTAGTGATCCTGCATCTAAGTTTTCCGGTACCCCCCTCACTCGAATGTTATGTCTCCTGCCCCTGTTGTCGAGGTCTTCGACTTGACGGTGTAAATCATAAAGATATGAGAGTTGTGTATCGTACGTGTGCTGCACTTGCCTGATGGCAGCCGTATGGAGCTGCGTGGTCTGCTCTACGTCCGTTATGCGGGCCGCCACCGCCTGAATGTCCGTCTTGAGGTCTAAGATCGCGGCTTTCAAAGTGCCCGTTATATTGTTGGTGATGTCCATTGCGACATGGTGCAGATCCGACAGACTGACTACTGAGCTGGGGCGACGAGCTCGAGTAGGCTCGTCCTCCATCTGTGAGTCCGAGTCTTGGCCGAGGCCTGAGGCCTGTGGTGTCTGCTCGGCCTCGTGATCCCTGGACCGAAGCGTCCGGAATATCTCCGGAATGTTGCGGCTGAGCTGCGTGGTCGGCTCTTTCGGTGTCCGGGGGACCGAGACACTTCTGTTGGGTTTCCCCATCATGAGTTCGGGCGGTTGTTTCCCGTTGGAAGCTGCTTTTACTCCTCGGATAGCCGGAGCTCTGAATTCAAGCGGCCATTCCGGATTCCAGCCAAGCCACGCCCCAGATTCACCATTTTATATATGACTTTTTTCTTGTCCAGATAGGGCCCTTTACACATACTTTTTTATGATTTATTAGTATACACTAATTTTAGGAGCAGTACTGATATATTTAGTTGGCGCCGCATCCCCTACTTTTTTGACTTATATATATTTATATATATTTTTCCTTATATAATTTTTTTTTCTTTACACATGAGAGGGGAGCGCTGCACTTTTTTTTTTTGTTTCTATAATTTTTATTGATATATCAAATAAAAAAGAAAAAGTACAATCATAAAAGGACAAGATTGACAGAAATATTTTAAATACAAAGTGTAATCTTAGTTGCAAAGGATCCTTTCTTTAAGAAAATCCATTTTTAAAAGCATTTATCTTTAAAAGAGACATCTCTAATATAAACAAAAATGAGTGGAGAAAAGTGTAATAAAGAAAGAAAAGAAAATAGTTGGGAATAGAGAATACTGAATAGAAAGTATAGAAAAAGGGGGTACACCTCATGCAAGCAATATAAAACCGATCATAAACAATTTCATAAATAGTCTATCCAAGGTTTCCATAGTTTGTCAAAAGAACATTGTTTGTCTAGTAATATTGCTGTAAGATGTTCATTAATCATTATAAATGACAATTTATTTTTAACTAATTTAATGGGAACAGTAGGAGATTTCCAGGATTTGGCTATTGCAATTCTAGCAGCAGTAAAGATGAATGCTATAAATGTTTTCGTATGTCTCCATAAATTTTCAGTAGGGCATCCCAATAATGTTTGTTTAGGAGATTTAATAAGGTTAATTTGGGTTAAGAAGTATATGAAATTATAAACGTGTATCCAATTTTTTTTTTATCTTTGGACACTTCCACCAAATATGGAACATAGTGCCATTGATACCACATCCTCTAAAACATAGTGATGACACCTCCGGGAAATATTTTGCTATTCTAGTCTGTACTATATACCACCTTAGTAATACTTTATATCTAGCTTCTATCAGGGAAGTATTAATATAGGATTTAGAGGTTTATTGTGCCAACTTGAACCATTTCAATTAGATCCTGTTCCCATTTATGTATATAAAATAATTTTTTCTGAATTAGAAATCAAAATAGAATACATTTTCAAAATGTGACCAGTATGTTTATCAAAAGATTTATATAAGCATTCCATTGAAGTGGAAGAAGTTAGGTCAAATGAATGTTGTAAAATCTGTATAAAATGCAATATCTGGGAACAATGTTACATCTCAGAATCAGGAAATTGAAATTTCTCTTATGCCCTGTACACACGGTCGGATTTTCCGATGGAAAATGTGCGATCGGTGCTTGTTGTTGGAAATTCTGACCGTGTGTGGGCTCCATCTGACTTTTTCTTTTTTTTTTTTAAATTCTTTATTTTTTGAATATCATGTATTACATGCCACATGAAACATTTCGTTTAATCTTCATATCCAATCATATGACTCCTTTTTATCATAGTATGACAACATAACACATTTCTTTACAAAATGATTCTAAGTCTCCTCTGTTCCAAAGGCATGTATATTTTCCCTTATCTTTTCCCATACCCCTTATACCCCCCCCCCCCCCTCAAAAAAAAAAAAGAAAAAAAAAAGGGAAGCACCATCAGGGGGTACCCCCTCCTCATTTCCAATCCTACAAATCTACCTCTCCTGTTCTCTAATTCTATAGTCCACTAGAGGGGACCATATACTCTGATATTTCTCATCTTGTTCTTTCAGCATCATGGTCAAATTTTCCATTTGTTGAATTTCTGTAATTCTGGCCCACCACTGGGTTTTGGTCGGAGGGACTGTACTCTTCCACAGAGCTGGTATACAGGCCTTTGCAGCTGTGAGAAGATGTTTGAGCAGGGAGTTCATATATTTTTCCACCGATAAGGGAACATCATTTAGTAAGAATGCAGCCGGGTTATTCCCAAGAGACACACCTGTGATATCCTTAATCGTTCCCTCGACCATTTCCCAAAAACTCTTAATTTCCTCACAGTCCCAGAATATGTGTAGCATCGTACCCACCCCTCTCTTACAACGCCAGCACCTATCTGAAGCCTGTGGAAAAATTCTTTGAAGAACTGCTGGTGTTCTGTACCATCTAGTAAGGATTTTATATCCTCCCTCTTGGTATCTACTAGCGATCGAGTGTATCATACTTTCGCCACTTAAGCATTTCCGCTCGAAACAAGATAATTCCCGTATCACTGGATATGTTTTAATTTTTGAACGGATAAACGCTCCCAGCTGCATGGCCCTGAAATAATCCAGGTCCGATGTCACTTCTCCCTCTATCTCACCCCGTGTCATCAAACGGCTATCCTTAGAAAAGTCTATAAGCCTACTTCTCCCTTGTGTTTTAATACCTCATAACTCCGATCTGATAAGCCTGGTTGGAAATCTGGGGAGCCCAATACAGGGGTCATAGGGCTCGGATAAGGTGAAAGATTTGTTTTTTTGAAAATCATGTTAATGGAGCGAATGGTTGCACCTGTTAGCGGATGTTTTTTAACTATAGTGGGTAATTTCGATTTTGCTATCCATGCTATTCCCTCCAGGGGAATTTTAACCGTCGCTTGTTCTAACTGTACGTGTGGCTTCCTTACGGAGGCACACCATTCCACCACTCTAGCTAACTGTAGGGCTTCCTGGTATCTCACTGGGTCTGGAAAGCCAATACCTCCTTTCTCTTTTGGGAGCACTAAAATGTTTCTCCTTACTCTTGCTGGCTTCCCTGCCCAGATGAACCTCAGGAACCTTGATCTAAGGTCCTTTAGGAAGTTCGAGGGGATCTTTATTGGAAGGGTTTGCATTAAGTAAAGGAGTCTAGGCATCACATTCATCTTTATAATATTTGTCTTTCCAAACCAAGTGAAGGTTTCCCTATCCCATCTCCTAAAATCTTGTTTAATTTGTCTTAGCATCTGGGCATAATTTAGTTCAAACACTCTACTAAGTTTCTTTGGAATTTTGGTCCCCAGGTAACTTATATGAGAGTCTGACCATCTAAAGTTGAATTGTGACTTTATCTTTTGTGTTTCAGTTACCTTCATTTCCAACCACATAGCTTCGGATTTAGTATAGTTTACTTTATAGTTTGCTAAGTCTCCAAAATTATTTATCTCCCTTAAAAGAGATGGAAGGGATGTAATTGGGGAGGATATAAAGAAGATCAAGTCGTCGGCATATGCTGCCAACTTGTGCTCTTCACTTTCTGTCTTAATACCCTTAATGTTAGGATTAGCACGTATTTTCCTTAACCACTTGAGCCCCGGACCATTATGCTGCCTAAGGACCAGAGGTCTTTTTCCAATTTGGCACTGCGTCGCTTTAACTGCTAATTGCGCGGTCATGCAATGCTTTACCCAAACGAAATTTGCGTCCTTTTCTTCCCACAAATAGAGCTTTCTTTTGATGGTATTTGATCACCTCTGCGGTTTTTATTTTTTGCGCTATAAACGGAAAAAGACCGAAAATTTTGAAAAAAAATGATATTTTCTACTTTTTGTTATAAAAAAAATCCAATAAACTAAATTTTAGTCATACATTTAGGCCAAAATGTATTTGGCCACATGTCTTTGGTAAAAAAAATGTCAATAAGCGTATATTTATTGGTTTGCGCAAAAGTTATAGCGTCTACAAACTAGGGTACATTTTCTGTAATTTACACAGCTTTTAGTTTATGACTGCCTATGTCATTTCTTGAGGTGCTAAAATGGCAGGGCAGTACAAAACCCCCCCAAATGACCCCATTTTGGAAAGTAGACACCCCAAGGAAATTGCTGAGAGGCATGTTGAACCCATTGAATATTTATTTTTTTTGTCCCAAGTGATTGAAAAATGACAAAAAAAAAAAAAAAATAATATTTACAAAAAGTTGTCACTAAATGATATATTGCTCACACAGGCCATGGGCCTATGTGGAATTGCACCCCAAAATACATTCAGCTGCTTCTCCTGAGTATGGGGATACCACATGTGTGGGACTTTTTGGGAGCCTAGCCGCGTACGGGGCCCCGAAAACCAATCACCGCCTTCAGGATTTCTAAGGGTGTAAATTTTTGATTTCACTCTTCACTGCCTATCACAGTTTCGGAGGCCATGGAATGCCCAGGTGGCACAAAACCCCCCAAAATGACCCCATTTTGGAAAGAAGACACCCCAAGCTATTTGCTGAGAGGCATATTGAGTCCATGGAATATTTTATATTTTGACACAAGTTGCGGGAAAGTGAAACTTTTTTTTTTTTCATAAAGTTGTCACTAAATGATATATTGCTCACACAGGCCATGGGCATATGTGGAATTGCACCCCAAAATACATTTAGCTGCTTCTCCTGAGTATGGGGATACCACATGTGTGGGACTTTTTGGGAGCCTAGCCGCGTACGGGACCCCGAAAACCAATCACTGCCTTCAGGATTTCTAAGGGTGAAAATTTTTGATTTCACTCTTTACTGCCTATCACAGTTTCGGAGGCCATGGAATGCCCAGGTGGCACAGACCCCCCCAAATGACCCCATTTTGGAAAGTAGACACCCCAAGCTATTTGCTGAGAGGCATGGTGAGTATTTTGCAGCTCTCATTTGTTTTTGAAAATGAAGAAAGACAAGAAAAAACATTTTTTTTTTTTTTTTCAATTTTCAAAACTTTGTGACAAAAAGTGAGGTCTGCAAAATACTCACTATACCTCTCAGCAAATAGCTTGGGGTGTCTACTTTCCAAAATGGGGTCATTTGGGGGGGGGTTTGTGCCACCTGGGCATTCCATGGCCTCCGAAACTGTGATAGGCAGTGAAGAGTGAAATCAAAAATTCACGCCCTTAGAAAGCCTGAAGGCGGTGCTTGGTTTTCGGGGTCCCGTACGCGGCTAGGCTCCCAAAAAGTCTCACACATGTGGTATCCCCGTACTCAGGAGAAGCAACAGAATGTATTTTGGGGTGTAATTTCACATATTTCCATGGCATGTTTGAGCAATATATCATTTAGTGACAACTTTGTGCAAAAAAAAGAAAAAAAAAATTTGTCTCTTTCCCGCAACTTGTGTCGCAATATAAAATATTCCATGGACTCGACATGCCTCTCAGCAAATAGCTTGGGGTGTCTACTTTCCGAAATGGGGTCATTTGGGGGGGTTTTGAACTGTCCTGGCATTTTATGCACAACATTTAGAAGCTTATGTCACACATCACCCACTCTTCTAACCACTTGAAGTCAAAGCCCTTTCTGACACTTATTGTTTACATGAAAAAGTTATTTTTTTTTGCAAAAAAATTACTTTGAACCCCCAAACATTATATATTTTTTTAAAGCAAATGCCCTACAGATTAAAATGGTGGGTGTTTCATTTTTTTTTTTCACACAGTAATTGCGCAGCGATTTTTCAAACACATTTTTTGGGGAAAAAACACACTTTTTTAAATTTTAATGCACTAAAACACACTATATTGCCCAAATGTTTGATGAAATAAAAAAGATGATCTTAGGCCGAGTACATGGATACCAAACATGACATGCTTTAAAATTGCAAACTTGCAGTGGCAACAAAATAAATACATGTTTAAAAGCCTTTAAAAGCCTTTACAGGTTACCACTTTAGATGTACAGAGGAGGTCTACTGGAAAAATTACTGCACTCGATCTGGCCTTCACGGTGATACCTCACATGCATGGTGCAATTGCTGTTTACGTTTGACGACAGACCGCCGCTTGCGTTCGCCTTAGCGCGAGAGCAGGGGGTGACAGGGGTGCTTTTTTTTTTTTTTTTTCTTTATTTTTTTTTGCTTTTTTAATCTTACTTTTAAACTGTTCCTTTCATATTTTTTTTTTTAATCATTTTTATTGTTATCTCGGGGAATGTAAATATCCCCTATGATAGCAATAGGTAGTGACAGGTACTCTTTTTTGAAAAAATTGGGGTCTATTAGACCCTAGATCTCTCCTCTACCCTCAAAGCATCTGACCACAGCAAGATCGGTGTGATAAAATGCTTTCCCAATTTCCCAATGGCGCTATTTACATCCGGCGAAATCTAAGTCATGAAATGCTCGTAGCTTCCGGTTTCTTAGGCCATAGAGATGTTTGGAGCCACTCTGGTCTCTGATCAGCTCTATGGTCAGCTGGCTGAATCACCGGCTGCATTCTCAGGTTCCCTGTTGAGACAGGAGAGCCAGAGAAAAACACGAAAGACGGTGGGGGGGGCATTCCCTCCCAAGGCTTGTAAAAGCAGTCTAGAGGCTAATTAGCCACTAGGATTGCTTTTACATGAAAGCCGACTGCTGGCTGAAAAGAATGATACCAAGATGATACCTAAACCTGCAGGCATCATTCTGGTATAACCACTCAAAGTCGTGAATGGCGTACCTGAAGACAAAAAAATGGTTAAAAATGGTTAACAATAAAGCACAGTAAACAGTAAAGTATAAATAATTACATACCTGAAAAACAAACATGATAAAACATAATAACAATAAAACATTGCAGAATAGAATACAGTAAAAAAGAGCAGAACAATAGAGAGAGAGAATAGAGAGAGAGAGAACAATAAAACGACAACTATTTTTTTTTATTTTATATATATATTTTTTTTTTACACTTTTTTTGTAACTAACTTTTATAACTGTAACCGGTTCCAGGTTCGGGTCTCTCAAAATGCGATGGCATCTTGGGAGACCCTGTGAAAGTGTGTCCTAGTCTGTGGAATGCTGTACCCTACGCTAATACTCAACTAGTGAATGGTAGCGTTCAAAACATTCACCAATGCAAAGACCAGGATTGTCAGGACAGGAGGGACAATAATAGCGGGTGTCATGCCTATATCTGCACTTGCTGCAGACACAACATCTTTTTTGGGGGGTTCGCTGGGTAGGGGTACTCGGGAGGACATAAAAATGCCTCTCATGCAGCCGACTGCATTTGGTTGGGGATGTGAATGGGGGAAGTACGGGCGCTGCAGAAGCAGTGGGTTCCCAATTAGGATTGGCGAATGCAGCAGGAAGGGCACTATGGGCACGACGGGCCTGTGTTTGTCTTCTTGGTGGCAGCGGGACACTACTTGTGCTTGCCACCTCACCAGCTTGAACTGCACTTATGGGACTCGCCACGTCACCGAGTGTTACTGCAGTGCTGGTTTGGCTACGACCGGGGTGTACTACGCCGCTGGTGCTTGCCAGTTCCCCAAAATGCTACCAAAAAAACTGTTAGCGATCGCAGGGATCAGGCCTGACTCTGCGAACGCTGCAGTTATGCGTTTAGAGTTTTGTAAGTGACAGTGATCGATCGATACTGCACTTGGGTGGGCTGGGCCGGGCGGAGGGGCAAAACGCAGGTGCTAGCAGGTATCTGGGCTGATCCCGCTAACACTGCGTTTTTGGGAACCCTAAACTGCTGGTGACGCTAGTATAGATCTGATCGGATCAGATATTGATCCGATCAGATACTATACCACTAAGGGAGGTGTACGGTGCGTGCGTGGGTGTTAGCGGTACTGGCGCTAACCTGACGCTGCCTGGGGCTGGTGCTTGCCAGTTCACCAAAATGCTACCAAAAAAACTGTTAGCGATTGCAGGGATCAGGCCTGACTCTGTGAACGCTGCAGTTATGCGTTTAGTGTTTTGTAAGTGTCAGTGATCGATCGATACTGCACATGGGTGGGCTGGGCTGGGCCGGACGGAGGGGCAAAACACAGGTGCTAGCAGGTATCTGGGCTGATCCCGCTAACACTGCGTTTTTGGGAACCCTAAACTGCTGGTGACGCTAGTATAGATCTGATCGGATCAGATATTGATCCGTTCAGATACTATACCACTAAGGGAGGTGTACGGTGCGTGCGTGGGTGTTAGCGGTACTGGCGCTAACCTGACGCTGCCTGGGGCTGGTGCTTGCTTGCCAGTTCACCAAAATGCTACCAAAAAAACTGTTAGCAATCGCAGGGATCAGGCCTGACTCTGCGAACGCTGCAGTTATGCGTTTAGTGTTTTGTAAGTGACAGTGATCGATCGATACTGCACTTGGGTGGGCTGGGCGGAGGCGCAAAACGCAGGTGCTAGCGGGTATCTGGGCTGATCCCGCTAACAGTGCGTTTTTGGGAACCCTAAACTGCTGGGGACGCTAGTATAGATCTGATCGGATCAGATATTGATCCGATCAGATACTATACCACTAAGGGAGGCGCATGCTACGTGCGTGGGTGTTAGCGGTACTGGCGCTAATCTGACGCTGCCTGGGGCGACGCATATCACCGCCGGGCGATTAGGGGGCTAAACCTTTATTCGGTAATAAACGGCGGGTGCCCTGACACTATAAAAAATAAACAAACTAACCAGCGTCAACCGTAACGGTTATACGGTGATCAGTGGTGAAAGGGTTAACTAGGGGGCAATCAAGGGGTTAAAACATTTATTAGGTAGTATATGGGGGTCCCTGACGCTATAAAACGCTGACGGCGAACCTAAATATTTACCTCACTAACTAGCGTCACCAGCGACACTAATACAGCGATCAGAAAAATGATCGCTTAGGGACACTGGTGACGGGGGGTGATCAAGGGGTTAAAACTTTATTAGGGGGGGTTAGGGGGGTACCCTAGACCTACAGGGGGGTAGCAGTAACTGTGCTAACACAGTAACTGTCACAAACTGACACCTAGCAGTAATCAGAAAAAAAAAAAACTGCTGGTGTCAGTTTGTGACAGGGGGGGGGTGATCGGGGGGGGGATCGGGGGGCGATCGGGGGGGGATCAGGGTGTAATGTGTGCCTGGCATGTTCTACTGTGTGTGTGTGTGTTGTGCACTCACATACCTGTCTTCTCTCCTCGGGCCGGAACGGAAACTACCGACCCGAGGGGAGATGACATCACTTCCTTTGCTGCTGTTTAGCATACAGCAGCAAAGGAGTGTTCCCATTGGCCGGCGGCGATCGCGAGGGGGGGGCCACGAACGGATGGCCTCCCCCTCGTCTCCGATCGCCGGGGAACAAAACGGGACCGCCTCGGGCGGCGGGGGGGGGTCCGATCGGACCCCCCACCCGCGGGAGGCAAATCACGTACATGTACGTGATTTTGCCTGCCCGTGCCGCCTTGCCGACGTACATCGGCGTGAGGCGGTCCTTAAGTGGTTAAAAAAGGTTCCAGTGTGAGTATAAAGATAATTGGCGATAGGGGGCAACCCTGCCGCGTTCCATTTTGTATCCTAAAAGGGTCCGACAATCTGTCATTTACCTTAACCCTCGCACTTGGATTTGAATAAAGGTTTGAAAGCCAGCTCAACATTCCTTCACCCAGTCCAATATGTTGTAGAGTTGCTTCAAGAAAAATCCAGTCAACTCTATCGAATGCTTTTTCTGCATCAGCTGAAAACAACATAAGGGATTCCTGTCTACTCTGTGCAGTGTATATCGCATTGATTACTCTCTGCGTGTTTTCTCTCCCCTCCCTACCTGCTGTAAATCCCACTTGATCTGGGTGAATCAATGCAGGAATATACTCTTCTAATCTTAACGCCAAAATTTTAGAAAAAATTTTTAAATCCACATTCAGCAACGCAATTGGTCGGTAACTGGAACATTGGGATGGATCCTTTCCCTCCTTCAGGATTACTGCTATATGTGCCATCAAAATCTCCCTGGGTATCGTCTGTCCCTCCCGTAGAGAATTAAAAGCCGCTATGAATCTTGGAGCCAGTTTCTCAGCAAAAAGTTTATAATACATCAGGGTGTAGCCATCTGGACCCGGGGCTTTCCCTACTTTTAGAAGGTTTATTGCTTTCTTAAATTCTTCTATTGAGATTGGTACGTCTAATTCTCGTACTATCTCCTCCGTTAGCTTTGGCATTTCTGAGTTGCATAGGTAATCTCTTGCCCTCTCTTGTTTATTTTTACGCCTCTGTGGGGAATGGTGACCATCCAGTTGGTAAAGACCCTCATAGTATTCTCTAAAGGTCTGTGCCTGCGGTATGTCCTGCGATGAGTTCACCACCTCACCCCTCTGTGTTTTAATACCCGACAAATGGGACTGTATTGAGGCATCTTTGAGGGCCTTCGCCAACATCCTGCTTGGTTTATTCCCAAATTCATATAGTGTCCGCCTTCCCCATTTCAATTTCGCTTTTGCCTGCTCGATGAGTAGGGAGTTCAGGTCTTCTCGAAGACCGCCTAATTTCTCCTCTAGTGGCTGTATCTGGAATTTTTTATGTTTCAATTCTACTTCCCGAATTTTTTTTAACATACCCTCGATCTGTTCATTGAGCTTTTTTTTTCCTATGCGCCCCTAGCGATATCAAAACTCCCCTCATCACGCATTTATGTGTTTCCCAAACACAGAATGGGGAGACTTCATCCGACTCATTTGTCAGAAAGAAGGAATCCAGTTCCTGGCTTAGTTTTTGCTCATACTCCTTGTCCTTTAACAACGTTTCATTAATCTTCCAGTGCCATTCACGGCGTTCCTCCTCCCCTAAATCCAGTGTACAGTCTGTTGGAGCATGATCTGATAAGGTGAATGATCCTATATCAGCGCTCACCAATGATGTTATGGTTGTCTGTGATATCAAGATATAATCAATGCGCGTGTATGTCTTATGTTTTGACGAAAAGAAAGTATAGTCCCTGTCTTGGACATGAAGAGTCCTCCATGAATCTATTACCTGTAAATTACTTAGTAATTTCTTAACTCTTCGTATTTTTGTCTGTGAAAAATGTGATGCTCCCCTGGACGTGTCCAGGAGAGGATCCAATGTGAGATTTAAATCTCCTCCTATCACTAGGATTCCATCCTTATGTTGATGTATCGTTTGCAGGCAGGTTTCTAAATATCCGACCTGGTCTTCATTCGGGAGATATAGGTTCACCAGTGTGACCTTCTGTGACCCAATTAGTCCTTTTACAATTAAAAGACGGCCCTCCTCATCTGTAACTACTTTCAACTCCTTCCATGGAATCTGTTTCGATATGATAATAGATACTCCATTAGTTTTGGCGCTTAAAGATGCACTATGATAAACTGTTGGAAATTTATGGTTTACAAGTTTTGGTATTCTGTCCCTTCTAAAGTGTGTCTCCTGGAGAAAAACAATCTGCATCTTAAGCCTGCCCATTTCCGCAAGTAATCTAATCCGTTTCTCCGGAATGTTCAGTCCCTTGACATTATATGAGGTGAATTTTATTCTAGTCATGTTTTTACGATCTCTTGGGGGCTATGAGGAGGAGGACCCCCAGACTAGTGGAAAAAAAGAGAAAAAAAAAAAATAACCCTCCCCCAGTTCCCTTATACCAGTTAAGGGAAAAATCCAATCGGCGCGAATCCTCGATGCCGTTGGAGAAAAGAAAAGAAAAGAAAAAAAAAAAATTCCAAAACTAGATTTAAAACGTCTCCGACTATCCCTCCACTCGGAGGGGAGACGTCTATTATTGGGGAATGTCCCTGAGCACAAAAGATTTGAGCGTAAATATATCAGCAATAGCAGTGGCGCGCCTTTTGGCTAAAACTACAAAGAGAAAAGAGACAAAGAGAAAAAAGGGAAAGCACGAGAGCAATTTTCCAACATATTTGTCTTCCCCGATCCCCAGGACATCGCCCTGTATCTTCCCTTTTCACATAAAAAAAAAGCAAAAATAACCTTATGTAACTGTATTTACATTTCCATACTTATTTGGTGATTTGCCATCATAGTACTTAATTTACCCCCACCCCCCCCCCCCCCCACACATCTCACCAACTTCCTCTCTACCCTTTACTCCTAATGGTTTGCCCCGTGTGTCTCCCTCCTCTACCCCTATCCCCCCCAGTCCCTTCCCTTAGTACTCCCGCACCCCCCTACCAACCTCAAAAGGGCGGGGCAATGAGGGAGGAAAAAAAAAAACCCAGTTTGCTTGTGTCCAAACCCACCCTGTCTCACCCTAAATCATGAGAGGCATTAAAAGCTTTATATTACTTAGTGTGAGAGTGTTATCATATCAAACTGAAACAGTTATCTCTACCCCTCCCCCCCCCCAAACCCCCCCTCCCGCCCCATCCAGTGAGTATCACCACTTCATTTGTGATTAATTATCATCCTTTTGACCTCCACACCAAACAAAAAAAAAAAAAAACCTCCCTGTTTCTCTTTTTTTCTTTCTTTCTCCTCCTCCCCCTCCTCCCCCTCCCTTTCATTTGCCACTCACCCCACCTCCCCCTCCCTCGAAAACCCACACCTCCCCATTCCCCTCCCCCTTCCCCACCCCCCCTTTACACCTTTCCCGTCACTTTCTTCATGTGCGTCAAATATATCATGTGTTTCCAAAAACCCACGTGTTATTCATCCAAAACAAAACAATAACTCTACCATCCCCACGGCACACCACCAAGAGAGAGAAAAAAAAAAACCTTTTTCTTTCCCTTTCCTCTTTCCCCCTCCCCCCTTCTTTACCACTCCCCCCACCTCCCCCTCCCTCGAAAACCCACACCTCCCCAACCCCCTCCCCCTCCCCCCCTTTACACCCTTCCCATCACTTTCTTCATGTGAATCAAATATATCATGTGTTTTCCAAAAACCCACGTGCTATTCATCAAATACACAGCAATGAATCTACCATCCCCACAGCACACAAACAAAAAAAAAAGAAAAAAAAAAAAGGGGAGCAGAGGAATCTTCCACTGACAACACTTTGAATCTCATTAACTCTATATCCGGGGACCTGCATTACATATTTCATAAAAATTCTAATGGGGAACCCTCCATTAAGCAAAAAAATAAAAATAGGGCCACACCAGGGGGCAAGGCGAGGGAGGGCACACAGGGGGGGGGGGGAACAACATGAAAAGAAGCAAAAAGGGAAAAAAAAAAAAAAAAGATCAGGGAGTGCCCCATAAAGTCCGGATTGGGGAAAGGTAAAAAAAAAAGAAAAAAAAACAAGTCCACAAAAGTACTATTATTCTGCTTCCTTTTCCCAATTCCTGCTCCTCTGCAGTTTCTTCTGTTGAGTGTACTCCCCCACATTATCAAAAGAGATATCAATCCAATCGGGGACCTCCACCACTTCTGAACCTAAGAACTTAAATAAGTCCGGTAGTTGTTCTGGTACCATCAGGGCAAAGGTATGGCCATCCTTTTTTATGAATAATGATAATGGGTGCCCCCATCTATAAGTTGCGCCCTTTGCCCGTATTTGATCCAGAAGTGGTCTCAGTAACCTTCTTCTTCTCTTCGTCTGCCAGCTAAGGTCTGGGAACACCTGGACCTTCTGGCCTGCATATTCTAGTGCACCTTTCTGCCATGCTGCTCTCATTATATCTTCTTTTACTCTGAAAAAGTGCACCCGGCATAACACATCTCTAGGGGGCCCTTGTTCCGAAATGAGCCCTACCGGACTCCTATGAACGCGGTCCAGCTCAATATGGGTTTCAGAGGGTTTTTCTAAGTATTTATTAAAGATATCAGTTACTGTTTTTCTCAAGTCAGGTGTTTTTATTATTTCTGGGATCCCTTTGATGCGTACATTATTTCTTCTGCTTCTATTCTCAGATTCTTCTGCTTGCAACTGTAACATTAGCAGTTTTTGCTGTTGTGTTTTAAACTTCCTTTCCAACAAATCTATGCGGGCATCTGCCGAGGACTGTAAGGACTCGCAATTACACAATCTTTTGTCCATTACCTCTAGCTTAGCAGCTACTTCGCTCATCTCTTCCCTTACCGCCACCTTTAAATCGCTCAACAGGACTTGTAATTCCTCTTTAGTTGGTAACGCCTGTATGAGTTTCCTAATGTCCTGTTCACCACCACCAGCCAGTGCAATCGTTTCCCCCATGTTAACAGAACATACCTGAGTCTCTGTAGTAGCCCTGGTCCAGGGCGTGATTGGGGGACTCACTTCAGCGGCTTCCACCAGCTCTGTACGGATGTTTCCAGCTGATTTGCTTAAGGTGGTTGGGATAACTGATTCCTCCATGGCCGTTAGCTGTCTTTGAGCGGCCCGTACAGCACGCTGTGAAACAACACCGGTCTCTACTGACATGGCTGGTTCTTTCTTCGCAGCGAGGTACTTGGTAATGGGCGGGTATCTAGATGCTTCAGCCCGACCTGTGCCCTTCTCTCGTCCGCGTCCTGGCATATACTCGTGGCGCTCCTGGCGTCTCTTACTCAGCCCACCGAACACGATCTCCTGCTCGAGCGCGCCACTGCGGTGCTCCGCCTCTCACTCCGTCATGCTCAGACCGCACCCCCCAGCATCAGCGTCAAACATCACTGCCCCCCAGACAGGACCCATCTGACTTTTTCCATCGGATTTTCCTACACACAAAGTTTGAGAGCAGGCTATAAAAAATTTTCCGACAACAAAATTTGATCGCGTCAATTCCGACCAAGTGTGGCCAATTCCGACGCACAAAGTGCCACGCATGCTCAGAATAAATTCCGAGACGGAACTGTTTGGTCTGGTAAAATTAGCGTTTGCAATGGATATAGCACTTTCATCATGGTGCAATGTTTGAAATTGTTTAATGCAGCGCACTCTCTTCTTCTTTATAATGCGAGAAGAATGAAGTTGTTTTGCTGATCATATTCACACAGACTTCTCACAAACTTCTTTCCTTATTATTTATCGTGATTTCATCACTATATTTTGATTTGTCAAATCTGAATAAAAAATGTCAAACTTTTTTTTTTTGGTTTGTATTTTTTTCAAGCCTGATCTTGTGTTTTTTTGTTTTGTTTTATTAACTCCAGAATAGTTTTGGGTGTGTTTTGTGTGTCAAGTTACCACAAAACGATTATTATCTTGTATTATTTAATCTCAAGGAGGTTGTTTGGTGTTGGTGTCTCTTTCTTAATTTCAGATTGTATTTTGAAATGTACCTGCCTACTCACAAACAAATTGTCCTTTTTGAATGAAAACACACATAGGCAAGTATAATAAATAAAATCACAAAATTATTAAGGGCTCATAACCAAGGAAAGAGGGAGGTAACGCTGGAGAAACAGCAGAAGTTGGTAAAGCCTTTGGCCCCCAGGGCACACATCAATTATTTTACTGCAAAATTGGTGGCCTGAGGAGTCCATATATAAGGGAGTTCAATCTGGTCCAGAAGTCCAAGAGATCATGAACATCTATGACATCTATGTCCCCAGGCTGTGGTCATACAAGACCCTACATCTTTTGTCAGACCAGACTGAACCCAGGTCATCACTCTCTGGTCTTCCTTCCACGCTTCCTTTCACGCTGTGTCTGTGGTGGAGGAGTTGTGGCAGGAGGAGGAGGAGAAGGAGGATGGTCCAACTCACATAGGTGGGTATTGGGTGTGATTTCGACCCTCACCCTCTTAGTTAAGGTTTTATAAAGAATGTCCTCACACATGAGGCGTTGACCCTCCTGCATGTCCTTCAGTTTTGTGGCAGCCATGCAGGCAAAGGCCTCTTCGCGAGTGGGGAAGGCTCTCAGGGATGCAGAAGCCTCCTGAATCAGCCTGAGTGCTGAATCCTGTCCCAGGTTGGACATCGGAAGCCTCAGCTGGGGTGGAAGATAGGGTGGAAGGAAGAGTGGAAGGTAGGGTTGAGAGGGATTCCCTGACTTTAGTCTGGTCTGACAGAAATCACAGTCTTTCATAGTACCACAGCCTGGGGACATAAGCGTCTTCTGCTGCAGCTCCTGATCTCTGGGAATCCGTGACCTTCTTGCGCTCCCTAAGATATGTGCTCCTCAGGCCACCAATTTTGGCTTTTAAATAGGGGATGGTTGCTGTGGGCACAACCGGCTTCACCAACTCCAGCAGTTTCTCCAGCGCTGCCTGCCTCTTTTGTTTATTATTGTCTTGGGGGTCAATGTGAAAGTGGAAACTCCTGCGCTGTCGGGGGGGGGGGTACGCTAAAAGGACACTGCTGCAACACCTAAGTACTGATCCAAGGCAGGACAAATGGGACCAAAGTGGGTGAAGATGGTAGTTGCGCTGTGATGAAGGGGGGGGGGGAGGGAAGCTACAAAGATGACTGAAGTGGCAAAGTGAACTAAAAAAGCAGAAACGGGCCAATGCATGAATGGATCCTACATGCTAAAAAAACATGGTGGGGATGCAGTGCAGTGCAGTGCAACGTAGCTGATCAACATGACTATAATGTTGAGGGCAGACAAAGCCTAATATATAAAGGTAATCGTGAAACAGTGACTGCTTGAATATAGCAAAACAAAAATGCATATACTAACACAAATAAGATGAATAATGACACAATGCAAAAAAAATATATATATAATACAAGAAAAATATATGTGGGCTAGTGCCCCATTAGCAAAAACGTCCCAGATCCTGGTAAACTACAAGTGACAAATCCCTAGGACAAACATGGATATTAGTTCTATCATCCAGTCCAAAAAACAAAAACTCGTGATGAGAAACACAAAACAAGTCCAATCGTGAAGGGAGGGGGGATCTTCAGTGAGGACACCTCCGTGTATGCAAGCCGCTTACCTTACAGCTGTAAGGTGTACAGCCTGTGTTGCAAATGACCCGCAGGTGTAGACGTTCCATGTATACAGGCAGTGACAATGATGAACATGCCAAGCGAAATATAAAAAATAAAAAGTATACAGCATGTAAAATAACTCTGCAATGACCACAGTGGAGGGGGGGCAAGACACACACGGGGGGAGGTTGCACTCACTTTCATGAAGTGAGTGTGGGCATCAATCCACGAGCGCCGAGCTCGTATGCCTCCAGGAGTGTCACCAATCTGGAATCTGTCCCCGTGCCTGGAAACTGGAATATGTCCCCGTGCCTCTCTCCTCAGTGTTCGTCAGGTAGAGTAGTGATGTACAGTGTGAGGGGGAAAGAGACGCACATAGCGTGATCCCATATAAAAGGTATATTTATTTAATAAAACAAGTCCAATCAACTTACATTTAAAACAATGCTGCAGTGTGTAGTAACTACGAGCGCCGAGCTCGTCTCCTGTTGTTTGTCTGTGGCAGCGTCCCGTGCTCCAATCTTAATGCATATCGTCACGTCACGTGACTTCTTCAGAGATCCATCCTCTGAAGAAGTCACGTGACGTGACGATATGCATTAGGATTGGAGCACGGGACGCTGCCACAGACAAACAACAGGAGACGAGCTCGGCGCTCGTAGTTACTACACACTGCAGCATTGTTTTAAATGTAAGTTGATTGGACTTGTTTTATTAAATAAATATACCTTTTATATGGGATCACGCTATGTGCGTCTCTTTCCCCCTCACACTGTACATCACTACTCTACCTGACGAACACTGAGGAGAGAGGCACGGGGACATATTCCAGTTTCCAGGCACGGGGACAGATTCCAGATTGGTGACACTCCTGGAGGCATACGAGCTCGGCGCTCGTGGATTGATGCCCACACTCACTTCATGAAAGTGAGTGCAACCTCCCCCCGTGTGTGTCTTGCCCCCCCTCCACTGTGGTCATTGCAGAGTTATTTTACATGCTGTATACTTTTTATTTTTTATATTTCGCTTGGCATGTTCATCATTGTCACTGCCTGTATACACGGAACGTCTACACCTGCGGGTCATTTGCAACACAGGCTGTACACCTTACACCTGTAAGGTAAGCGGCTTGCATACACAGAGGTGTCCTCACTGAAGATCCCCCCTCCCTTCACGATTGGACTTGTTTTGTGTTTCTCATCACGAGTTTTTGTTTTTTGGACTGGATGATAGAACTAATATCCATGTTTGTCCTAGGGATTTGTCACTTGTAGTTCACCAGGATCTGGGACGTTTTTGCTAATGGGGCACTAGCCCACATATATTTTTCTTGTATTATATATATATTTTTTTTGCATTGTGTCATTATTCATCTTATTTGTGTTAGTATATGCATTTTTGTTTTGCTATATTCAAGCAGTCACTGTTTCACGATTGCCTTTATATATTAGGCTTTGTCTGCCCTCAACATTATAGTCATGTTGATCAGCTACGTTGCACTGCACTGCACTGCATCCCCACCATGTTTTTTTAGCATGTAGGATCCATTCATGCATTGGCCCGTTTCTGCTTTTTTAGTTCACTTTGCCACTTCAGTCATCTTTGTAGCTTCCCTCCCCCCCCCTTCATCACAGCGCAACTACCATCTTCACCCACTTTATTGTCTTGGGGGTGTTTGACCTGCCACAGACAGGGCAGCTCCCTGTATTTGTCTATGAACAGGGGGAGGAAGTTGTGGTCATTGAAGCCATCCATTTTATCTGCAAGACACAACACAAGACAAACCCTAATGTCAGGCTAAAGTCTCCTAATCTTGTCACAATATAGGCCTCAATCTAGGAGCAGTATAGGCCCAAGTTTAAATCTTACCTTCATTATCACGATCGGCACCTTCGATACTCCTTCCTCCGCTCACAGATCATAAGTATTACGCACGCGTGTTACGCGTTATATACACTGCGCATACGTGAAACTCCACCCGCCCCTGATGTTCTTTCTAGTCTATTCCCCGCCCCTTCTTGTTCGGCGCAGTGGGGAAGAGCACATGGTGGAGAAAGAGCAGGTGCGTGCTAATTACAGCAACGGGGAGGAGGAGGAGGAAAGTCCAGAGCCAGAAACCAGACGATTTAAGGCCTTTGGGGACATGTTGGAGATGGTGGACATCCTGAAGAGGGCCGACTATGACGGGAAGTATGGACCTTACCCCAACCCCAATGTCAGAAAGGCCAAGATCATGGCGAAAGTAGTCAAGAGTCTGCAGAAGAATTTTGGGGTACGATGATCGAAAGATTAACTCAGGAAGCAGTGGTCGGACCTCAAATTAAGGGAGCACAAGCAGTACAGAAGGATCAGGAGAGTGCTGCAAAAAAGTAAGTAGTCCTGTGTTCCTATTCTTTATTTTTCTAACATTTGTGCTGCTCCATGTGTTTTTCTTAACTGTTGTACAGTTTAAATGGCAACTTTCATGTTCATGGGCACAATATTCGTTCGTATGAAACATTGTTTGTTCGGCATAGAAAACACAATGTTTTGGACATATGCATTTGAATACATTTTTGCTAGCCTACTTCTCGTCAAATAATTTTGGTGTCTTGATGGGTTGGTAACTAGAATGAAATGCAAACTAGATTCTGTGTAAGGAGAGGATACTCAGCAGCTGTTTACACATCTGGACGCTGGAGCACTAGTGTGGGACACCAGAACACCCTTTTTATTAGGGGGTCCACACAGGTGCTTCAGTGTATACTATAGGGGTGTCTCCATCTGTGAAGCTTGTACAAAACAGGTAAGTATTCAAGCTTGATAAAGGAAAAAAAATATTTCTTCATCTTGCAACTCTGCCAAAATAGACAATTGTACCCCACTTCCAAGCAATGTTTCATATTCCTATTTCTGTCATAAAATATCTGTGTGCTAAGTATACCTATTTTTTTTTACATAGGGGAGAAAAGACTCGGAGGATACCACTCATCCGAGGAGACCACAGACCCCCCACCTCATGAGGAAGTGGAAATCCCCCAAAGTCAACAGGAGGAGGAGGCAGACGTGGTGGAAATTATCACCACAACAGGTGAGTGTCTGCGACCACAGGCTCAGGTAAGAGATGGATGCCGGCATATTTATAATACATGGTGTGTTTTTTTAATATACTTTTAGGTGATCGTGATGTTGTGGATCAGGTCATTTCACCAGTGAGAGTGCCCAGATCCTGATCAGGGAGATCATGGGGTGTCATAGAGACTTGGAAAGCATCCAGAAAAACATCAGTGATGTTAAAAACAAAATGAAGAACATCATTGATGTTTTAGGGAGAGTTTAAAACCCCTTGAAATCCCTAATGTAGTTTGCATTTTTTCCACAAAAAATTGTTGCACCTTTTTTTACATAGTGTCGAAAAGCCAAATTTTGAAGATGCACACAGTGTGTCAACATGTGCTATCTGCCATCACGGGAGATCAATGTATGCGTTTTGTGGGTGCAACCCCTTCCTCAATAATAAAGTAGCTGAGAGGAAGGGGTTGCACCCCCAAAACACGTCCCTTGATCCCCCATAATGGCAGCTAGCACATGTTGACATTTGGCAATTTGTGTGCATGTTCAAAATTTGGCTTTTCCAGGGGTGACTTCACCCCATCTGAACGCAATATCAAACACAGTTTATAAATACTCATGTCTGATATTGCCTTCAATTTCTAACAAAGTTGAACTTTGTAAGTTCCAGACTTGTGTATTTCTTGTTGGTTTTAAACATGCCTGTTTTACCTTAAATGCACATTTCTACTTTTATTAATGTGACCCAAAAAATTGTTATACAACAAACATGTTGGTTTGTTTTAAAAACCTTTGATAAATGCACATGTGATTGTGCTTGTATTAAAAAGATTGTTAATCAAGAATGTGTGGATTCTTCTTTCAATGCTCGAAAAATGTTTTTGTGGTAAAATTGGTGGTTTCTGTGACAATGGGGGTTAGTTCCGAAGGGAAAATCCACTTTGCACTACAAGTGCAGTTTCAGTGCAGTCTCAAGTGCACTTGTAGTGCAAAGTGTCTTTGCCTTTAGTAAATAACACCCAACAATGCTTTCTAAAGTTACACAATCACGCCATTTTCAGGACTCCCCAAATTTATGTCAGGGTCAGCTAAAAGAAAGACAAGCAGTAATTGTCAGCAAATATTTCAGTAGTTAAAATTAGTTTTTTATTTAAAAAATGTCTCAAACATTGTCTGGCATATCGGTGGCCGCCCTATCCGCAAAGTATTCCATGTATCTTAGACGGACCTTGCGGGCACTCAGGGGGGGCAAGCCAGGACGGCCAGCTTCAAACGCCGTCAGGGTTGGTTCATTTACATGAATTCTAGATTCAGGCCCAACTGAGCCAGCATAGTTCACAGAATTTCTTCTTAAAAAGTTGTGGAGAACACAGCATGCCAGGATGATATGATTGAGTTTATACTCCGCCATATGTATGGGTGTAAGAAATAGGCAGAACCGGCTGGCCATTATTCCAAACGTGTTCTCCACCACTCTTCTGGCTCTGGCCATACGGTAATTAAAAACCCTCTGGTCCAGGGTGAGGGTCCTCATAGGGAATGGCCACATAAGATTGTCCCCCAGCGCAAATGCTTCATCCACAATGAAGACGAATGGGAGTCCTTCCGCATTGTCTTCTGGAGGTGGCAAGTCAAAGCTGCCATTCTGGAGACGCCTGTAGAACTCCGTCTGGGCGATGACTCCAGCATCGGACATCCGGCCATTCTTCCACACATCCACATACAGGAACTCATAAGTAGCCGACACCACTAATAACATCACAATACTATTGAACTCCTCGTAGTGGTAATAGTATGACCCCGAGTTGGGTGGTGGGACTATGTGGACGTGTTTCCCATCAATTGACCCTCCGCAGTTAGGAAAGTCCCACCGCTGGGCAAAGTGGGAGGCCACAGTCTGCCATTCCTGTGGGTTGGAAGGAAACTGTGGAGTCAAACAAGAAAATAAAATTAATCATTTTGCACATAAACATGGAAAGCAGATTAGACACAAACATTCTTGGCCAACATCAGTATTACATTTATTTTAAGGAGTATTTAAAGACAAAGGTATAAGGTCCACCTATCAGATTCCTCCCCCCTCTCATGGGCCATTTTGTGAATTTTACGAGGGGGGGAGATGTTTTGGACAGGTAACCCTCTCCACTTCATTGAGAGATGAATGCCTAAATAATGTGGATTACTTTGGCCAGCCCCTCCTTACTTACACTATTGGCAGCCCACTGGACAGGTAAGAAGTGTCATAATACAAAGAGATAAATACACATTGTACACATTTGAGCACATTTTTACATTCTGCTATTACCTATCAAGATAATAATAGGATACAAAAACTTCAAACAGTACCATTTAAAAGTATTCAGGCAGGCCCTTGCACTACATGCTTTGGAGAATTCATCCATAAATCTGACCACAAAAGAGGTGGGTATAGTGTTTATGGGTTTGGCAAAGTCAGCAGATAGAGGATTAAGGATAGATAGAGGATTGGTATCAGCTGAGTTAGCAGTTGGAGGGAGGGAGGGTTCCAAATGATTTTGGGACCCAGAAAGAAAGAGTCTGGCTCTCTGCCTGAATTTCAAACACACATCACATTTTTTAACATTTTAGGGGGTGTTTAGGGTAAAGCACTACTATGGAGCTGACAAAATACATTGTTAAATGACTACACAAGGTGAATATAGGGCCAGGAGAGGAAGCTGGGGAGGTAAGAGAAGGCAAATATGCATGAAGGACCAAAAAAAATTACATAAAAATCCAGCATGCATGAGGACAAAGGGAACATTCACAGCATATTACAATCATGGTAATTAGGGAATGAGGAAAGAAATACAATATATTATCAAACATTAAATACAATAAAATGTGATGTTAAAGGATAAAAATCTTACCTTAATATACTCCTTCTGCAGGACCTGGATGATGGCAGAACAGGTCTCTGGGATAATGATCCCCAGAGCCTGGGGGGAGATGCCTGTCAAGAACTTAAAGTGGTTGTATAGTCTTTTTTTTTACTTTAACCTACAGGTAAGCCTATAATAAGGCTTACCTGTAGGTAAAAAAAAATCTCCTAAACCTTTACGGTTTAGGAGATATTCCCCTTGCTATGAGCCGCTGACTGCAGCGGCGCATGCGCACAGGGGATTCTCGGCTGAAGGCCGGCAACTGCCGGACCTTGCCGTGTAAGAAATCTCCCGCGCGCATGCGCGGGAGTGACGACATCGCGGTTTCAGACACTCACAGCACTGGAGCCGCGATACCCGAAAGACATGCCGAGGCAACATGACAGCTCCCTCGGCGTGGACCAGGTAAGATACCGACGCCTCGTTCTTAGGTAAGTATTTCATAATGAGCTAGTATGCGGTGCATACTAGCTCATTATGCCTTTTGCTTTACAGGGTTAAAAAAAAAAAAAATTTGCGGGTATACAACCGCTTTAAGGTTCTGCAGGCTTCTCCCCATCGCCAAGTACCGCAGGGTGGCGATGAGCCTCTGCTCCAGAGTGATGGCTTGCCTCATGCAGGTATCCTGCCTGCTGATATAGGGGGTCAGCAAAGCCAACAAACGGTGAAATACGGGGTCCGTCATCCTGAGAAAGTTCCTGAAATCATCAGGATTATTCTCACGGATCTCACGGAGCAAAGGCATGTGACAGAACTGGTCATGCTGGAGCAACCAATTCTTGGTCCATGAACTCCTCCCCACCCTGTTCATGGACTGGGCGCCCTCTCCTCCTCTACGAGGAGTATGTATACGCAACATGGCTAGAAAACGGTCGGCTGCTCAGAACGAAGTAACAGAACGCACTGAAGAACAGCAAGGCCTGTGAAGAGTGACCTGAAAATCAGTAACGAATGAAAAAGAACACAATGACAAGTCAATTGTACTCGCTGCACACACTGAAGACCAGATACAAACCCACAAGCACAAACTGAACAGCAGAAAACGATCTGAAAGCCACGAGTCTGAAAAAGCGCGAATCGTCTCTCACCAAACTTTTACTAACACAAGATTAGCAAAAGGAGCCCAAAGGGTGCTGCGCTTGGTTCTGAACTGCCCTTTTATAGTCTACGTGGTGTACGTGACCGCGTTCTTGGCGATCGGAAATTCCGACAACTTTGTGCGACCGTGTGTATGCAAAACAAGTTTGAGCCAACATCAATCGGAAAAAATCCATGGATTTTGTTGTCGGAATGTCTGATCAATGTCCGATCGTGTGTACGGGGCATTAGAGTGCTTGCATTGTTAAAATACCTCCATGGTCATACAAATCAGCAATTCATAATAAACCTTTATATGTCCACCAAGAAAAAACTACTGGATTAAGACCCGGGGCGAATGAAGGATTATCGGTCAAGGGAGCTAAAGGAACATGGGGAGAAATACATTTATGAGCTTTACTTAGTCTGTCCCATAAACTGAAAGAAATGGAAAGTGTAGGACACATTATAGGAGGCCTATTTTTGTTTTGTAGCCACAATAAATGGCTAATTGGTTTTGATGGATAAAGAGAAGATTCAATTTTCATCCACAAGGGTTGTGGTGACTGTGAATGAAAACAGGTTAGTTGAGCTAATGCATGAAAGCATTTAACTAAATCTGGTAGCCCCAAACCTCCTTGCAATCCTGGTGCATGTAAAGTGTAATTGTATCATTTGGACAGTATCTGTATTGAGGGTGATGCTTAAGGCTTCTGATTTCGAATGATTAAGTTTAAGACCAGAAATGTCAGTAAAGTATTGCAGCGTTCGGTATAGATTGGGTAGCGAAGTTATCGGAGAGGAGAGGAGCATTAGAATATCATCCGCAAAAAAGGGCACATTTATGTTCTCTGTCACCACAATATATGCTTATAATATCAGGGTGATTTCTGATTTTTATTGCCAAGGGTTCCAAAGCAAAGATAAACAATATGGGAGAAAGGGGGCATCCTTGTCGTGTACCTCTGCAAATATTTATAATTTACGAACTATAACCTTTTACAATAATTTTGGCAGTGGGAGTATTATAAAGGGTCTGTAGTATAGTCAATAAAAAAAACCATAACGTTTTAATACATAAAATAAGTAGTCCCAGGACACAGAATTAAAGGCCTTATGAAGGTCCAATGATACTAGCATTCCCTTCTGCATGCATAGTTGTCCCAAAATTATATTTATCAGTCTTTGAGTCTAATCGGGAACTTGTCTAGTAGCAACAAACCCAACCTGGTCCAGATGTATATATTGAAATAAAAATGAGTTTAATCTTGTTGCTAACACTTTAGTTAATATCTTAGGATCCACATCAATAAGTTAAATTGGGTGAAAATTTTCACAATTGCTATGATCTTTTCCCAATTTAGTGATTTCATGGATAAAAGCCGTATTTTCATGTGATTGTAAAGGAGATCCCTTTTTCAAATTATTGAAAAAAGAACATAAATGTGGTACCAATAAATCTGAATATTGTCTATAATAGTGACCAGAAAATCCATCGGGACCAGGTACTTTAGATGGTTTAAATTTTTTAATTGCTGATCTAATTTCAAAATCCGAAAAATCACTTTTCATCAAATCTTTATGATCTTTAGGAATTCTAGGGAGCGAGAGATCCTGAAAGAATTTATCAGCATGAATGGTGGAAAATGAATCCAAAAAAGCATAAGGTTTAGAATAAAAATTTAAAAATTATTGGACTATAAGCTGTGGATTTTGGGTTGAATTACCATTTTTCAAATGCAATTTTGGTATGGTCGAGTTAAATGAACGAGGGCTGAGTTTTCTTGCCAACAATGTAGATGGTTTGTCTCTGGCAGAATAGAATCAATGTTTAGACCATCGTAGGTATTTCTCTGCTTTGGTAGTAAGACTAAGATTTATAATAGCACGTGCTGCATCAATTTTATGTCGTAGATCTAAGTGAGGATTATTTTTTTTGTTCATAAGTGATATTCTGCAGATCTGTTTCTTGTTGTAATAGTGTATGTTCACAAATCCGCTTCGATCTGGTTGGTTTTTATAAGCAAATAACATTCTGGGAAATCTTATGGGAGAGGTTATCATTAAAATATTGTTTGATGGCAGATTCAATTTCAATATAGATACTGTAGAAGGATCATTAAGTAGGGAGGCATTCAAGCGCCAAGAGGAGGGTTTAGGTTTGAACCACATATTTGATAACGTGAGTCATACTGAAGAATGAACAGACCACGATGCATCA
This sequence comes from Lithobates septentrionalis, assembly GCA_037952835.1. Lineage (NCBI taxonomy): Eukaryota > Metazoa > Chordata > Amphibia > Anura > Ranidae > Lithobates > Lithobates septentrionalis. The sequence continues at coordinate 1,686,824 of JBBDGP010000216.1, read as the reverse complement.
AATATGGCAGCTGAAGTAGATGATCTATTCTAAAGTAAGTTTTGTGTACATGAGAATAAAAAGTAAAATCTTGAACTGTGGGGTTGAGATCTCTTCAAATGTCTATTAGGTCTATATGGGGCATCAACATATTTAACATAGATTCAAAAAATGTCACCTGACCTACATTCGGAGCTAGGGATGAGCTTCGCGTTCGAGTCGAACGCATGTTCGACTCGAACATCGGCTGTTCGATTGTTCGTTGAATTGCGAACGATATGGGCCGTTCGCGCCAAATTCGTGTGGCGCTTCACGGCCCATAATTCACTGCGGCATTGCAGTGCATTGCTGGCTGATGATTGGCCAAGCATGCACTATGACCTGCATGCTTGGCCAATCACAGCGCCGTCGGTAGAGAGAGCTGTAATTGGCCAAAGCCAGGGTGGCTTTGGCCAATTATGGCTCAGGGGGTTTATAACACACCCCATGGCGGCCCTGTGTGGTGTGTTCCGGCAGGCTTAGAGAGAAAGAGAGACAGCGTCATTTCATTTGAGTTAGCTAGATTAGGCAGGACAGTCAGTGAGTTAGCTGCACTTAGAGTGTATTGTGTATATATATATGCATCCCAGGTGTTGCATATATATATATATATATATATATATATATATATATATATATATACACACTGTATTAAGTTTAGCTAGATCCGTTCCTGTTATCTTCCTACTGACAGGCAGGCTTGTCTTGTTACAGTATTTACAGCTATCTGAAGAAAATTGCTGGTGTTCTTTTGATCCTATTAGTACCACAGTCAGGCAGCTAGACTATTAACAGTTAGTGTAGTGCGTCCTCCTCACAGTGTTCAGTTAAAGCTACAAGTTAGTTTAGTGTGACCTCTGCACAGTGTTCAGCTAAAACTACAAGTTAGTGTAGTGCACAGTGTTTAGCTAAAGCTACAAGTTAGGGTAGTGCGTTCTCCTCACAGTGTTCAGCTAAAACTACAAGTAAGTGTAGTGCGACCTCTGCACAGTGTTCAGCTAAAGCTACAAGTTAGTGTAGTGCGTCCTCCTCACAGTGTTCAGCTAAAACTACAAGTTAGTGTAGTGAGACCTCTGCACAGTGTTCAGCTAAAGCTACAAGTTAGTGTAGTGCGTCCTCCTCACAGTGTTCAGCTAAAACTACAAGTTAGTGTAGTGCGACCTCTGCACAGTGTTCAGCTAAAGCTACAAGTTAGGGTAGTGTGTCCTTCTTACAGTGTTCAGCTAAAACTACAAGTTAGTGTAGTGAGACCTCTGCACAGTGTTCAGCTAAAGCTACAAGTTAGTGTAGTGCGTCCTCCTCACAGTGTTCAGCTAAAGCTACAAGTTAGTTTAGTGTGTCCTCCTCACAGTGTTCAGCTAAAGCTACAAGTTGGTGTAGTGTGTCCTCCTCACAGTGTTCAGCTAAAGCTACAAGTTAGTTTAGTGTGACCTCTGCACAGTGTTCAGCTAAAGCTACAAGTTAGAGTAGTGCGTCCTCCGTACAGTGTTCAGCTAAAGCTACAAGTTGGTGTAGTGTGTCCTCCTCACAGTGTTCAGTGAAAACTACAAGTTAGTGTAGTGCGACCTCTGCACAGTGTTCAGCTAAAGCTACAAGTTAGTGTAGTGCATCCTCCTCACAGTGTTCAGCTAAACCTACAAGTTATTTTTTTGCGAGCTTTGCACAGTGTTCAGCTAAAGCTACCTGTAGAAGGTTGGTGGTGTTTTCCTGATCCTATCACTACCGCAGACAGCTAAATAAGCTAAAAGTTAGTGTAGTGCGAGCTCTGCACAGTGTTCACCTAAAGCTACCTGTAGAAGGTTGGTGGTGTTTTCCTGATCCTATCACTACCGCAGGCAGCTAAATAAGCTACAAGTTATTTTTTGGCGAGCTCTGCACAGTGTTCACCTAAAGCTACCTGTAGAAGGTTGGTGGTGTTTTCCTGATCCTATCACTACTGCAGGCAGCTAAATAAGCTACAAGTTAGTGTAGTGCGAGCTCTGCACAGTGTTCACCTAAAGCTACCTGTAGAAGGTTGGTGGTGTTTTCCTGATCCTATCACTACCGCAGGCAGCTAAATAACCTACAAGTTAGTGTAGTGCGAGCTCTGCACAGTGCTCACCTAAAGCTACCTGTAGAAGGTAGGTGGTGTTTTCCTGATCCTATTACTACCGCAGGCAGCTAAATAAGCTACAAGTTAGTGTAGTGCGAGCTCTGCACAGTGTTCAGCTAAAGCTACCTGTAGAAGGTTGGTGGTGTTTTCCTGATCCTATCACTACCGCAGGCAGCTAAATAAGCTACAAGTTTTTTTTTGCGAGCTCTGAACAGTGTTCAGCTAAAGCTACCTGTAGAAGGTTGGTGGTGTTCTCATACTACAGGCAGGCAGTTGATTTTGCTAGCTGTCGTATCAGTACATATATATATATATATCCCAGCTTAGTGCAGCTACAGGCCATTAGTATGTCTGGAAGGCCAACAAAGGGAGGCAGACAGTCACAAGTGAATAAAAGAGGGCAAGCAGGCTCTGTGTCTAGAGGCAACAGTGCTGGTCATGTAGACGGTGCATCCTCATCAGCACGTGGCCGTGGGATACGCTTGGCCTTTTTTTCGGCAGCTGGCTGTGTTGAGCCGCAACATGCGGAAGACTTGGTCGAGTGGATGACCAAGCCATCCTCATCCTCCTCATCCTCTCACCCATGCTCAGGGTACTTTGTCTGGCAAAGCAGCGGCCTCTTCCCTCGGCTCAATGTCATCAGTGACTCCTTCCCTAGCCCCACCATGTCCTCCTGAGGAGTCCCTTGAACTGTTTGACCACAGTGTTGGGTACATGCTCCAGAAGGATGCCCAGCGTTTGGAAGGCTTTGATGATGATACTGAGCTAGATGAAGGCAGTAACGTGAGCACGGACAGAGGGGGTGCCCAAGAAGGACAGCAATCTGGCAGTCATGCTCCACCTGCTGCAGCATACTGCCAGGTTTGCTCCAGTGATGAGGATGAAGGGGATGATGAGGTCACTGACTCAACGTGGGTGCCTGATAGGAGAGAGGAGGTGGAGGAGGAGGAGGAACATCACCAACGAGGCAGGATGCCCTCCAGGGGCCAGCCTAAGGGCAGCACACTGACTGCATCACACCCCAAAGCTCCGCATGTGCAGGGCGCTGCAGTCTCTGCGCGTTATTCAAAAAGTTCTTTGGTGTGGGCCTTTTTTGAGATGAGTGCATCAGATCGCACCGCTGCTATTTGCAACATATGTCTCAAGCGTATCTCGCGTGGCCAAAACATCTCCCGCTTGGGCACCACATGCTTGACCAGACAGCTTAGATCTCCAACCCCACTATACCTTCAGTCCTCTCTGAGACGTGCACTTAGAGGAATGAAGGTGTAGAATTACGTGTGTCACAGCCAAGTACTTGTGGGCAATCTGCTTTCGGTACACCGATGTCAGATTGTACCAGGCAAATATCCATGCCCCAGCTGCAGCACCGCCGAAAGAAGTTCGCTCCCAGCCATCCACATGCCCAGCGGTTGAATGCTAGCTTGGCAAAATTGCTAGCACTTCAACTGCTGCCTTTTCAGTTGGTAGACTCTGCCCCCTTCCGTGAGTTTGTGGAATGTGTGGTTCCTCAGTGGCAGGTACCCAAACGGCACTTTTTCTCACGGAAGGCGATTCCGGGTCTCTACCGGCATGTGGAAGGCAATGTCCATGCCTCGCTAGACAGGGCGGTCAGCGGTAAGGTGCATATTACCGCTGACTCATGGTCCAGCAGGCATGGACAGGGACATTACCTAAGATTTCACCGTGCATTGGGTGACTCTGCTGGCAGCTGGGAAGGATGCAGGACAAGGTGCAGTAGTGTTGGAGGTTGTTCCGCCACCACGCCTCCAAAATACCACTACTAATGATTGTGACACACCTCTCTCCTACACCCCCTCCTCTTCTTCTTCCACCATGGCCTCTTCCTGTAATTTGTCCTCAGAACCAGCGGTGCTCCGTAGGCGTTCAAGGGGCTACGCTAGTACGCAGGCCAAAAGATGCCATGCGGTGCTTGAGCTGGTGTGCTTGGGGGACAGGAGCCACACTGGGGCAGAGGTTCTGTGAGCTCTGCAGGGGCAGGTTCAGAGGTGGTTGACGCCACGCCAACTTAAGGCAGGAATGGTGGTTTGCGACAATGGCACCAACCTCCTCTCTGCCCTCCGACAGGGACAAATGACCCATGTGCCCTGTTTGGCTCACGTCCTTAACTTGGTGGTGCAGCGGTTCTTGGGCAGGTACCCAGGCTTACAGGATGTCCTGAGGCAGGCCAGGAAAGTCTGTGTGCATTTCCGCCGGTCATATAATGCCAGTGCTCGGCTGGTGGACCTCCATAAGGAGTTTAACCTGCCCAAGAACCGCCTAATCTGTGACATGCCCACCAGGTGGAACTCAACGTTGGCCATGCTGCAGCGGCTGAACACACAGCAGAGGGCCATCAATGAGTACCTGTGCGACTATGGCACCAGGACAGGTTCAGGGGAGCTTGTTTTTTTTTTCCCGGTGCCAGTGGGCCATGATCAGGGATGCATGCACTGTCCTGTCACCATTTGAGGAGGCCACGAGGATGGTGAGCAGTGACAGTGCATGCATCAGTGACACTGTCCCCCTTGTCCACCTGTTGGAGCACACGCTGTGTGGAATAATGGACAGGGCACTTGAGGCAGAACAGAGGCAGGAAGAGGAGGACTTCCTTAGCTCTCAAGGCCCCCTTTATCCAGACAGTGTTCCTGCGTGCCCGCCGATCACACAGGAAGAGGAGGAGGATTGTGTCAGTATGGAGGTAGAGCCTGGCACTCAGCATCAGCAGCAGTCTTTAAGGGATCAGTCCCAAGAAACACATGGACTTGTACGTGGCTGGGAGGAGGTGGCTGCGGACCATGTCGTCCTTAGTGACCCAGAGGACTCCGGACCGAATGCCTCAGCAAACCCACGCTGCATGGCCTCCCTGATCCTGCAAAGCCTGCGTAAGGATCCTTGTATTCGTGGTATCAAGGAGAAGGACCAATACTGGCTGGCAACCCTCCTTGATCCACATTACAAGGGTAAGGTTGCGGACCTTATCTTGCCATCGCAGAGGGAGCAGAGGATGAAACATCTTCAGGAGGCCTTGCAGAAAGGTCTGTGCAATGCGAACCCAGAGACTGGGAGGTTACAAACTCCTGTTTCTGGACAAGATGTTGCTGAGGCTTCGGTCAGTCAAAGAAGGAGCGGTGGAGAAGGTGGCCATCTGACCGATGCGTTCAGACAATTTTTTAGTTCGCAGCCCCAAGGTATGATCGGTTCCAGCAACCATCGCCAGCGTCTGTTTTACATGGTGCAGGAATACCTAGGGGCAAGATCTGACTTGGACACCTTTCCCACTGAAAATCCTCTGGGTTACTGGGTCTTGAGGATGGATCACTGGCCAGAGCTTGCACAGTATGCAATTGAGCTACTGGCCTGTCCAGCATCAAGCGTTCTTTCGGAACGCACATTCAGTTCTGCTGGAGGCTTTGTAACCGATCACAGGGTGTGTCTGTCCACCGACTCGGTCGGTCGACTGACCTTCATAAAGATGAATCAGTCTTGGATCACCACCAGCTACCAAGCACCTGATGCTGATGTAACCGAATAATTTTTTTTGAAATCTCAGATCCCTTCAAAGACTGCCTATGCTGATGCTGAGTGACTATCCTGAGTAATTATCCTCTTCCTCCTCAATGATCACGCTGATAGCTTGTAAGAACATTTTTGGTTCTGGGCGCCATCACCAGTGCCTAAGGCCCAATTTTTCAGCCCCTGTTTAACAGGGGCGTGTAATTACAATTTTTGATGCAATACTTTGCAGCAGGGCTCGTTCCTGCGTTCCAACTAGAGTTTCTGTGAGAAGTTGCAGTGTTGTGGCACCAGCACCTGTGCCTAAGGCCCAATTTTTCAGCCCCCATTTAACAGGGGCGTGTAATTACAATTTTTGATGCAATACTTTGCAGCAGGGCTCGTTCCTGCGTTCCAACTAGAGTTTCTGTGAGAAGTTGCAGTGTTGTGGCACCAGCACCAGTGCCTAAGGCCCAATTATTCATCCCCTGTTTGACAGGGGTGTGTAATTACAATTTTTGATGCAATACTTTGCAGCAGGGCTCGTTCCTGTGTTCCAACTAGAGTATCTGTGAGGGGTTGCAGTGTTGTGGCACCAGCACCAGTGCCTAAGGCCTAATTTTTCAGCCCCTGTTTAACAGGGGCGTGTCTATATACAATTTTTTATGCAATACTTTGCAGCAGGGCTCGTTCCTGCATTCCAACTAGTGTATCTGTGAGGGGTTGCAGTGTTGTGGCACCAGCACCAGTGCCTAAGGCCTAATTTTTCAGCCCCTGTTTAACAGGGGCGTGTAATTACAATTTTTGATGCAATACTTTGCAGCAGGGCTCGTTCCTGCTTTCCAAGTAGAGTATCTGTGAGGGGTTGCAGTGTTGTGGCACCAGCACCAGTGCCTAAGGCCTAATTTTTCAGCCCCTGTTTAACAGGGGCGTGTAATTACAATTTTTTATACAATACTTTGCAGCAGGGCTCGTTCCTGCGTTCCAACTAAAGTATCTGTGAGGGGTTGCAGTGTTGTGGCACCAGCACCAGTGCCTAAGGCCTAATTTTTCAGCCCCTGTTTAACAGGGGCGTGTAATTACAATTTTTGATGCAATACTTTGCAGCAGGGCTCGTTCCTGCATTCCAACTAGTGTATCTGTGAGGGGTTGCAGTGTTGTGGAACCAGCACCGGTGCCTAAGGCCCAATTTTTCAGCCCCTGTTCAACAGGGGCATGTAATTAAAATTCTTGATTTAATATTTCACAGCAGGGCCCGTTTCTGTGCTCACCAAGAGCGAATGAGGACTTACAGTGTTGTGGCACCAGCACCACCACCAAAGGCCCAATTTTCCTGCCCCTGTTCAACGGGGCATGTAATTACAATTCTTGATCTAATATTTCACAGCAGGGCCCTGTGAGGGCTTACAGTGTTGTGGCCACAACAACACCTAAGGCCCAAATTTCTGCTGAGTATATAGGGCAGGCCCCTACTTTCAAACATCCAACTTACAAACGACTCCTACTTGCAAACGGAAGGAGACAACAGGAAGTGAGATGAAATCTACCCCTAGGAAGGGAAATTCTCTCCTGTAAGAGTTAATATGGGAAAAACATTTCTCCTTTCCACTGATGCTTTATCACCAATCCTTGTTTCACAAAAAAAAACAAATTTTCAAAAAAAACATTTGTCATTGGGACAAAAAATGAGGTGAAATCTTCTGAAGAGGAGCACAGACAGCAAAACAAATGTCCCTATGTTTTCCAAAAAGCTTAAAAAAGATTTTTTAGCTGGAGCTAAACACGTTAAAAATGTATCCGTTCAAAATTACAAACAGATTATACTTAACAACAAACCTACAGTCCCTGTCTTGTTTGCACCGCCTGCATACTGCTGTTCAGAGTATATAGGGCCTGGTGGCCCCACACCTTTCCTTTTTTTAATTTGGGTGCGGTGTTCCCCTTAATATCCATACAAGACCCAAAGGGCCTGGTAATGGACTGGGGGGTACCCATGCCGTTTGTCTCACTGATTTTCATCCATATTGCCAGGACCCGACATTACATTAAAGCCGCAAGCAGTTTTTTCCTTTAAAAATGACATTTTGTGCAGGGACTGTTCTAAGCACGGGTTACACGCGAAACTTTACAGGCATACTATAGACACCCCCCAGGTACGATATTTAAAGGAATATTTCACTTTTTTTTTTTTTTTACTTTAAGCATCACTAAAATCACTGCTCCCGAAAAAACGGCCGTTTTTACAACTTTTTTTTGCATTGATACATGTCCCCTGGGGTAGGACCCGGGTCCCCAAACCCTTTTTAGGACAATACCATGAAAATTAGCCTTTAAAATTAGCACTTTTGATTTTGAACATTCGACTCCCATAGACGTCAATGGGGTTCTAACGTTTGTGCGAATTTTCGGTCCGTTCGCAGGTTCTGGTGCGAACCGAACTGGGGGGGGTGTTCGGCTCATTCCTATTGGGAGCATAGTAGGAGATCAGAGTAATGGTCTGCTCATAAATTTTACCAACTATCATAACGTATCCATCCTCATCCTTAAGTACTACAGTAGTATTAAAAGGGACATGTTTAGCTATACATATTGCCACACCTCTTTTCTTTTCTGGTCCATTAGAGAGATAGAAAGTGGGATATTTGGCATGTAGAAATTTAGGATTTGAAGTTTGGGAAAAGTATTTTTTTTTTTTAGGAATAATAAATCTATAGCTAACTTATGGTAGTACTGAAAGGCTGTTGTGCTTAAAGTCAGAGGATTAAAGCCTTGTACATTGTGTGTTAATCTGTTAAATTTGGAGGAAGGAGCAGTTAAGATGAGAGTGTTTTGTACTCTTAATTGGAAAATTTCCAGTAACGTATGTATAATTCCAGTACATATTTTGGATAATAATACAATAATGAAGATGTACTCAAGCAAAGAAATAATAGGAAAGAAAAGAATAGGAAAGAACAATTAAAAAAACACAAAAATTAGTAGTGCATCAAAATATATGAATGCATAGAAACTACATTTTTGGGAAAATAACATTTCCATAAATTGGTGTGAGGTTACCGCTCCCAATCGAGTCTTGGTAAGCTCACTTAGAAATGGCATGCGTGTTCACACCAAACCTTTTCCTTTAGAAAATGAATAAAGGAAGCTGATATATTCCCGGAGCAGGCAGAACCTAATAATCAAAATAATATAACCATGTTCAATATAAGATTAAAATTAACAGCTTAAAAAAAAGCAAATAAATCAGAATAGTCGGTTAAGTCTCAAATAGCTTGACCTGTAAAAATCTGGAGACTCAAGTTATTAGCTAATAAGTCGTATCAATAAATAGAAGAATTGGGGGCGTGGCTTGGACTCCACCGAGATGGTGGTGTGACTCCTGAGCTCCAGCATACAGTGGGACGAAACAGCGGCTCACAGTGACCAGAGGCACAGTAAACCCCTCTAATACCGGCGGATTACTCCCCTAACCATCCGGTAACATGCCTAGAAAACGGCAAGCGGAACACCGCCCGAAAAAGCTCACGGACTACTACACACAGCCACAGCGGCTTCATGGGCAAGATGGCACCGACTCCTCTCCCTCACAACGCGTGGCTCACAAACATCTACAGGGCCGCGACTCCCAGGCTTACAGACGTGCTTTTGATATGGAGGAATCCTCACAACCCTCTTCACCACTAAACAGAAGCCCAGCCAAGGCATGCTTCAGAATGGATGATTCTGGGACACAGAACTGTGAGGTAAGATCTAATTCAGACTCACAAGAGGACACAAGAGAGCTCCCAGACTCCATAGTCTCCTTCCCCACAATGAACCAGCCAGTGTTAGACACTACACTAAAAGACATGCTTATATCTTTAAGAAGCACACTGCATACCGACATGATGGCATGCATGAGGAAGTTTAACACAGAACTAACTGCAGTGGGAGAAAGGGTAGATCATATAGAGACCAGAATGGGGGACTACGCCACCACCATTAACGACCTGGTAGACGCACACGATACAGCTGAAGAAGAACAAACATGGATTAAAGCTAAATTAGCGGATTTAGAAGACATATCCAGACGCAATAACGTTAAAATCCGTGGAATACCGGAAAATGTGCAACCTTCGGATCTGCGCTCCTATGCGACTGCAATGCTAACCAGCCTTATGCCTGAAGTACCTGCCATAGAGCTGTCTATAGATAGGATACATAGGCTACCTAAACCTTCATTTATCCCAGAAAATATACCTAGGGATGTGTTATTCAGAATGCACTTTTACCAACCAAAAGAGTGCCTGATGACAATCACACATAAAGGGGAGCACCGTGACACAGAATATGCTGCATTACAATTCTATGCAGATCTATCACAATTTACTTTGCAACTGCGCAAAAATCTGAACAACATAACCAAAGCATTAAGGAACCATAACATTACCTACAGATGGGGCTATCCAACTAAACTGCTAGTCACTAAAGATGGAATGAACCACGTAATCACATCCCTATCTAAGGGATACCAACTGCTGCAAAAATGGAAAATCACCTCAGAAGAACATACCACCCCCTCTGACGACAGGAACCTCAACAAAATTCCTCCAGATTGGCAGCAAGCCTCAGCCTACAAATGACAGTAGCCCCCCTAAGCTTTTACTGTTATGCCTCATATAACTAGCCCAACATAGGGCCCCGCTTATTGGAGCTTATACCACACCACAAGCTCCTGAAACTTGAGCAGACATGTTCTGCACAAGGGTTAACATAACCCTCCTTTTAAGTTCTAGTTTATATGGTTTTCTTCTTTTGTTTTGCTTTCCTTGTTAAATATATTTATTGAGTTTTCAGAAAGAAAGAAAAAAGAATAAAAGAATATAATACATGGATACATATCACATATTTCAGAAGCTTTACAGTATAATATTATACATAGAACCATCTTACAGCTGTTATTATGTTATACACATTTTAAGTATGGCATAGAAATAAAGGAAAACATAAAATGATTTGGCTAGATATAGTTGTCTAGTTGTAAGATGAACAATAGAAAAAGTATGAAAAGAATATGTATCTCATATATTCAAACAGTATATACCCTAGAAAATATTACACAACAAAAAAAAGAAAAGAGGGGGGGGGGGAGAAGAAAGAGAGAAGGAAAGGGAAACCTGGGGTGGCGTCCTGGCTCATGGCATATATACAATTACATTTAGTGAATATATTATATAACCTAGTGTGGTAATAACAAAGATTGGTCAAAGTCAGCAGGAAAGTAGTGTTTGACCCATGTTTGCCATATCTTATTAAATAGATCAATTTTATTATCTTCAATAGCTGTCATCTTTGCTTGGCAATGGTTTGTTTGGCTGCAGTACTTAGTTGGATAAATAAAAGAAATTGAGTGTGAGTGAGCATGGTAGGTTTTAGGTTTAGAATAGCCATGATGGGATCTGGAGGAATTGTGATTTCCAAGGCTTTAGAGGCCATAAGAAATATGTTATTCCAGAATATTTTAACAGGACATTGCCACCATATGTGATAATGTGTACCGGGCATGTCACAACCTCTAAAACAATTAGGAGAATATGAGGGAGCGAATTTAGCTATTCTAGCTGGTACCATGTACCATCGCATTAAAACTTCATAATTCGTTTCTACAGCAAAACAGTTAGGAGAGGAAGTTTTGGTGGCTAACCATATATTAGACCAATCTTTATCATCCAGTTTTTGATTAATATCCTGTGCCCATTTAATAGTATATGAGGGTAGAGTTTCTCCTGAAGTCACATTACATTGGTGATATAATAGTGAGATAAGACCTCTGATGTGCGGGTCGCTCATACAGATACGTTCAAATTGAGTCATTTGATTGAGAGTAGAACCTGTATTAAGTAGTGGTTTATAAAAATTTTTAATCTGTAGATAGCGTAATATTTCTTTTTTAGGTAAACCGTAAGTTTCACATAATACAGGAAAGGCATGAATATTAGATGAGGATGATAGATTACATAAACGGGTAAGATTTACCGTGGACCATGCAGAGAATGATCTTGGAAATTTCCAAGCAGGATAAAAGGCTGGATTATGGAGAAATGAAAGCAGAGGATTATGTGGAGATTTAAGATTATGTTTGAATTTATCCCAAATAGTCAAGGTATGTTTTGTTATTGGATTAGTAAGGTGGATCCTATCAGCAGGGTTTAGCCATAACATATTTGCCACTGAGATAGGATCACTGTCTACCGATTCAACAGCAACCCAAAGGGGTGTTTCAACCATAGCGTGATATTTGGGTAGAAGTGCAATTTGCGCAGCATTATAATAAGAAGAAAAATTGGGTATCCCCAAACCCCCATTCAGTTTATTCAAATACAATGTAGATTTAGATATGCGAGGTTTGGTGTTACCCCAAATAAATGATATAACTCTACGTTGAGTAAGTCTTAGAAAATAGGATGGTATTGGTATTGGAAGTACCCTAAATAAATATAGAAATTTTGGTAGTATTGACATCTTAATAGCGTTAATCCTTCCCAACCAGGATAACGGAAGAGAAGCCCATTCTTTCATGAGAGCAGTAATTTGTTTTAGAAGAGGCAAGTAGTTAACTGCAAAAAGATCTTTAAGGGAAGTTGTGATTTGTATTTCCAAATATGGGAGTTGTTTCGGAACCCAGTTTAAAGGTAAGGAAGTTTGGGCTTGTTGAAGTTCAGTTTGTGATAAAGAGATATTTAACGCATTTGATTTTGTAGGGTTGATGTATAGACCTGAGATTTGGGCGAAGTTTTCAAGTGTGAGTAATAAATTAGGGGTAGATATATGTGGACGTGACAAAAATACGAGAATATCGTCTGCGAAGAGACATAATTTATGATGGTGACCACCTAATTCAATACCTTTGATATCGGGGGTATTTCTAATTAATTGTGCTAAAGGTTCAATTAATAAGGCAAAAAGTAATGGGGAAAGGGGGCAACCTTGTCTGGTACCTCTTTTGATGTCAAACATTGTTGACTTATAACCGGACTATTTAATATATGCTCTGGGATTATTGTATAAAGAGGAAATCCAGGATAGAAAGTGATCACCAAAACCCCATTTTTGGAGAGTATATTCCATGTATGGCCATGTGACAGAGTTAAATGCTTTCCTTATATCTAGAGACACCAGGCAAGCTGGGATCTGTCTAGATTTAGCTGCATGAATAAGTAAAAGTGTCCGTCTGATATTATCACCTGCCTGGCGTTTTGGCATGAAGCCTGTCTGATCTTTATGAATTAGATGTCCTATAATAGAATTTAGTCTGGTGGCCATGATTTTAGCCAATAGTTTTATATCTAGATTAAGAAGAGATATAGGACGGTAATTAGTCCAAGAGGTAGAATCAGAATGTGGTTTGGGAATCATTGCTATAATAGAAGTAAGCGTTTCTGTTCTAAAGGAATGCCCTTCAAGAATCAAATTAAAGGCTTTGGTTAAGACTGGTGTTAAGATGTGTGCATACTGTCTATAATAAGCTGCTGAAAAGCCATCTGGGCCTGGTCTCTTACGTAATTTTAAGGATTTTATAGCTTTCAACACTTCATTGTCAGTAATCGTGTTTTCTAGCTGATCTCTCTGCAGCTGGTCGAGGTTAGGAAGTGTAATATTAGAAAATAAAACATCGGCGCGCATGCGCGGCTGCCTAGGAGAGCGGTAATGCTGTCTTAGAGCTCCGCTCCTGGGACGATTGTACCGGAGGACTACAGGTCCCAGCGGCACCGCGAACGACACACAGCGATAGCTGGTACTTCCTAGAGCCCTCAGGTATCATTATTATGGTCCTGCGGGGCCCAAAACTAAAATATAAAGCTGGTATGGCTAAAGAAGCGCAGGCCAGGCAGTCTTCCAAGATGGCGGCGGCAGTTACCTCACAGCCTTCTACATCGCACACTAGGAAAACACTGCCACACAGTGTAAAGACCCAGGATTTCACCGCTGAGTCTGACTCTGATACAGGCGGCTCACAGACTGTGATTCAATCTGACATGTTTAAAACATTTGAAAGAATGTTACAGAAAGCCCTCAAACAAACTTCAGATCACATTACTGATAAATTGACAAAGGAAATAAGGGAGCTTGGACAGAGAACAGCTGAGTTGGAATTGAGAGTGGATGAAATAGATAGCCACACGCAGCATTTTATCTCTGAATTTGAGAACCTTAAAGAGGAAAATGTTATACTACAGTCACGTTTAGAAGATCAGGAAAATAGGGACAGACGATCGAATCTGCGAATTAGAGGAATCCCTGAGACTGTCATTGATCTCCAAGCCACCATGATAGCTCTATTCCAGGAATTACAGCCTGGCATTCCTGTAGATAGACTGGAAATGGACAGAGTACACAGGGCTTTAGCTCCTCGCAAAACCAATGGTCCCCCTAGGGACATAATTGCCAAATTTCATTATTATAAAACCAAAGAGCAATTACTTTCAGCTGCTAGAGGGAAAGATTCTCTGCAATTTCAAGGCCATGTGTATCAGCTTTTTGCAGATATTTCCCCACTCACAGTAGCAAAGAGGCGAGCACTCAAACCCCAATTACAGGTTTTACAACAAAACCAGATCACCTATCAATGGGGGTTTCCCTTTTCTCTTCGATTCACATACCTGGAAACCAAATATGTTTGTCGCTCTTCAGAGGACTTGCAGTCGGCTATGATTGAAATGGGTATTGTAGATAAAGTTACGCCTAAAGAGCAACATCGTAGACGATCGGCCTCCAGCTCCTATCCACAAAACACAGCAGCAGGCTTCAACAATCCCTCTTCTTCTTCACGCCAGAATATTCATAAACGTGGACGATTTGAAAATTCAACACCATCTAATGAAGACACCATGGACTGATCTATACACCCTTTTTTTCAGACCACAACTCATTATTCGATCCCAGTACTCAATGCTGGTTTATACACTTTCCTATTGACACTAAAAACTAACAATTTTTTTTGCTGGACTCTCACTTTTTTTTTTTTTTTTCTTCTTTCCTCTCCTCTTCCCTTTTTTCTTTCTAGAAGGTTTTAGATTCTACTAGCTCACCTGATATATTTTATATTTAGTTTCTCGTTCGTTTTTGATGGTCCTTTTTATTTTTATTTATTTATTTTTTTTTTTGTTTTTTCCTTACCTCTTGATAACCAAACTACCACTCTTTTTGGCCTCATTAATTACCTTTTTCTTTTATCTTTTTAGGTCCTCATGAGGTTATGTTTGCGTGTACATGTGTGTGTGTGCGTGTCTGCATATACATGTGTATATATCTGTATGTATGTGTATATACATATATACAGGTATAATATATATTTCTTTTTTTTTTCATCTCTCTTTTTTGCTGATTAGAGTGAGCTTGGTAGTTGGTAGTTATGGTTGCATAGATTAAAAATGCTCTATTTTAGTGTTAACTACTTATATAACCCCTGTGGTCCTCCGGTGTTGATCTTCCCTTAGGAATTTCTTGCCGCCCCCTTTACCACCCTCAGGCCCCTGCTATTATGTGGGATTCTGTTGGTGGCCCTGGAGCCTCTCGGAGACTTCTAATTACTCTCTCGAGATGTTCCCACACCCTATTGTTCTATCACAAATTAGCGATATTTGGTCCCTATTCTAGGGTAGTTCAATTTTATTATTTTACTTTTTTCTCTGTCACTTCTTTCTCTCTTTTATCTCTTCAGGTGGTGGTCCTGGTTCTTGGTATGTATTATATTCCTCATGATATAATGATATCCCTGACTCTATTATGGCCCCCATAAATATTTTATCTTTAAATGTACAAGGGTTTAATATCCCGCATAAACGCACAAAGGCTATGCGCTCCTTTACAGCTAAGAAAGCACATATTATATGTTTGCAGGAAACCCATTTTACAGACAAAATTTACCCTAAGTTCCTTTCGTCCTCATACCCACAATTTTATGCTGCCTCTGCCTCAGCTAAAAAGCGTGGAACTCTTATTGGCTTCCACCGCAATACCCCCTTTACCCTTGTGTCACAGTTAAATGACCCGGAAGGTAGATATACATTACTTACTGGCTATATTTCTGATACTCCTATTACGATAGTATCCTACTATGCCCCAAATAAACGCCCAGAAGCTTTTTTATCCCATCTTTTTCAACTAGTTGATACGCACAAATTTGGTACTGTTGTCTTATGTGGAGACTCTAATGCTACGGTTTTTCCTTTCTTGGATAAATCCCCTTCAGCCCCACCTACAAGCTCTGCTAGATTGACTCTCCAATCTCTGCTTTCTACTCATAACTTAGTAGATACTTGGCGAGAACTTAATCCTTCCAGTAAACGTTTCACACACTATTCATATCCACATAACTCTTTCTCACGTATAGATCATATCTTAACTCCATCTAGCTTGATACCAGAAATTATTTCCTCTAAAATAATCCCATTTCCATGGACTGACCACTGTGCTGTTTTCACAACCTTGGCTTCCACTATTCCCAGATCACACGATTCTACTTGGTGTGTTAATAACTCTTTATTGACTAATCCATCCCTTAAAACTGAGATTGAAGAGGCAATTACTGATTATCTTTCCTTTAATGACACGAATGATGTCTCCCCCCTCACTTTGTGGGAGGCCCACAAAGCGGTCATTCGGGGCAGATTGATACAACAAGCATCAGCAATTAAAAAAGAACGTAAACTACAGTTTGCTAAGCTTGAGGCTGTTTATAATAAATGCCATATGACCTTTCAATCTTACCCGAATGCCGCCAATAACTCAAAACTGGAGAAAGCTCGTCTTGATCTAGACCTTTTTTTAACCGATTCTGCTGATAAATTACTACGTAAACGCCAACATATCCAATATCTTAAAGCTAACAAACCAGATACCCCTATGGCGCGTAGTTTGAAGGCAATACAACACGCACAGACTTCTTTCAGATTGAAAATATCCTGTGATGGATATACTAGCAACCCAGTTAAAATATTAGAGATATTTCGCTCTAATTTAGCTAAATTATATTCCCCTGCTCACGACTTTGATAAAACAAAAGCAGATACTCTGTTTTCCAACATAAAGCTCCCTACCTTAGACCAGGAACAACAGGATAACCTCGAGTCCCCCATAACAGCACCTGAAGTTCTGACTGCCATTAAACTATTAAAACCAAATAAGAGACCTGGTCCTGATGGGTTCTCGGCATTATATTACAAACAGTATGCACACATTTTAGCACCCATCTTGACCAGGGCCTTCAATTCTATCCTGAAAGGTTATTCATTTGGGTCTGATACACTGACCTCCATTATAGCAATGATTCCCAAACCCCGTTCCGACTCTACATCTTGGACCAATTATCGCCCCATATCGCTCCTTAACCTAGACATTAAATTACTAGCCAAGATCTTGGCGACTCGTTTGAATAACGTTATAGGTCAACTGATTCACAGAGACCAAACAGGTTTTATGCCAACGCGCCAGGCAGGTGATAATGTCAGGCGTGCTCTCTTACTTATTCACGCAGCTAAAATTAGACACATCCCTACATGCCTATTATCTTTGGATATCAGAAAAGCTTTCGATTCTGTCACCTGGCCATATTTGCAATACATGCTTCAAAAATGGGGATTTGGGAATCATTTTCTTACATGGATCTCCTCTCTGTATAATAACCCAAAGGCATATATTAAATATGCGGGATATAAATCTGCAATGTTAGACATTAGAAGAGGGACTAGGCAAGGCTGCCCTCTATCCCCATTGCTTTTTGCTCTCCTGATTGAACCACTAGCACAACTAATTAGGTCTCATCCAGATATTAAAGGTATCGAATTAGGCGGATATCAGCATAAGTTGTGTCTTTATGCAGATGATGTCCTTATTTTTTTATCTCATCCCCATATATCAGCCCCAAATTTACTAAATGTCTTGGACAAATTTGCCCAAGTATCTGGACTTTTTGTTAACCCCACAAAATCGAATGTGTTAAATATTTCTTTGCCACAAGCAGAACTTCGACACGTCCAAACCTCATTACCATTCAACTGGGTTACCCATCAGATCTCATATTTAGGAGTACAACTTACAACCTCGATTAAAGATTTATTTGCTGCTAATTATCTTCCTCTACTGAAACAAGTTACAGGCTCTATGAAACAATGGACATCTCTTCCATTATCATGGATAGGACGGATCAATGCTATAAAAATGTCTATATTACCAAAATTTTTATACTTATTTAGGGTATTACCTATCCCGTTACCTACATATTTTTTAAGACTCACACAACGCAGAGTCATGTCTTTTATTTGGGGAAACACTAAACCCAGAATTTCCAAAACTACACTGTATCTCAAAAAATTGAATGGCGGATTAGGTCTGCCAAACTTCACTTCCTATTACTACGCTGCTCAACTATCACCCCTTCCTAAATATCACTCGTTGGCAGAAACACCCCTGTGGGTTCATATTGAGTCAGTTGACAGCGACCCTATCTCTGTGGCCAATATGCTATGGCTCCAACCTAAAGATAGATCACATCTATCTAATCCCATAACGAAACATTCTTTGTCTATTTGGGATAAATTTAGCAGAGCTTGTAATCTCCAATCCCCACATAATCCTCTTCTTTCGTTCCTTAGAAACCCGGCCTTCTATCCTGCTTGGAAATTCCCAAAATCATTTGCTGCATGGTCTTCCAGGAATTTAATTAGATTTTATCAATTAAGCAACAATACCGATATTCATGCATTTCCGGTGTTATGTGAAACATATGGGCTTCCTAGATCTGAAATTTTTCGTTATTTGCAAATCAAAAATTTTTATACTCCACTTCTTACCACAGGCTCAACAATGAATCAAATGTCACAATTTGAACGTATTTGTAAAAGCGACCCACATGTAAGGGGATTGATTTCATCTTTGTATCAACAACTTACTGAGACTCATAATGGTTCACTACCCTCTTATACAGATAAATGGGCACAGGATATGAACCGAGTGTTTGACACTAATGACTGGTCCGATATATGGTTAGCCACTAAGAATTCCTCCCCGAACTGCTATGCTTTGGAAACAAATTTTAAAGTCTTAGCAAGGTGGTACTTAGTACCAGCCAGAATTGCAAAATTTATTCCGACATACCCAATTAACTGTTTTAGAGGTTGCTCTGCACCAGGTACCCACTTTCACATATGGTGGCAATGCCCCATAGCTCAAGAATTTTGGAAGAATATTTTTGGAATGGCCTCTAAAGCTCTGGAAACCTCTATTTCCCCAGACCCAGCTTTGGCACTCCTAAATTTGAAACCCACTACCCTTACACGCACCCAATTTCAGTTATTTCTCCAGCTTAGCACTGCAGCCAAGCAAACTATTGCAAAAGCTTGGAAGTCTCAAACCTTGATTGTAGCGGAAGCCAAACACAGAATGAATAAAGCCCTCATTTATGCCAAAATGACAGCTATTGAGGACAATAACATTAATAAATTTTGCAAAATATGGCAACCATGGGTTAACCATTTCTTCCCCTACGATTTTGACCAGTCGTTATTGTTACCTTACTAGGATTCTTGATTGCTTACTGTCAAAATATGTGTTGGAGCCGGGCCACCACCTGGAGAGATTCTTCTTCTTCTTCTTCTTCTTTTCTCTCTCTTATTCCTTTCCTTTATTTTCTTACTTTCTCTCTTCTCTACTATGATACATATTTTTGGGATACTCTTTTACTATTAATACATTACTTTCTATTTATAAATAATAATATGATTTATTATATCTGTATATTTATTTTGAGCAATCAAATTCTACAAATAAGCAGGTCAAGACCCTGATTTATAATTAATTTCATTTCATTTACCTCAGGATATCTTTGTAACAAATATTTTTAAATGCCCCCACCCTTCCACAGCTTGCACCCATTGGGGTGGTAGGGTGGTCTGGAGGCATGGTTTATAGGTTTCACAATATTGATCAGAGGCTCTCAGCCCGATCTTAAACTATCTATAAGAATATAGATTGCTCATACACTTTACGCTCTGTACTTTATTTATTTATTTTTTCTTATTTTTCATTTATTAAACCTTGATTGTATATCACAATATATTCATATATTGATCAAAAATCAAATTATTTGGACAGTATCCCTTGTAACAATGTTTATATTCTATTGTTCTTCTTTATGTAAATCTTAATAAAAACATTGAACGAGAAAATAAAACATCAGCTTTGGACTTATCAAAATTAGGAGATGAGGAATATAATTTGGCTAAATTAGAACGAAATATCTCGAGAATCTTTACTGGATTACTGGTATATGCTTCTCTGGATATTTTTAGCTTTATGGGTGTTTGATTGTGTTGTGAATTCTTCAGGATTCTAGCCATAAGCGTATCGGGTTTATTTGCTTTAAGGTATTGAATATGTTGGCGCTTGCGTATGAGTTTGTCTGCTGAATCGGTCAGAAAAAGATCTAAATCTAGGCGAGCTCTTTCAAGTTTAGTGCTGTTGTTAGCATTCGGAGAGGATTGAAATGTCTGGTAACAGTCATTAAAGGTGGATTCAAGTTTTGCAAACAGAATTTTACGTTCTCTTTTGAGAATAGTAGCTTGTTGTATGAGTCCACCTCTAATAACCACTTTATGGGCTTCCCATAATGTAAGAGCAGAGATATCACCTGTGTCATTAGACGTTATATAATCTGATAATGCTTTTTCAATCTCAACACGGTGAGAGGGATGAGTCAGTATAGAGTCGTTTATGCACCAAGTTGTGTCATGTGATCTGGGAATTGTGGAAGCAATAGTAGTAATTACTGCGCAGTGGTCAGTCCACGGAAGAGGAACAATTTTGGATGAAATGATTTCTGGTAACATACTGGATGGAGTAAAAATATGATCTATTCGTGAGAAAGACTTATGTGGGTATGAATAGTGAGTAAAACGTCTACTGGCAGGATTCATCTCTCGCCAAGTGTCAACTAAACCATGCGTGTTAAGTAGGTGTTGAAAAGTCAAGTTTTTAATACCCGTGTTAGGTTTTGAGGGAGAGTTATCCAGAAATGGGAATATAGTTGCATTGGAATCTCCACAGATAACAACTGTACCACTCCTATGAGCTTCAATTACATGTAAAAGATGAGACAAGAAGGCAGTTGGATGTTTGTTAGGTGCATAATATGAAACAATTGTAATAGGATTATCAGAAATAAAACCTGTTAAAAGTAAATAACGTCCCTCAGGGTCAGATAATTGTGATTTCAGATTAAACGGAGTGGAACGGTGAAAACCAATCAGAGTTCCACGCTGTTTAACCGTGGCAGAGGCTGTATAAAATTGTGGATATGAGGATGAAAGAAACTTGGGATAAATCTTATCAGTGAAATGGGTTTCCTGTAAGCAGATAATGTTAGCTCTCTTTAATGCAAATGAGCGTAATGCTTTTGTACGTTTATGTGGAATATTAAACCCTTGTACATTTAATGACAAAACATTTATAGTGGCCATAAACCAAGTAGAATAAACAATATATCATAGTAGATAAGGTGCTTACCAAGAGCCAGGACGACCAGCCGGAGGATCAAGGGGGAATAGAAAAAGTTAGAAAAAGAAGAAGTAAGAGAGTACAAAAACAAAAACCCCATATGTAGACCAAGTATCATTAGACTAAAGTTAGAGTATAGGGTATGGGAGCATCTCAGGAGAGTATATAATACTCCCTGAGAGGATCCTGGACCACCCGCAGAGTCCCCCATAGAAAAAATAGAGGGTCTCTGTAGGTGGTAAAAAAAGGGCAGCAAAAAATTCCTATGGGATTAACAACAGCGGAGGACCACAGGAATTATTAGAATATTAATATATTATTAAATAACTAATAGTTTTATTACCATTTTTTACCTTTTTATTTATTTATTTATTTATTTTTTAACAAAAAAAAGGTAGAGTAAAGAGGAAAAAGAGAAATGGGAAAAAAAAAAATCAACAAAAAAAATAAAAAATAATTTTACTCAATTTTTCCCCTTTCCCTTCCCCCTCCCCTCACACACTAATATCATAACTAAACCATATAGTCAGAGCTCATTTTATTCATGAGCTTAACACTTAAAGGAAATTAACCAGCAAAGGAAGCTGGGAATCTGAAGAAAGTATGAGGAATTTGTGTGAACTGGAAAGTCAGTCCATTGAGTCCACAATGGTGGGAGGTGAATGTTCATAACGACCACGCTTGCTGAGATTTTGATATGACGAGGATGCAGAACTGGATCCTGTGGCTTTATTTTGCTGTGATGATCGAGAGATGAAACTTCTGCTGGGCTGGTTCTTTGTCAGGGTTTCTTCGGCTAACCCTATGTCGATTAGGATCGATTGTAAATCTTCTGAGGAGCGACAAACGTATTTGGTTTCCAGATGTGTGAAACAAAGAGAGAAAGGAAATCCCCATTGGTAAGCAATTTGATTGCGCTGAAGTATCTGTAATTGAGGTTTGAGTGCACGTCTCTTAGCCACTGTAAGTGGGGAAAGGTCAGTGAAAAGCTGGTAACTGTGGCCCTGAAAGCTGAGGAGATCTTTACCTCTGGCTGCTGTTAAAAGCTGTTCTTTGGTTCTGTAGTAGTGTAATTTGGTAATGATATCTCTAGGAGGGCCATTGGATTTGCGTGGAGCTAAGGCTCTATGTACTCTGTCAAATTCAAGCCTGTCAATGGGAATTTCAGGTATTAATTCCTGAAACAGCGCTGTGACTGTTGTCTGCAAGTCTAAATAAGATTCAGGGATCCCCCTGATGCGCAAATTCGATCAACGATTTCTATTTTCCTGATCTTCCAAACGTGACTGAGGTGAGGTTTTCTTCCTTCAGTGACATAATTTCAGTCATAGAATTGTGAGTGCGTGTATCAATTTCATCCATTCTCAATTCTAGGTCTGCAGTCCTTTGACCCAGCTCTCTAATTTCTCTAGTTAACATATCTGTAATGTGGTCAAAAGTCTGTTTAAGAGCTTTCTGGAGCATATATTCAAACTGTTTGAACATATCAGGCTGTGTTGTAATTTGTGAAACATTTTGGTCACACACTGACTCACCCTTAGAAGCCTGTGTTATTTTGCTGTGAGGCAGAGGCTGTGTCCTGTGTGAGCTGCTGCGCTGTGAGGGAGATGCTGCCATCTCAGACGTCAGTCTGTGTATCTTTTCTTTAGAAATACCTTTTTTAAAAATAGATTTCTGACCTCTTAGGACCATTATTTAGGTTTCTGGCTGAGTTGGGGTGAGCAGTGACCCGTTTTTTGTAAATATTAGTGGCACTGGGACCTGTAGTCCTCCGGTTAACAATCCCAAGGAGCGGAGCTCTAAGGAGACATTACCGCCGCCTCAGGCTGCCGCCTCACGGCCTTGTTTTGCTTTCCAATTTTCCCTATTTTACAGGAACTATACCCACCATTCTATCCGGAGGAATTTATCGATCACTCTTGCCATAATCAAGATATCTACAAACTCAACATGATCGTCCACAAGAGGAACAAAAGAACGTTATCAGAACACATCCAACCTGCAGATGCTCCTGACTGTGAGTACGTTAATCATCAGACACAAACACACCACTTAAAGTACCAAGATGCCAATTAACATTCTCTCAGTAAACGCCCACAGCTTAAATCATCCAGCTAAGAGAGCATCTTTGTGGAGGGAAGCAGACTCATCTAAACGCGATGTGCTATGCGTCCAAGAGACCCACTTTCACCAAAAGGCACCACCTAAATGTTCACATAAATCTTTCCAACATTTTTTCTTCTCTAACATGCCAGCAAAAAAAAGAGGGGTGATGATTGCGGTTAAGGATACAATCGCTTTCAATCTAGATTTCAGTTACGACGGACACTGCAGGACGCTATCTCATTATAGTCTGCGATATCAACAACACCCGATACACCCTACTAAATGTTTATGTACCTAATAAACGGCAAATTAAATTTTTACATGGGCTTATGAGGAAAGTAAAGAACTTACACCAAGGCTCTCTCATAATGTGCGGGGACTTTAACATTGTTCCGGATCCACAAATGGACTCTACTACAGCCCCTTCTAAAAGAACCTATTCTCTAAACAATTTTTTACGCTCACATGATTTATTCGATACTTGGCGTTGTCTACATGCCAGTGAGAGGGATTATTCTTTCTTCTCACACAGGCACTGTACATACTCGAGAATTGACCTGATCCTAACGGACAAGTGGCTATTACAAAAAGTGTCCCAAGTCAAAATAGGAACAATAGCATGGTCAGACCTGGCTCCTATTCTACTTACACTAAAGGATTCTTACTCTACCACCACCACTTATATGTGGCGTGCCAACTCCTTCATCATCCAAAATCCTAAAACTAAAAAATTACTAGAAGACCACTTGTCCAGTTATTTTCGGACCAATTCACCATCTACAAATGATGCTTTTCTATTATGGAATGCCCATAAGGCATACATAAGGGGAATATTTATACAGCTAGGCGCTAGGCTTAGGAAGCAGCGGCAGCAAAAAATCACTAATTTACTAAAGGAAATTGATACTTTGGAAGCTCTCAACAAAAATAACCCTACCCCCTCCATAAGTACTAAACTTACTGAATTAAGACATGATCTCAGAATAGTATTAATTCAAACACATGAACAAACAGAAAAACAATCAAAAATGTCCTTCTATTCTACTAGCAATAAAGCTGGTAAAGCATTGGCAAGGAGGATACAAGGACAACGCTTTAAGACCAAAGTAGCCTATCTTATACACCCTAACAAACGGCAAAAAATATATGACCCACAAGGCATCGCAGGCGCATTTAGTGACTATTATGGCTCATTATATAACCTGAACAAAGACGATACAACACCGCAACCCACACCAAAAACAATAAATGACTTTCTATCCAACATCGATCTTCCCACACTCACACCATCTCAACTACAAACACTCAACTTACCATTTTCCCTGACAGAATTACTAAACACTATAAAAACACTCCCGAACAACAAATCACCAGGACAAGATGGACTAACAGGCGAGTACTATAGGAGCTTCCAATCAATTTTAAGTCGGCACCTCCTTAAAGTGTATGATAGAGCTGCTGCCTCTACTTCCTTTCCCCCTGAGATGCTTGAAGCAATTATTGTGACGTTACCTAAACCTGGGAAGACACCGGATCAACCCCAAAACTTCAGACCAATTTCATTACTAAACAATGATGTAAAAATCTACGCCAAAATGATAGCACTAAGAATGATAGATATACTCCCTACCTTAATTGACTCAGATCAATCGGGTTTTACAAAAGGCAGGCAGGCATCAGATGCGACCAGACGCCTAATAAATATAATCCACATAGCTAGGAGGACTCGAACACCTTCTCTGCTTCTAGCTTTGGATGCAGAGAAAGCGATTGACAGGGTGCATTGGCTATACTTGTCACAAACCCTAGAGAAATTCGGATTCACAGGACATATGCTATCTGCCATCCTGGCCTTGTACACTGTTCCGTCAGCAAGGGTATACACGTCAGGCATGCTATCTAGATCCTTCGGGATTTCAAATGGCACGAGGCAGGGGTGTCCTTTGTCCCCCCTCATTTTCAATCTACTTATGGAACCACTAGCGGCAAAAATTAGACAGTCATCTCAAATACAAGGCTTTATGATCAATAAAAGAAAACATGTCATCAGCCTTTTCGCTGATGATGTGATCCTGATGCTTACTGATCTGGTGTCTTCCTTGGAGAAAGTATGTTCCCTACTTAGGGACTACGGCAAAGTGTCATATTATAAAGTAAATGATACCAAATCATGCATACTAGATCTAGGTGTATCCCACCAAAACAAAATAGAACTACAAGCTAAATACCCATATATATGGAACAGCCACATGATCATAGGTGTGTGCAGCCTCTTGCATTAGGGTGTGCACCCCAAAGCTCAAATACATATGCATGTGTATATGTACTGATGGTGTCAGTAGGGCAGTGGACAGTGTAATTTGTTTTATTTTATTTTTAAATAAATTATTTTATTTTGTAACATTTTTTTGGGGGATGAAATATCAGTGGTCTAAACCACACAAGGAGATTAGGGTGTGCCCAGGCACACCTGGCACACCCTGTGCGCACGCCTATGCACATGATTAATTATCTGGGAATTAACCTTACTTCACACCCTGACCAACTATTTAAAGCAAACTATTTACCACTTGAAGGGAAGGTAAAAGAGGGAACGCAGAAACTAAGCAAACATATACTATTATGGTCAGGTAGACTCGCAGCATTTAAGATGCAAATATTACCTCAAATACTGTATATTTTTAGAACAATTCCCATACCAGCACCAAAAACTTTTTTTCAAAATCTACAACGTATACTAGCCACCTTTCTATGGGAGGGTAAAAAAGCATGCAGTTCCTTCTCTAAACTCAGCAAAACAAAAAAGCAGGCGGCGTGGGAGCTCCAATTCTTATCGATTACCACATGGTGGCAGTAATAGCACAGATCAGAGGGTGGTTTCCTAATCAAGCAACACCACTTTGGGGAACTCTAGAACAATCTCAAATACCAGGGGGAAACCTACACAATTTCATTCTGATAAACCAAAAAAGAAGCAGCGCTGTATATTAAATATAAATAAATCACAAAAGTGAATAGTGATAAAAAAGTCCAAAACAATCAAGTGCCAAATAAAAGTCCAGTATGTGAAAAAAGGATTCTTCAAAGTGCAATGGGTAACCGGGCAACCGAGCCCGTTATTCGGCAGATAAAGTGGACCTGGATGGACCTTCACCACACCACAGTGTTAGATATGAAATGGGCGCTTACCAGATGGCAAGCTTTAAAAAGCTTGTGACCTTAACCCGGTCGGGGCCTTTCTTGAGAAGGGGACACCGTTTGGACACCTCCTCATACCGTGGATGGCTCACTATTCTCCGTAAAGGAAACCAGGATGCCGGGAGGCTATGCCCATAACCTGGGGTAAATCTCACAAACAATGCCCCAAAAAGAGAAAGGAGAGCAACATAGCGTAATCCTGGTAGGATATTTATTAAAAAGACATAAAATTACACTTACAGTGTGTTGGATAAAAAACAGCATGGAAAGCCGGCCGGCTAATACGAACACCCGTCCTGCAGACGGTGGATACGGCACGTCAGCACGTCAGCACGCCCAGGGCGTGCTGACGTGCCATATCCACCGTCTGCAGGACGGGTGTTCGTATTAGCCGGCCGGCTTTCCATGCTGTTTTTTATCCAACACACTGTAAGTGTAATTTTATGTCTTTTTAATAAATATCCTACCAGGATTACGCTATGTTGCTCTCCTTTCTCTTTTTGGGGCATTGTTTGTGAGATTTACCCCAGGTTATGGGCATAGCCTCCCGGCATCCTGGTTTCCTTT
Organism: Lithobates septentrionalis; assembly: GCA_037952835.1. Taxonomy (NCBI): domain Eukaryota; kingdom Metazoa; phylum Chordata; class Amphibia; order Anura; family Ranidae; genus Lithobates; species Lithobates septentrionalis. The sequence goes on along the minus strand of JBBDGP010000216.1, from coordinate 1,659,817 downwards.
ACGGAGAATAGTGAGCCATCCACGGTATGAGGAGGTGTCCAAACGGTGTCCCCTTCTCAAGAAAGGCCCCGACCGGGTTAAGGTCACAAGCTTTTTAAAGCTTGCCATCTGGTAAGCGCCCATTTCATATCTAACACTGTGGTGTGGTGAAGGTCCATCCAGGTCCACTTTATCTGCCGAATAACGGGCTCGGTTGCCCGGTTACCCATTGCACTTTGAAGAATCCTTTTTTCACATACTGGACTTTTATTTGGCACTTGATTGTTTTGGACTTTTTTATCACTATTCACTTTTGTGATTTATTTATATTTAATATACAGCGCTGCTTCTTTTTTGGTTTATCTATTTGTTTATATGTGTGTATCTCATATATAAGCGGCTGCTCTTCCTTTTCAATTGTTTGGCATTTGTCCACCTACTTGATTGCCTACTGTATTTATCATTTAGCGCGGTGATTCCTTCTTTTTACAATTTCATTCTGGCCTCACCTTTCCAAGTCCAAAAACATAATTATTTATCCCCCACAATACTAGCGACACAAGTTTATTGGAAAAATCTAGTATCAATTAATCCTATACCATCACCCAATATTCATCTTGATATACCTATCGAGGTAATAGCAATAGCTGTTCCAAACTTATGCTTAGCCAAGTGGTCATCTGAAGGAATAAAATGGCTATTTAACCTATTCAAAGATGATAAATTAAAATCCTTCATACAATTGCAATCAAAATTTGGCCTTCTGGCTTCTGAACAATTTAACTACATACGAGTATCCTCATTTCTCAAGAGTAACAAATCCCCACAATGCAAGTTATTTTGGAAAATACATATTTATCTTACTTCCACAGTGACTCGCAAAGGGGGGATTTCACTTTTCTATAATTTTTTAGGCAATAAATCTGTTCTAGAGAAATCTAATCCTATGAAAGCATGGGAAAGAGACCTAGAAACATCATATCCTGAAGACCAGTGGCACAAAGCACTACAATACATATACTCAGCCACCAAAAGTACAAATCTATGGGAGCTATCCCATAAAATTACACAAAGATGGTACTTAACACCATACAGAATGGCAAAATTTGACCCCTCAACACCTCTGTTGTGTTGGAGGAATTGCGCACAAACAGGAACCCTGTTCCACATACTGTGGACATGTGGAAAATTGGCCGTATTTTGGCCCAAAGTATTCACAATCTTTCAACAGGTCACAGGATCAACCATCCAGTACTCACCAGAATTGGCCATCTTAAACCTAGGCATCGAAAATATTCCATGCCTACTCAGGTCATTTACCACACACCTATTCCTAGAAGCTAAGTTGGTCATACTTAGACTCTGGAGATCTCCAACCCTCCCTGACACTGCAGATGTCATTCGCACAATCACAATTCACTTTACCTATGAAAGTATGCTAGCCTATAGAGAGGGGAAATATGCAGAATTCTTTAAACAATGGGAACCATGGATAGAATGGTATAAAACCTATAATAAAAATACAAAATAACAAATCTCAAGTGGACACAAGATGGAATAATAAAATCATAAATAATATAATTTACATAAGTAAAAATCAAAAACGAACAAATAACACCAACCTCAGGAAATTAGTTCCTACTCCCCTTTCTCCCCCTTTTTTTTTCTTTTTATTATTCTTATTATTCTCTTTATTATTCTCCTTTTTATTTTACTTTTACAATACCCCATGTCCAAGTTAAATCTCCCAACAGTTTATTTCCCATCACATAGAAAGATGGAAGTACATACTTCTGGAAATATACACTTGCTTTTAAAAAAAAAGAAATGTTAGAAGAAATATAACGGGAAATTCCTTACTCCTGATCGCAGTTAGATCCCATAGGGGTGATCGGGATGGGGGGTTGGACCAACGGTTAAGACGAATGATAAGTGTTGATATAAATAACGTTTTAATGAACAGTTATATGTATAAGATCGTTAAAAAACAAACAAATGTTCCTTTTTTTTTCATTGAAATATGTACTTGTAATGTACTAACTTTAAATGGTTTTTCATCTTCTGTAATATTGTAAAAACGAATAAAAATTATTGTTAAAAAAATAAATAAATGGAAGAATTGACGATCATCCAGATCAACCAGTAAAAGGATGGATATTCTTGTATGAAGAACCACCTTGTTTGGACCACAGGGGTGAGAGTGGGCGAATTGGAAATCTCACAGAGGAATCATTGGAGATGAGACCCAAGCTGAGTAAAACATTTTCTCCTTCCTGAAAAGTGGCGAATGAGTGAGATTTGCCCATGTAAAAAAGGATAAGCAGAAGGGAAATGACAGCAATATTTGATTTGATAATCGGTCAAGCGAGTTAGCAATGGTTTTAGCGATCGTCTTTTTTTGAATGGTTAATTGAGAGAAATCTGCAAATATCTTAATGTTATGACCCAGGAGTTTGATGTCATGTTTGAGCCTGGCAGCAGACATTCATTTCTCCTTAATATTGTAAAAATTTAATTTTACTATGATATCCCTGGGTAAGCCATCCGATCTAGGGGCTGTCAGGGCACAATGTACTCTGTCGATTTCAAGATGGTGAGGTGAAATATCAGGAATCAGATCCTGTAGCAATATATGTATCACATCTTCCAAGTCCACCACTGATTCAGGTAATCCCTGTATTCTAAAATTATGATGTCTTGAGCAATTTTCTAAATCTTCAATTTTAACATTGGCCAGATCTAATTTTTCTTGCAAAGATTAAATTATGGTGATGTTCTGATTCACACGTTGTACTGTGTCGTCCATTTTATATTCAATAGTATCTATACATTCACCAATATTTTGTAAGTTAGATTTTAATTCAGCCATTTTAAGGCCCTTCAGGTCTGGTATGGATTTTATGGGGAACACGCGCCAAAAAAAATGGCGTGGGGGTCTCCTCTAAATTCCATACCAGACCCTTATCTGAGCACGCAACCTGGCAGGCTGCAGGAAAAGAGGGGGGATGAGAGAGCGCCCCCCCTCCTGAACCATACCAGGCCACATGCTCTTAACATGGGGAGGGTACTTTGGGGTCCCACTCAAAACATCTTGTCTCCATGTTGATGGGGAAAAGGGCCTCATCCCCACAGCCCTTGCCCAGTGGTTGTGGGGGTCTGCGGGCAGGGGGCTTATTAGAATCTGGAAGCCCCCTTTAACAAGGGGGCCCCCAGATCCCACCTCCTCCTATGTGAATGGGTATCGGGTACATTGTACCTCTACTCATTCACCAAAAAAGTGTAAAAAAAAAGTACCCACACCGTTTTCTTCAATGATGTTTATCTATATTGCGGGGATCCGACAATACATTAAAGCCACAAGCAGTTTTAACAACTTAACGACCGGCTCACGCCGATATACATCAGCAATGTGGTTAATTCCCATGAATTGCCATATGGGTACATCTGTACCTTTAAGGGTGATAGCTGGAACATGCTGCATGGCGGGGAATCCGATGCGCGTGGCCGGCGGGTGCGATCGCCGCCGGCCACCCGTGAACGTGTACACAAGAGCAGGAACAGGGATTTGTGTGTATAAAATGCATTAAGATAAAAAAACCTTCTGACTTTCCAACCACTTTAAGCAAAGACTGGTTAAGCATGCTCTCTGTATCTAAAACAATTGTACATAGTTTTATCATTTGTGATATTTTAATGTTTGTAGTAAAACACCTGCCTATGCACTGTGTCTGTAGTACAGTATATTTCATCCTAGTCTTGCTCATTAAAATGTTCTGCCTCTGCATTATTTTACACCTCTTTATCATCTGTGGTCTCTTAATTCTTGTAGTAGAACACCTACCTATGCGTAATGTCTCTAGTACATTTCATCCTAGTCTTGCCCATTGAAATTGCCCTGCCTCTGGCAAGTTTTGCACCGCTTTTTTATCTGCAGTCTCCTAATTATTTAACGTAAAACACCTGCCAGTGCTGGTTCCCACATTTCTTCTCCAATCCTGTTAATTAAAACTGTCCTGCTCCTGGACAATTTAAGAGGTAATGCTGTGGGTGCGATTGGGATTAGTCCCTTTTTGTTAAAAAAAGGCTGGCAGAAGAGGTTCCCAGATTTAAATATTAGTATAAAAAGGGAGAGGTGAAGTGGTGAGCTACAGCAATGCCTGGATAACAAACTGAAGCCTTAAACAAGTAGTCTTTCCTTGTCAAAAGAAGTTTATTGAGTATACAATATTATAAAGATACATAAAGTAAGTTTACAAAGATCTATAAAGTAAGCTCATTGTTTTACAGTAGGGTTTATATAGGTAAATATCATGATATTCCAAATATTAAACATTGGGTTCGCGTAAACCTAAATTAAAGATATATATCATTTCCTTAGTTACTTTTGTAGGTATTTAAATGATTTATACCTACTATACATATTGTTTACAGGTAGAGTGTATATAGGTCAAATAAATTCTGATAATGAGCTTTAATCGTAAGGTGGAGAAAAGGAAAGAGAAAGAAGAAAAAGGGTAGAAAAGCAGAGGTATGGTCCACAAGGTTGTCCCGCTCGTCAGTTTATTATTCTTTTTAGTTCTCTTAAAGCCTTAGAATGGGTGTCTCTGTAAGTCATTTAATCTGTTACCATGGCAACAGGACAGAGTCATTGAAATTTGACAGGAACTGTTGTTTTATCCAAGGATGCCAAAGTTTTTCAAATTTTGGAATTTGATTTTGATCGATGGCTACCATCTTAGCATGGGACATTGTATTATTCATTCTGTGAATTGTTTCTGCTAGTACCAATGTAGGAGATTTCCATGCCTTGGCCACTGTTTGTTTTGCAGCCGTTATTAGTTGGATCATAAGTTTGAATTGAGAGAGTGTTAACCATTCCGGTTTTAGATTAAGTAAAGTTATATATGGATCTGGTTGTATTATTTTTTTAAATATTTTAGATGCAATCACGAAGACTTCCTTCCAGAAGGTTTGGATCACTGGGCACGTCCACCATATGTGTAAATGTGTGCCTATTTCTGGGCATCCTCGAAAACAAAGAGCTGAGGTATTAGGTGAATATTTTGCCACTCTAGCAGGTACAAGGTACCAGCGAGTTAGGACTTTATAATTTGTCTCCAGTGCTAAGATGTTGGGTGAAGATGACTTAGATGTGAGCCATATGTTAGACCAGTCCGTGTCTTCTAAAGTTCGTCCCAGGTCCTCCTCCCACCTCTGAACGTAAGAGGGTCTATTAAGATTTACTACTCCATATAATTGATTATAAAGTGATGAAATTGTACCTTTAGCAAATGGATCTTTTGTACAGATTGATTCAAAAATGGATAATTGGGATAATGGTGTATCCCCCTTTAGGAATGGTGTATAGAAATTTTTGATTTGGAGATATCTAAATATCTCAGAGTTTGGTAGATCATATTTTTCTCTAAGCGATGAGAATGAAAGGAATGATTTAGATGCTATGAAGTCATTTAGTGTCTGAATGCCTGATGTTGTCCAAGCTTTAAAAGAATTTGGGTAGATCCATGCCGGATAAAAGGCCGGATTTCTGATAAAAGAAAGGAGAGGATTGTGTGGAGATTGTAACTGATATTTGGTTTTTAGTTTATCCCAGAGAGATAAGAAGTGTTTAGTTATGGGATTATGAATTTTAAAGTGGTCTTTAGGATCAAGCCATAACAAGTTTGATATTAATAGAGGGTCATTTTCTGAAGCCTCTATAAATACCCATAATGGGATTTCCTGTTTTGCATGGTATTTGGACAGACTGGCCAAATGTGCTGCTCTGTAGTAGTTAGTAAAATTAGGGTATCCCAGGCCTCCTTTATTTTTGGGAAGATGTAGTGTGTGTATAGGTATACGTGGTTTAGAAGAGCCCCATATAAACAAAGTTGCTCTTTTTTGTACTATTCTCAAAAAATAGGAAGGAATTGGAATAGGGAGGACTCTGAATAGATAAAGCAATTTGGGTAGAATAGTCATTTTGATTGCATTAATCTTCCCTATCCAGGATAAAGGAAGTTGCGCCCATTGTTTTATTAGATTTGTGATCTGTCTTAATACAGGAGGTTAATTGGTTGAGAATAAGTCAGAATGAGATGCTGTTAAATGAATTCCAAGATATGGGATTGATTTTTCTGCCCATGTGAATGGGAGTGCAGCCCTAGCCGGGATCAACTCCATGTTTGTGAGCGAAATATTAAGCACTAGGCATTTCTTAGGATTAATCATAAGGCCGGATAGGGCTGCAAATCCATCAAGAGCTGGTATTAGGTTAGGACCAGAGACCTGTGGTGATGATAGAAAAAGTAATATATCGTCTGCAAATATACATAATTTGTGTGTAATACCTCCTACTTCAATGCCAGTTATAGTTTGGTTTGTTCTGATGTATTGGGCCATGGGTTCGAGTATAAGGGCAAATAATAGGGATGAGCTTCGTGTTCGAGTCGAACCCATGTTCGACTCGAACATCGGCTGTTCGACCGTCCGTCGAATTGCGAACGTTATGGGCCGTTCGCGCCAAATTCGTGTGGCGCGTCACGGCCCATAATTCACTGCGGCATCGCAGTGCATTGCTGGCTGATGATTGGCCAAGCATGCACTATGACCCGCATGCTTGGCCAATCACAGCGCCGTCAGTAGAGAGAGCTGTAATTGGCCAAAGCCAGGGTGGCTTTGGCCAATTATGGCTCAGGGGATTTAGTACACGCCCCACACTATATAAGGCCGCCTGCACGGCGGCCCTGTGTAGTGTGTTCCGGTGTGCTGATAGAGAGAGAGACAGACAGTGTCATTTGATTTGAGAGCTAGATTAGGCTAGATCTGTTCCTGCTCTTTACATTTAGTGCAGTGCGTCCTGCTCACAGTGTTCAGCTAGATCTGTTCCTGCTCTTTACATTTAGTGCAGTGCGTCCTGCTCACAGTGTTCAGCTAGATCCGTTCCTGCTCTTTACATTTAGTGCAGTGCGTCCTGCTCACAGTGTTCAGCTAGATCTGTTCCTGCTATTTACATTTAGTGCAGTCAGTGCGTCCTGCTCACAGTGTTCAGCTAGATCCGTTCCTGCTATTTACATTTAGTGCAGTCAGTGCGTCCTGCTCACAGTGTTCAGCTAGATCCGTTCCTGCTATTTACATTTAGTGCAGTGCGTCCTGCTCACAGTGTTCAGCTAGATCCGTTCCTGCTATTTACATTTAGTGCAGTGCGTCCTGCTCACAGTGTTCAGCTAGATCCGTTCCTGCTATTTACATTTAGTGCAGTCAGTGCGTCCTGCTCACAGTGTTCAGCTAGATCCGTTCCTGCTATTTACATTTAGTGCAGTGCGTCCTGCTCACAGTGTTCAGCTAGATCCGTTCCTGCTATTTACATTTAGTGCAGTGCGTCCTGCTCACAGTGTTCAGCTAGATCCGTTCCTGCTATTTACATTTAGTGCAGTGCGTCCTGCTCACAGTGTTCAGCTAGATCCGTTCCTGCTATTTACATTTAGTGCAGTGCGTCCTGCTCACAGTGTTCAGCTAGATCCGTTCCTGCTATTTACATTTAGTGCAGTGCGTCCTGCTCACAGTGTTCAGCTAGATCCGTTCCTGCTATTTACATTTAGTGCAGTGCGTCCTGCTCACAGTGTTCAGCTAGATCCGTTCCTGCTATTTACATTTAGTGCAGTGCGTCCTGCTCACAGTGTTCAGCTAGATCCGTTCCTGCTATTTACATTTAGTGCAGTCAGTGCGTCCTGCTCACAGTGTTCAGCTAGATCCGTTCCTGCTATTTACATTTAGTGCAGTGCGTCCTGCTCACAGTGTTCAGCTAGATCCGTTCCTGCTATTTACATTTAGTGCAGTGCGTCCTGCTCACAGTGTTCAGCTAGATCCGTTCCTGCTATTTACATTTAGTGCAGTGCGTCCTGCTCACAGTGTTCAGCTAGATCCGTTCCTGCTATTTACATTTAGTGCAGTCAGTGCGTCCTGCTCACAGTGTTCAGCTAGATCCGTTCCTGCTATTTACATTTAGTGCAGTGCGTCCTGCTCACAGTGTTCAGCTAGATCTGTTCCTGCTATTTACATTTAGTGCAGTCAGTGCGTCCTGCTCACAGTGTTCAGCTAGATCCGTTCCTGCTATTTACATTTAGTGCAGTGCGTCCTGCTCACAGTGTTCAGCTAGATCCGTTCCTGCTATTTACATTTAGTGCAGTGCGTCCTGCTCACAGTGTTCAGCTAGATCCGTTCCTGCTATTTACATTTAGTGCAGTGCGTCCTGCTCACAGTGTTCAGCTAGATCCGTTCCTGCTATTTACATTTAGTGCAGTGCGTCCTGCTCACAGTGTTCAGCTAGATCCGTTCCTGCTATTTACATTTAGTGCAGTGCGTCCTGCTCACAGTGTTCAGCTAGATCCGTTCCTGCTATTTACATTTAGTGCAGTCAGTGCGTCCTGCTCACAGTGTTCAGCTAGATCCGTTCCTGCTATTTACATTTAGTGCAGTGCGTCCTGCTCACAGTGTTCAGCTAGATCTGTTCCTGCTATTTACATTTAGTGCAGTCAGTGCGTCCTGCTCACAGTGTTCAGCTAGATCCGTTCCTGCTATTTACATTTAGTGCAGTGCGTCCTGCTCACAGTGTTCAGCTAGATCCGTTCCTGCTATTTACATTTAGTGCAGTGCGTCCTGCTCACAGTGTTCAGCTAGATCCGTTCCTGCTATTTACATTTAGTGCAGTGCGTCCTGCTCACAGTGTTCAGCTAGATCCGTTCCTGCTATTTACATTTAGTGCAGTCAGTGCGTCCTGCTCACAGTGTTCAGCTAGATCCGTTCCTGCTATTTACATTTAGTGCAGTGCGTCCTGCTCACAGTGTTCAGCTAGATCCGTTCCTGCTATTTACATTTAGTGCAGTGCGTCCTGCTCACAGTGTTCAGCTAGATCCGTTCCTGTTATCTTCCTACTGACAGGCAGGCTTGTCTGGTTACAGTATATAAAGCTACCTGAAGAAAATTACAGGTGTTCTATCCCAGCTTAGTGCAGCTACAGGCCATTAGTATGTCTGGAAGGCCAAGAAGGAGAGGCAGACAGTCACAAGCCAATAAGAGAGGGCAAGCAGGCTCTGTGTCTAGTGCTGGTCGTGGAGACGGTGCATCCTCATCAGCACGTGGCCATGGGACACGCTTGGCCTTTTTTTCGGCAGCTGGCCGTGTTGAGCCGCAACATGCGGAAAACTTGGTCGAGTGGATGACCAAGCCGTCCTCATCCTCCTCATCCTCTCTCACCCATGCCCAGGGTGCTTTGTCTGGCAAAGCAGCGGCCTCTTCCCTCAGCTCAATGTCATCAGTGACTCCTTCCCTAGCTCCACCATGTCCTCATGAGGATTCCCTCGAACTGTTTGACCACAGTGTTGGGTACATGCTCCAGGAGGATGCCCAGCGTTTGGAAGGCTCTGATGATGATACTGAGCTCGATGAAGGCAGTAACATGAGCACGGACAGAGGGGGTGCCCAAGAAGGACAGCAATCTGGCAGTCATGCTCCCCCTGCTGCAGCATACTGCCAGGTTTGCTCCAGTGATGAGGAGGGAGGGGATGATGAGGTCACTGACTCAACGTGGGTGCCTGATAGGAGAGAGGAGGAGGAGGAGGAGGAGGAGGCGGCACATCACCAACGAGGCAGGATGCCCTCCAGGGGCCAGCCTAAGGGCAGCACATTGACTGCATCACACCCCAAAGCTCCACATGTGCAGGGCGCTGCAGTCTCTGCGCGTTATTCAAAAAGTTCTTTGGTGTGGGCCTTTTTTGAGACGAGTGCATCAGATCGCACCGCTGCTATTTGCAACATATGTCTCAAGCGTATCTCGCGTGGCCAAAACATCTCCCGCTTGGGTACCACATGCTTGACCAGACATATGTTGACCTGCCATGCAGTTCGTTGGCAAGCATATCTAAAAGACCCACACCAAAGAACAAAGAGGATCTCTCCTTGCTCCTCATCAGCTGAGATTTCCAACCCCACTAGACCTTCAGTCCTCTCTGAGACCTGCAGTGAGAGGAATGAAGGTGTAGAATTAGGTGTGTCACAGCCAAGTACTTGTGGGCAATCTGCTTTTGGTACACCGACGCCAGATTGTACCAGGCAAATTTCCCTGCCCCAGCTGCTGCACCGCTGAAAGAAGTTTGCTCCCAGCCATCCACATGCCCAGCGGTTGAATGCTAGCTTGGCAAAATTGCTAGCACTTCAACTGCTGCCTTTTCAGTTGGTAGACTCTGCCCCCTTCCGTGAGTTTGTGGAATGTGCGGTTCCTCAGTGGCAGGTACCCAAACGCCACTTTTTCTCATGGAAGGCGATTCCAGCTCTCTACCGGCATGTGGAAGGCAATGTCCATGCCTCGCTGGACAGGGCGGTCAGCGGTAAGGTGCATATTACCGCTGACTCATGGTCCAGCAGGCATGGACAGGGACGTTACTTAAGTTTCACGGCGCATTGGGTGACTCTGCTGGCAGCTGGGAAGGATAAAGGACAAGGTGCAGTAGTGTTGGAGGTTGTTCCGCCACCACGCCTCCAAAATGCTGATTGTGACACACCTCTCTCCTCCACCCCCTCCTCTTCTTCTTCCTCCATGGCCTCTTCCTCGGAACCAGCGGTGCTCCGTAGGCGTTCAAGGGGCTACGCAAGTACGCAGGCCAAAAGATGCCATGCGGTGCTTGAGCTGGTGTGCTTGGGGGACAGGAGCCACACTGGGGCAGAGGTTCTGTCAGCTCTGCAGGGGCAGGTTCAGAGGTGGTTGACGCCACGCCAACTTAAGGCAGGAATGGTGGTTTGCGACAATGGCACCAACCTCCTCTCTGCCCTCCGACAGGGACAACTGACCCATGTGCCCTGTTTGGCTCACGTCCTTAACTTGGTGGTGCAGCGGTTCTTGGGCAGGTACCCGGGCTTACAGGATGTCCTGAGGCAGGCCAGGAAAGTCTGTGTGCATTTCCGCCGGTCATATAATGCCAGTGCTCGGCTGACGGACCTCCAAAAGGAGTTTAACCTGCCCAAGAACCGCCTAATCTGTGACATGCCCACCAGGTGGAACTCGACATTGGCCATGCTGCAGCGGCTGCACACGCAGCAGAGGGCCATAAATGAGTACCTGTGCGACTATGGCACCAGGACAGGGTCAGGGGACCTTGGTTTTTTTTCCCCACGCCAGTGGGCCATGATCAGGGATGCATGCACTGTCCTGTCACCATTCAAGGAGGCCACGAGGATGGTGAGCACTGACAGTGCATGCATCAGTGACACTGTCCCCCTTGTCCACCTGTTGGAGCACACGCTGCGTGGAATAATGGACAGGGCACTTGAGGCAGAACAGAGGCAGGAAGAGGAGGACTTCCTTAGCTCTCAAGGCCCCCTTTATCCAGACAGTGTTCCTGCGTGCCCGCCGATCACACAGGAAGAGGACGAGGAGGAGGAGGAGGAGGAGGAGGAAGATTGTGTCAGTATGGAGGTGGAGCCTGGCACTCAGCATCAGCAGTCTTTAAGGGATCAGTCCCAAGGAACACATGGACTTGTACGTGGCTGGGAGGAGGTGGCTGCGGACGTTGTTGTCCTTAGTGACCCAGAGGACTCCGGACCGAATGCCTCAGCAAACCTACGCTGCATGGCCTCCCTGATCCTGCAAAGCCTGCGTAAGGATCCTCGTATTCGTGGTATCAAGGAGAAGGACCAATACTGGCTGGCAACCCTCCTTGATCCACGTTACAAGGGTAAGGTTGCGGACCTTATCTTGCCATCGCAGAGGGAGCAGAGGATGAAACATCTTCGGGAGGCCTTGCAGAAAGGTCTGTGCAACGCGTTCCCAGAGACTGGGAGGTTACAAACTCCTGTTTCTGGACAACGTGTTGCTGAGGCTTCGGTCAGTCAAAGAAGGAGCGGTGGAGAAGGTGGCCGTCTGACCGATGCGTTCAGACAATTTTTTGGTCCGCAGCCCCAAGGTATGATCGGTTCCAGCAACCATCGCCAGCGTCTGTTTTACATGGTGCAGGAATACCTAGGGGCAAGATCAGACTTGGACACCTTTCCCACCGAAAATCCTCTGGGTTACTGGGTCTTGAGGATGGATCACTGGCCAGAGCTTGCACAGTATGCAATTGAGCTACTGGCCTGTCCTGCATCCAGCGTTCTTTCGGAACGCACATTCAGTGCTGCTGGAGGCGTGGTAACCGATCACAGGGTGCGTCTGTCCACTGACTCGGTCGATCGGCTGACCTTCATAAAAATGAATCAGTCTTGGATCACCACCAGCTACCAAGCACCTGATGCTGATGTAACTGAATAATTTTTTTCAGATCCCTTCAAAGACTGCCTATGCTGATGCTGAGTGACTATCCCTGAGTAATTATCCTCTTCCTCCTCAATCATCACGCTGATAGCTTGTAAGAACATTTTTGGTTCTGGGCGCCACCACCAGTGCCTAAGGCACAATTTTTCAGCCCCTGTATAACAGGGGCGTGTAATTACAATTTTTGATGTAATACTTTGCAGCAGGGCTCGTTCCTGCATTCCAACTAGAGTGTCTGTGAGGGGTTGCAGTGTTGTGGCACCAGCACCAGTGCCTAAGGCCCAATTTTTCTGCCCCTGTCTAACAGGGGCGTGTAATTACAATTTTTGATGCAATACTTTGCAGCAGGGCTCGTTCCTGCGTTCCAACTAGAGTGTCTGTGAGGGGTTGCAGTGTTGTGGCACCAGCACCAGTGCCTAAGGCCCAATTTTTCTGCCCCTGTCTAACAGGGGCGTGTAATTACAATTTTTGATGCAATACTTTGCAGCAGGGCTCGTTCCTGCGTTCCAACTAGAGTGTCTGTGAGGGGTTGCAGTGTTGTGGCACCAGCACCAGTGCCTAAGGCCTAATTTTTCAGCTCCTGTTCAACAGGGGCATGTAATTACAATTCTTGATCTAATATTTCACAGCAGGGCCCTGTGAGGGCTTACAGTGTTTTGGCCACAGCAACACCTAAGGCCCAAATTTCTGCTGAGTATATAGGGCAGGACCCTACTTTCAAACATCTAACTTACAAACGACTCCTACTTGCAAACGGAAGGAGACAACAGGAAGTGAGATGAAATCTACCCCTAGGAAGGGAAATTCTCTCATGTAAGAGTTAATATGGGAAAACAATTTCTCCTTTCCACTGATGCTTTCCAATCCTTGTTCCACAAAAAAACCCAAATTTTCAAAAAACATTTTTCATTGGGACAAAAAAGTGAGGTGAAATCTTCTGAAGAGGAGGAAAGACGCAAAACAAATGTCACAGGGGTGATAACCCTTCCCTATGTTTTCCAAAAAGCTTAGAAAAGATTTTTTGGCTGGAGCTAAACACGTTAAAAATGTTCAAAATTACAAACAGATTCTACTTAACAACAAACCTACAGTCCCTGTCTTGTTTGCACCGCCTGTATACTGCTGTTCAGAGTATATAGGGACCTTTCCTTATTTTAATTTGGGTGCGGGGTTCCCCTTAATATCCATACAAGACCCAAAGGGCCTGGTAATGGACTGGGGGGTACCCATGCCGTTTGTCTCACTGATTTTCATCCATATTGGCAGGACCCGACATGACATTAAACCCGCAAGCAGTTTTAAATGAGATTTTTTCCTTTAAAAATGACATTTGGTGCAGGGACTGTTCTAAACATGGGAAACACGCGTCACTTTACAGGCATACTATAGACACCCCCCAGGTACGATATTTAAAGGAATATTTCACTTTTTTTTTTTTACTTTAAGCATCATTAAAATCACTGCTCCCGAAAAAACGGCCGTTTTTAAAAGTTTTTTTTGCATTGATACATGTCCCCTGGGGTAGGACCCGGGTCCCCACACCCTTTTTAGGACAATACCATGCAAATTAGCCTTTAAAATGAGCACTTTTGATTTCGAACGTTCGAGTCCCATAGACGTCAATGGGGTTCTAACGTTCGTGCGAACTTGCGGTCCGTTCGCGGGTTCTGGTGCGAACCGAACCGGGGGGTGTTCGGCTCATCCCTAGCAAATAATAAGGGAGATAATGGGCAACCCTGTCGGGTACCTCTTTCGATATTAAAGGCATCAGATTTGTATCCAGCATATTTTATATAGGCTTTGGGTTTATTATATAATGCTTTGATCCATGTTAAAAAGTTGGGTCCAAAACCCCATTTTTGTAATGAATATTGCATATATTGCCAGGATACTGTGTCAAATGCCCTCTTAATATCGAGAGATAGAAAACATAAAGGGATTTTCCGTTTTTTAGCAATATGTGCCAAGAACACTGCCCTGCGTATATTATCGCCTGCCTGTCTATTTGGCATGAAGCCTACTTGATCTCTATGTATTAATTTTAATATAATGCTATTGAGGCGTTTTGCTATTATTTTTGCTAATAATTTAATATCAAGGTTTAACAGAGAGATAGGCCGATAATTCACACAGGAAGTATCATCAGAAAGGGGTTTTGGGATCATACAAACAATTGCCATTAGTGTTTCTTGCCGAAAAGAATGTCCTTCTAGAAGTTTGTTAAAAGTTTCAGTGAGAATGGGAGAGAGTATTTCTGAGAATGTTTTATAATATAAAGCCGAGTAGCCGTCTGGGCCTGGTCTTTTGTTAAGTTTTAGGTCTTTTATGGCGTTAGCAACTTCATCTATAGTTATAGGCTCATCCAAACTGCTTTTTTGATTCTGAGACAACTCAGGTAAGGTTATTTTTGAGAAGAAGGATTCAGCCTCTGTAGGATTAAATTCATTGTTTGTCTTGTATAAAGTTGTGAGATGTGAGTGAAATTTATGGACTATTTTAACTGGATTACAAGTATAAACATTTTTTGATAATTTCAAACGTATTGGTTTGAAAGATTTGTTAGTTGAATTTAATGCCCGAGCCAAATATGTACCTGGTTTGTTTGTATTTATGTAGAAATTGTGTTTGGAGCGTTTGAGGGATTTATCAACGGACTCAGTGAGAAATAGATCGTATTCCAATCTAGATTTTTCCAGATGAGATTTTGTACTCTGAGATGGATTATCTTGGAATGATATGTAGGCTGCATTAAAATTGAGTTCTAGTTTTTTTGCTAGATTTTTGCGTTCCCGTTTAAATAGTGCCATTTGTCTTTGTATTGTACCACGCAAGACAGGCTTATGAGCTTCCCACAGTGTTATTGGGGAGATGTCTATTGTATTATTAATTGATATGTATTCCTTTAAAGCTTGTTCAATGGCCATCTGATGTAGTGGGTGTTTGAGCATTATGTCCGGTAAGTACCACGTTGGGTCATGCGCTTTTGGTATGGCTGAGGCTATAGTAGTGTATACTGCATTATGGTCAGACCACGGAATCGGAATTATTTCTGATGCAATAATTTCTGGTATCATTCCTATTGTTAGAAAAATATGATCTATTCTGGTGAAGGTTTGATGAGGATGCGAGAAATAAGTGAATTTCTTTTTCATTGGGTTACTTTCTCTCCACGAATCTACCAGATTGTATTTGGAAAGAAGTTGAGAAAAAGGTCTAACATCAACTGACTATACACCAGGGGCAAATTGGCTGCACACCCCGAAATTATATTTTCTAAAAAGAATTGTAGAAGTTCCCCATGGGGTTTTTTAAGCAGCAAGCGAAAAATTTTATAAAAAAATATTTTTATTGGAAAAATACTCCGAACATACTTTAAAGACTACAAAGATTTAAATATAAGCTCCGGTTACACATAGAAACAAGTATATAGGGTACATATATTGGTTATGCTGAAAATTTGTCACAAAATCGCACAATAAATCGCAAGGAGTGTGTGTGTGTTACCACTCCAAGCAGTATCGTTAATGGTTATAGTAATGCTTGCCAATAACGAAGACCCCGAGACCCCAATGCATTTCGACATTTACATGGTCATTGTCTTCCTCAGGGGGTCCTTTAGGTTCTGTAGAGGCATCAAAGAAAAAAAAATATGTATATATAATCATATATTCCTTATGTATCATTAAATATGGGTATTGCATAATGACTTGATATTTACCCTTGGTACCGTATACACTCTTAACCGGAGTTATCTTAAAAACTGGAAGGATCAGAGAAGTTCCCCTCTTCTGACGCTGGACTCCGTTACACCGCTGTCCCTACCTGTACTCCAAGGGGGAAACAGGACCAACCCGTGGGGCTTACGAACGATCACAGATGTGTAGCTCTCCTCCACACTTGGATGCAGGTAAAGAGCAGGACACCTATAGGTGCATCATAGTAAAAAAAGGGGGGGGTTTCATACTGTCATATCTGACTTTCAAAAAACGATATATCACATATGTAAATTAGTTTGCTTAGGTATAGAGAAAGATTGAACACACTAAGTATCTGTGCTTTATTGTTACTCTGACGTATAGAGCCCCATGACCTGTGTATGTAGCTAAAGAAAGAGTAAATGAATATCTGTTAGCATGAATCTTAAACCCTACTATATTTACAATAAGTCTATCATATCCTCTGATAAGCGGCGTTCTATACTATAATTGCATTAAGTCTATCATATCACCATAAAACTGGTACATTGTAGACTTTTGTATAAAGAGTGCGAGTGCTACAAAGAAAAAAGGAGAGGAAAGGTGTATATAGGCTAGACAGTGTGGATAAATGTTGTATTACATGGTGAAAAGCATGATGTGAAAAAGTAGGGACATCCTTGTGTGGGGGGAATAAGTGATTTATCAAGTGCAGAGCATGAAAAAATAAATAAAAAAAAACAGTGAGAAAAAACACATATAAAAATTATAAGAGAAAACCTCAATGCATGCGATTAAAAAAAAAATAAAAATTTTTTTGCCAAAATGTGAAAAAATAATGATTAGTGTGAGACAATATTATGAAGTGAAAAAAGACGAGCATTTAAAAAGTGTAAATGTTGTGTGTCTATATGGATGGAATGGCAGTGAATAAATTATCATCTGTAGGTGCAAGTAGTTGATTGAAGGAATGAAATTAAAACCTTCTTATAAATTGAAACTGATGCTCAAAAATAAAGAGTAAATACTATAAAATGCACGTGAAAATGGCTAGTCTTAAGACTAAAGACCAAGAGAGGGAGAAGCTCACCTAATAGTTCCTAGTGGAGAAGTTATTGGTGTCTATGGCATACCACAGGTAAATGCACAGTGTCTGATAACCAGGTTTAGCAGACAGGTGCATAGGAGGCCTTTAAAAAACAAAAAAAAACAAAAAGAGGGTATTAAACCTAAAGAGGATTTATAGACAAGCTCACAGCGGTGCAGCATGACCCACTGTTTGCATGTGTGCTTACCTCATAGAATGGTTGCCGTCTTACTCTGTCAGGGATCAGCTGAGCTGTCTAGATCTAGGCTGTCACTAGTTATACTCACTCACTTGTCCGTTATTGCTATCAGCTGTTCACAGCCTGCAATCCCAGCCTACCAAGGGGAGGGGCCGTGGGGAGGCATTTTCTTGCCTCCCCTCTGTGATCATCCCGGCGTTCTGACAAGCGGAACGCTCCGGAAACCTCCGACACCTCCGCCGTAAAAAACGAGGCTGGGAACCAGGTGGGCGCCTGCGCAACCCGCACATCTCCGATCATGGCCGAAGGGTCTTCGTGCGCATGCGCTCTGCCTGGATCCCAGTCCGGTGGTGTGTACAGAATGCCGCCGGCAGGGAAAGCAAGCTCCACCTAGTGGTTGCTAACAACCACTGGCGTTTGCTACAGAGGGAGACATAACAGACATCTCCCTACCCTGCCGGGAAGCCGCCGAGTTGGTGATTGTAAACCCCAGAGGCTAGGAGAGAGAGCGGGACGGTGATCCAGCATCTGGGGGAAAAAAGGAAAATAAAGAAAAAAGACATCAGAAATACATACATTTACACAAAAAAAGAGAGTATGCTTCAATGTTCAGGAGTTATACAAAGTTTAGAAGATATTTGTTCACATTTATACATCAACTGAGCGCAACATAAAGGGTATAAATTGTAACAACTGTACCCAGAAAGAGAGGGATGGATCCCAACTTTGTTTTTCATTTTTATAGAAATCATTCCCAAGGGCTTTACTCCCAAAAGGGGGAAACAACCAGAGAGGATGGTCTAGCAAGGATTTAAAGGGAATCCACAGGCGCATTGTAGTCTTATGACTGTATGTGTTTTATTTTATTTTATTTTGTATATCTCATATTTTGATTATATCAGGTTCTTTTTTCAAAAAGACACAAGACAGCTGTCTAGATGTGCCCGATTGTTGCTGTGAAAGCAAACTAAGAA
Source organism: Lithobates septentrionalis (assembly GCA_037952835.1). Taxonomy (NCBI): domain Eukaryota; kingdom Metazoa; phylum Chordata; class Amphibia; order Anura; family Ranidae; genus Lithobates; species Lithobates septentrionalis. Next base: position 1,641,579 of record JBBDGP010000216.1, on the reverse strand, counting down.
AGGGTGACATAATTTATAAATTATATATGTCTCTTGGTATATCCGCCAAATGCTTGTCTGGATCTCTCTAGTTTGTCTTCCCTGAACTGAAGCCCTTGAGAAAGGGGGTATATGAAATAGATTCATTTAAACCAGGATATGAGGTTGCCCCCAATCTGTATATCCATTTTTGCTCAATTTGGAGGAGTCGTTTGTTCCAATCTCCGCCCCGTGCGGGAATGTGAATTCGGTCTAAGGCGGCGAATGTCACTTTGGGCATTATGTAGTTAAAAATCGTATAAACATATGCCAGAAAATTAATAAATGGATCCAACTTTACAGAATATGCAATACACCCAAGCTCATATTTTAGCTCCTGTGTGTCGGGGTGTGCAGCCAATTTGCCCCTGGTGTATAGTCAGTTGATGTTAGAGTTTTTTCTTTTTGGGTGGTTAAACACCCCTTCCCCCCCTTTTTTCTGATACACAGGAGCTAAAATATGAGCTTGGGTATATTGCATATTCTGTAAAGTTGGATCCATTTATTTATTTTCTGGCATATGTTTATACGATTTTTAACTACATAATGCCCAAAGTGACATTCGCCGCCTTAGACCGAATTCACATTCCCGCACGGGGCGGAGATTGGAACAAACGACTCCTCCAAATTGAGCAAAAATGGATATACAGATTGGGGGCAACCTCATATCCTGGTTTAAATTAATCTATTTCATATACCCCCTTTCTCAAGGGCTTCAGTTCAGGGAAGACAAACTAGAGAGATGCAGACAAGCATTTGGCGGATATACCAAGAGACATATATAATTTATAAATTATGTCACCCTTTCTTAGTTTGCTGTCACAGCAACAATCGGGCACATCTAGACAGCTGTCTTGTGTCTTTTTGAAAAAAGAACCTGATATAATCAAAATATGAGATATACAAAATAAAATAAAATAAAACACATACAGTCATAAGACTACAATGCGCCTGTGGATTCCCTTTAAATCCTTGCTAGACCATCCTCTCTGGTTGTTTCCCCCTTTTGGGAGTAAAGCCCTTGGGAATGATTTCTATAAAAATGAAAAACAAAGTTGGGATCCATCCCTCTCTTTCTGGGTACAGTTGTTACAATTTATACCCTTTATGTTGCGCTCAGTTGATGTATAAATGTGAACAAATATCTTCTAAACTTTGTATAACTCCTGAACATTGAAGCATACTCTCTTTTTTTGTGTAAATGTATGTATTTCTGATGTCTTTTTTCTTTATTTTCCTTTTTTCCCCCAGATGCTGGATCACCGTCCCGCTCTCTCTCCTGGCCTCTGGGGTTTACAATCACCAACTCGGTGGCTTCCCGGCAGGGTAGGGAGATGTCTGTTACGTCTCCCTCTGTAGCAAACACCAGTGGTTGTTAGCAACCACTAGGTGGAGCTTGCTTTCCCTGCCGGCGGCATTCTGTACACACCACCGGACTGGGATCCAGGCAGAGCGCATGCGCACGAAGACCCTTCGGCCATGATCGGAGATGTGCGGGTTGCGCAGGCGCCCACCTGGTTCCCAGCCTCATTTTTTACGGCGGAGGTGTCGGAGGTTTCCGGAGCGTTCCGCTTGTCAGAACGCCGGGATGATCACAGAGGGGAGGCAAGAAAATGCCTCCCCACGGCCCCTCCCCTTGGTAGGCTGGGATTGCAGGCTGTGAACAGCTGATAGCAATAACGGACAAGTGAGTGAGTATAACTAGTGACAGCCTAGATCTAGACAGCTCAGCTGATCCCTGACAGAGTAAGACGGCAACCATTCTATGAGGTAAGCAAACATGCAAACAGTGGGTCATGCTGCAGCGCTGTGAGCTTGTCTATAAATCCTCTTTAGGTTTAATACCCTTTTTTTGTTTTTTTGTTTTTTTTAAAGGCCTCCTATGCACCTGTCTGCTAAACCTGGTTATCAGACACTGTGCATTTACCTGTGGTATGCCATAGACACCAATAACTTCTCCACTAGGAACTATTAGGTGAGCTTCTCCCTCTCTTGGTCTTTAGTCTTAAGACTAGCCATTTTCACATGCATTTTATAGTATTTACTCTTTATTTTTGAGCATCAGTTTCAATTTATAAGAAGGTTTTAATTTCATTCCTTCAATCAACTACTTGCACCTACAGATGATAATTTATTCACTGCCATTCCATCCATATAGACACACAACATTTACACTTTTTAAATGCTCGTCTTTTTTCACTTCATAATATTGTCTCACACTAATCATTATTTTTTCACATTTTGGCAAAAAATTTATTTATTTTTTTTAATCGCATGCATTGAGGTTTTCTCTTATAATTTTTATATGTGTTTTTTCTCACTGGTTTTTTTTATTTATTTTTTCATGCTCCGCACTTGATAAATCACTTATTCCCCCCACACAAGGATGTCCCTACTTTTTCACATCATGCTTTTCACCATGTAATACAACATTTATCCACACTGTCTAGCCTATATACACCTTTCCTCTCCTTTTTTCTTTGTAGCACTCGCACTCTTTATACAAAAGTCTACAATGTACCAGTTTTATGGTGATATGATAGACTTAATGCAATTATAGTATAGAACGCCGCTTATCAGAGGATATGATAGAGTTATTGTAAATATAGTAGGGTTTAAGATTCATGCTAACAGATATTCATTTACTCTTTCTTTAGCTACATACACAGGTCATGGGGCTCTATACGTCAGAGTAACAATAAAGCACAGATACTTAGTGTGTTCAATCTTTCTCTATACCTAAGCAAACTAATTTACATATGTGATATATCGTTTTTTGAAAGTCAGATATGACAGTAAGAAACCGCCCCCCTTTTTTTACTATGATGCACCTATAGGTGTCCTGCTCTTTACCTGCATCCAAGTGTGGAGGAGAGCTACACATCTGTGATCGTTTGTAAGCCCCACGGGTTGGTCCTGTTTCCCCCTTGAGGTACAGGTAGGGACAGCGGTGTAACGGAGTCCAGCGTCAGAAGAGGGGAACTTCTCTGATCCTTCCAGTTTTTAAGATAACTCCGGTTAAGAGTGTATACGGTACCAAGGGTAAATATCAAGTCATTATGCAATACCCATATTTAATGATACATAAGGAATATATGATTATATATACATATTTTTTTTTTCTTTGATGCCTCTACAGAACCTAAAGGACCCCCTGAGGAAGACAATGACCATGTAAATGTCGAAATGCATTGGGGTCTCGGGGTCTTTGTTATTGGCAAGCATTACTATAACCATTAACGATACTGCTTGGAGTGGTAACACACACACACACCTTGCGATTTATTGTGCGATTTTGTGACAAATTTTCAGCATAACCAATATATGTACCCTATATACTTGTTTCTATGTGTAACCGGAGCTTATATTTTAAATCTTTGTAGTCTTTAAAGTATGTTCGGAGTATTTTTCCAATAAAAATATTTTTTTATAAAAAAAATTTCGCTTGCTGCTTAAAAAACCCCATGGGGAACTTCTACAATTCTTTTTAGAAAATATCATTTCGGGGTGTGCAGCCAATTTGCCCCTGGTGTATAGTCAGTTGATGTTAGAGTTTTTTCTTTTTGGGTGGTTAAACACCCCTTCCCCCCCCTTTTTTCTGACACACAGGAGCTAAAATATGAGCTTGGGTATATTGCATATTCTGTAAAGTTGGATCCATTTATTTATTTTCTGGCATATGTTTATACGATTTTTAACTACATAATGCCCAAAGTGACATTCGCCGCCTTAGACCGAATTCACATTCCCGCACGGGGCGGAGATTGGAACAAACGACTCCTCCAAATTGAGCAAAAATGGATATACAGATTGGGGGCATCCTCATATCCTGGTTTAAATGAATCTATTTCATATACCCCCTTTCTCAAGGGCTTCAGTTCAGGGAAGACAAACTAGAGAGATGCAGACAAGCATTTGGCGGATATACCAAGAGACATATATAATGTATAAATTATGTCACCCTTTCTTAGTTTGCTTTCACAGCAACAATCGGGCACATCTAGACAGCTGTCTTGTGTCTTTTTGAAAAAAGAACCTGATATAATCAAAATATGAGATATACAAAATAAAATAAAATAAAACACATACAGTCATAAGACTACAATGCGCCTGTGGATTCCCTTTAAATCCTTGCTAGACCATCCTCTCTGGTTGTTTCCCCCTTTTGGGAGTAAAGCCCTTGGGAATGATTTCTATAAAAATGAAAAACAAAGTTGGGATCCATCCCTCTCTTTCTGGGTACAGTTGTTACAATTTATACCCTTTATGTTGCGCTCAGTTGATGTATAAATGTGAACAAATATCTTCTAAACTTTGTATAACTCCTGAACATTGAAGCATACTCTCTTTTTTTGTGTAAATGTATGTATTTCTGATGTCTTTTTTCTTTATTTTCCTTTTTTCCCCCAGATGCTGGATCACCGTCCCGCTCTCTCTCCTAGCCTCTGGGGTTTACAATCACCAACTCGGCGGCTTCCCGGCAGGGTAGGGAGATGTCTGTTACGTCTCCCTCTGTAGCAAACACCAGTGGTTGTTAGCAACCACTAGGTGGAGCTTGCTTTCCCTGCCGGCGGCATTCTGTACACACCACCGGACTGGGATCCAGGCAGAGCGCATGCGCACGAAGACCCTTCGGCCATGATCGGAGATGTGCGGGTTGCGCAGGCGCCCACCTGGTTCCCAGCCTCGTTTTTTACGGCGGAGGTGTCGGAGGTTTCCGGAGCGTTCCGCTTGTCAGAACGCCGGGATGATCACAGAGGGGAGGCAAGAAAATGCCTCCCCACGGCCCCTCCCCTTGGTAGGCTGGGATTGCAGGCTGTGAACAGCTGATAGCAATAACGGACAAGTGAGTGAGTATAACTAGTGACAGCCTAGATCTAGACAGCTCAGCTGATCCCTGACAGAGTAAGACGGCAACCATTCTATGAGGTAAGCACACATGCAAACAGTGCACCGCTGTGAGCTTGTCTATAAATCCTCTTTAGGTTTAATACCCTCTTTTTGTTTTTTTTTGTTTTTTAAAGGCCTCCTATGCACCTGTCTGCTAAACCTGGTTATCAGACACTGTGCATTTACCTGTGGTATGCCATAGACACCAATAACTTCTCCACTAGGAACTATTAGGTGAGCTTCTCCCTCTCTTGGTCTTTAGTCTTAAGACTAGCCATTTTCACATGCATTTTATAGTATTTACTCTTTATTTTTGAGCATCAGTTTCAATTTATAAGAAGGTTTTAATTTCATTCCTTCAATCAACTACTTGCACCTACACATGATAATTTATTCACTGCCATTCCATCCATATAGACACACAACATTTACACTTTTTAAATGCTCGTCTTTTTTCACTTCATAATATTGTCTCACACTAATCATTATTTTTTCACATTTTCGCAAAATTTTTTTTTTTTTTTTAATCGCATGTATTGAGGTTTTCTCTTATAATTTTTATGTGTTTTTTCTCACTGGTTTTTTTATTTATTTTTTCATGCTCCGCACTTGATAAATCACTTATTCCCCCCACACAAGGATGTCCCTACTTTTTCACATCATGCTTTTCACCATGTAATACAACATTTATCCACACTGTCTAGCCTATATACACCTTTCCTCTCCTTTTTTCTTTGTAGCACTCGCACTCTTTATACAAAAGTCTACAATGTACCAGTTTTATGGTGATATGATAGACTTAATGCAATTATAGTATAGAACGCCGCTTATCAGAGGATATGATAGACTTATTGTAAATATAGTAGGGTTTAAGATTCATGCTAACAGATATTCATTTACTCTTTCTTTAGCTACATACACAGGTCATGGGGCTCTATACGTCAGAGTAACAATAAAGCACAGATACTTAGTGTGTTCAATCTTTCTCTATACCTAAGCAAACTAATTTACATATGTGATATATCGTTTTTTGAAAGTCAGATATGACAGTAAGAAACCGCCCCCCTTTTTTTACTATGATGCACCTATAGGTGTCCTGCTCTTTACCTGCATCCAAGTGTGGAGGAGAGCTACACATCTGTGATCGTTCGTAAGCCCCACGGGTTGGTCCTGTTTCCCCCTTGAGGTACAGGTAGGGACAGCGGTGTAACGGAGTCCAGCGTCAGAAGAGGGGAACTTCTCTGATCCTTCCAGTTTTTAAGATAACTCCGGTTAAGTGTGTATACGGTACCAAGGGTAAATATCAAGTCATTATGCAATACCCATATTTAATGATACATAAGGAATATATGATTATATATACATATTTGTTTTTCTTTGATGCCTCTACAGAACCTAAAGGACCCCCTGAGGAAGACAATGACCATGTAAATGTCGAAATGCATTGGGGTCTCGGGGTCTTCGTTATTGGCAAGCATTACTATAACCATTAACGATACTGCTTGGAGTGGTAACACACACACACTCCTTGCGATTTATTGTGCGATTTTGTGACAAATTTTCAGCATAACCAATATATGTACCCTATATACTTGTTTCTATGTGTAACCGGAGCTTATATTTTAAATCTTTGTAGTCTTTAAAGTATGTTCGGAGTATTTTTCCAATAAAAATATTTTTTTATAAAAATTTTTGCTTGCTGCTTAAAAAACCCCATGGGGAACTTCTACAATTCTTTTTAGAAGTTGAGAAAAAGGTAATCTAGAGGTTATTTTGGATGGTGTAAAAGGTGATTTATCTAGAAATGGGAGGAGGACCTGGTTGGAATCCCCGCACATTATCACTGTTCCTATTTTGTGTGTATTAATCACTTGTAATATATGTGAGAGGAATGGTGTAGGTTGTTTGTTAGGAGCGTAGTAGGAAATCACTGTGATTGCTGTATCCATTATATAACCCATGAGTATCAGGTATCTACCTTCTGGGTCTTTAATTTCTGATGATAAGGTGAATGGTGTGGATCGGTGAAATGCAATTAGAGTTCCCCTTTGTTTGGTACAGGCAGAAGCCGTGTAAATTTGTTGATAAAAAGGAGAAATATATTTTGGAGTAGAATCTTTGGTGAAGTGTGTTTCTTGGAGGCATACTATGTGAGCCTTCTTGTTATGGATAGTACGGAAGGCTTTGGTCCTTTTTTGAGGGACATTTATTCCCTGAACATTCAGGGAAAGTATATTCAGTGGTGCCATGGCAACAGATCAAATAGTTTTGACTTACTTTTTGTTATGCAGAGCTGACTGCGCAGATCAACCTGTGTGGACGGAAGAGATGAAAAGATAGAAAAGAAACCAGTGAATTCTGGAGTAAAGAGTAAACAAAAAACATATGAGATTAGATGATACATTGTATAAATTATTTTTTGCAAGTAATCACAATTTACCCGTGAAAGAGAATAAATATCTCTCTCAGGGGAATAAGTGCCTTCGTCACACTCCCACATAATATGGTTGGGAGAATGAGGAGGGCTAATGAGGGTACACGGATCTTCCGCTTACAGGAGAGAAGTGCTATGTCAAAAGACATCAAAATGATGATTCATTAATTGGAGTGCAGAATATAGTTTTTGTTGAAATTATTTATTCCAGTGTGGTTGTATATGGTTAGTCTTGCCCTAGGCTAAATAATTCAGTTAGAAAGGTACTGTTAATAACTTTGGTATTGATGAAGATAGTTTGAATTATTTTGGGATTTTAACCCTTTTAGAGTAAACAATTACATATTTTATTCATATGTAACTGTTTAGATATGTTGACTCATAAAATTGAGGTTGTATTGCTTCAGATTAGAATAAACAAAAACATAGTTCTAGGAACTAGTTAGGTAATAATATATTTGTTTTAAGAAAAGAAAGAAAAAGCTTCCATTACTTCTGGATTATTGAACATATTTGTCCTAAAAAGTAATAAATCTATTGTTATTACCTGAAAATATATAACTGAACAAGAATTTCATATGAATCAGAAGTAATAAGAAATATAACTGGAATGTAACATGATCCCACACAGTGTGTGACTATCAGAATGCAGTTACATTCAGTTATAAATACAGGTTTTTTATAGAGAACCATCTCTTAGTATAATAAATGAAGAGATATCAGGAATTAGGATGTCAGTCCATTGAATCTTCTTGGTCCATGGATGATGTGGCATAACGGCCTCTTTTGTGAGAATGATGATTCCCATTTTGTTCTGAAATTTTCTGGGTGTTGCCTGAAGGTGAAGATGATGCCATTCTTCTGCGTGTGGGAGAGTTGCTGCTTGTGGGTTCTGTCAGATTTAATTTTAAAAGGGTTTGTTGTAGTTCATCTGCTGATCTGCTTCTGTAAATTGTACCTTGGTAGTTAAATCTGACTGAAAAGGGGAAGCCCCATTGATACATAATGTTGTGGCGTTGCAGTTCCATTGGTTGGGGTTTCATGGATCGTCTTTTAGTAATAGTAAGTTGGGATAGGTCAGCAAAAATTTGATAATTGTGTCCTTGAAAATTAAGTTCCTTTTTTTTCTCTTGCAGCAATTAGTATTTGTTCTTTCGTTCTGTAATAATGAAATTTTGTGATTATATCACGTGGGGGTCCATCTTTCTTTTTGGCTGTGAGGGCTCTGTGTACTCTGTCCAGTTCTAAACGTTCAATAGGGATATCTGGCTTTAGTTCTTGTAATAGAGCAGTAATAGTAGATTGCAGGTCTTTCACAGTTTCAGGTATTCCCCTTATGCGCAAGTTTGAACGTCTGGCTCTATTTTCGTAATCTTCAAGCTTAGTTTGAAGTATTAAATTCTCTTCTTTTAATTGTTCCAATTCTGTTATATTTTCTTGGGTTGTAATTTCAATTTCATCCATTTTTATTTCTAAGGCTGCGGTGCGGTTTCCCAGCTCTCTTATTTCTTTGGTTAGGCTTTTTGTTATTTGGTCTGAGGTTTGTTTTAAAGCCTTATGAAGCATCTTTTCAAATTGTAATAATATTACTGGGGATGTTGAGGAGGCTTGTGGAAAAGCTTGTGAGAGGATTTGTTCTGTATCTGACTCAAATGGAGAGTCTTGCTGTGACATTTTCTGTCTGTGAGAGCGCCCTGATGCTGTATATTGTGAGGTGACTGGAGCTGCTTTAGTTGCAGTGAGTGCCTGTGAGCTCTTTGTGAGGTGATTTTTATTTCTGCCACGGTTTCCTCCCAGTACCATATTTCCTGCCCAAACTTTCACAGTTTGTTCCCTGGGGCAAAAAGGTTCAAATGGATACCTTTTGAGCCTGCAGGCTCCGCTTTGTCCTTCTCTTCTCTCCTCAGCGGTGCGGAGCTCTAACAATGCATGTCTGCTTCGCTAGACTCCGCCCATCTCCCTCCTAAACAAGTAGTCTTTATTCCATATATGAATCTTAAGGTTTAGTTGTTTAGATATGACAGGAGAGTACCTTTAAATAATTTGAATATTGGACAACATTTTGTTTGATAGTGTAATGTTTTGTAATATGCTCTTGTATTTTGCTGTGTAATTTTTTGGTATATTATATTTTAATGACTAACAAAAATGGGACCATAAATATAGTCGAGGCCATTATTCTACCTATCCAACAAGATATAAAACACTACTTGCATATCTGCAGACAGAATCGACCTATGCATTGGTGAATTTTTCTGTTAGACAGATCTTCTGTTGGCAAAATTCTCTCATTTGCAGAGCTCCTGTAAATGGCATATTAATGCAGTACTATTCTTGGTTTTCTAAAATAATTTATTTTAGAGAAGAGAATGTCAAGCACCACTTTTAAGAGATTCAGTTATAAAACTCTTTGAACTTGATTAAAAACACACCTTTACAGTCCACAGCACCAAGAGCATATTTTAATTATTGTACTTATGATGGTATTCAATTATGGCAATTAATTTTTGTGACCGAAATGAGTCTGACTGAATTAATGATCTAGTAAGTTAATAAAGCTTAACAGTCCTAAAGTATTTCTGTTGCACTGACCTGTAAATTATAATGTGTTCATTAAAACCAAAGTAGATATGAATTGTTAGGTCCATCCATACTGCCCTAGGAAATATGTATGTTATTTAAGTGTGTTTGCAATAATTTATACAATTACTGACACATGTAGGGTATATGCCTATATCTGAATAAAATTTGTGAACTAATTTTAGGTGAATTTCCAATTAACTTATGGCTGCAAAATTGCACTGAAGGTATTTTGGAAGAACAGGTGGCCTTCACATAGAATTCTGCAATCACAATGCTGACTTGGGCTATATATTCATATATATATAATAATGATAGCAAAAACAAAGATATATTATTGAAGATACAGAGTACCTCTAGCTTACTGTTACCAACACACCTTTGCTTCTCTGGTTGCATCCCCTTTCAGATAAATGAACTCCTGGTACCAGAATCCTTCCTGTCCTGTACTCTGACTACCAGCATAGGAGACTTTGATTCTTTAGTAAATGTCTCTGGTGATCCCCAACAATTTAATTTGTTTCATTAAGTCTATGCTATGACAACGTCATGAAGTGAAAACAAAAGGAATATTTTGGCGAATTTGAACATGGCTTCAGCCAGGCTATGTTTCCTGTCTTCACTGTCTTTTTTCGGCTTCAGCTTCATGCAGGAATGTGTGGACATGTGAAAGGTATAGTCTGTTCTGTAGAAAGAGTTATTTTGGTCTAAGCGAGCTTGTTATGGCTAAATATTGTCTCTGCCCTCTGCCCTCTATAAAAAATCAGTGATTTGGTTTAGAGGGCTAAATAAATGGGTTTTACTAGTATTAATAAGGAATAAGTTCAATGTTAATTAACTTATTTGAGTTGATGGACAAAATAGAATAAATATTTACATATACATATATATACATATATAAAATCTAGCACCTACCTTTTGCTATTAAAATGCCACATACACTATATTACCAAAAGTATTGGGACAACCCCCCCCCCCCCAAATCATTGGTCTCCATTGGTGTTCCAATCATGTCAATGGCCCCAGGTGTATATAATCAAGCACCTAGGCATGCAGACTACTTCTACAAACATTTGTGAAAGAAATATTTTACGGTCAACAGTTAGTGGTATTATAACAAAGTGGTTGCAACTGGGAACAACAGCAACTCAGCCATGAAGTGATAGGCCACGTAAAATGACAGAGGGGGTCAGCCCATGCTGAAGTCCACAGTGTGCAGAAATCGCCAACTGTCTGCAGAGTCAATAGCTACAGACCTCCAAACATCATGTGGCCTTCAGATTAGGACAACAACAGTGCGTAGAAAGCTTCATGGAATGGGTCTCCATGACCGAGCAGCTGCATCCAAGCCTTGCATCACCAAGTGCAATGCTAAGTGTTTGCAGTGGTGTAAAGCACGCCACCACTGGACTCTAGAGCAGTGGAGACATGCTCCCTGGAATGACGAATCACACTTCTTTGTCTGGCAATCCGATGGACGTGTCTGGGTTTGGTGGTTGCCAGGAGAATAGTACTTGCCTGACTGCATTGTGCCAAGTATGAAATCTGGTGGAGGAGGATTATGGTGTCGGGTTGTTTTTTTAGGGGTTGGGCTTGGCCCCATAGTTCCAGTGAAGGGAACTCCTAAGGCATCAGCATACCAAGACATTTTGGACAATTACATGCTCCCAACTTTGTGGGAACAGTTGGGGATGACCCTTTTCTGTTCCAACATGACCAGTGCACAAATCAAGGTCCATAAAGACATGGGTGAGTGAGTTGGGGGTAGGGGGAACTTTACTGGCTTGCAAAGAGTCCTGACCTAAACCCAACATCAGTGCCTGACTTCACAAATGTGCTTTTGGAAGAATGGGTCAAACATTCCCATAGACACATTCCTAAACCTTGTGGACAGCCTTCCCAGAAGATTGAAGCTGTTATAGCTGCAAAAGGGTGTGCCAACTCAATATTGAACCCTACAGACTAAGACTGGGATGCCATTAAAGTTCATTAGCATGTAAAGGCAGGTGTCCCAATACTTTTGGTAACATAGTGTATATACATTTAATAAAATTGGATTCTATTTGTATTGCACAAGACAGTGGTTTGGTTTCTTTACAACTTTTATGGAGAATGAGAGCACCTTTTATTTGATAGATCAGACAGCTGACCTCGGAATGATGGGGTGCACACTGGCACCCTAAGTAAGAATTATTACCCAAGTTGCTCCCCTATTGCTGACTGAATTAGTGATCAAATAGGTTAATAAAGCATAACAGTCCTAAAATATGTTACACTGACCTGTAATTTATAATGTATTCATTAAAACCAAAGTGGATAGGAATTTTTAGGTCCGTCCTTATTGCCCTAAGATTTTACTATTGCGCAAGACGGTCTGGTTTTAGTGGTCTGGTTTTATCTACAACAGATGGCGGAGAATGCAGGCACCTTTTATTTGTTAGACCAGGCAACTCTACTCAGAATGACAGGATGCACACTTGTGCCATAAGTAAGAATTATTACCTAGGTCACTCCCCTATTGGTGAGTTCTCTGGGACCTGGTAGCATTGTATAACAGGCACCTTGATCTTTGTTATGCAGTGATAAATGTATTTGTTTGCTACTAACATTGTGTTTTGGTAAATGTAAACAGCCTCCTGCTCCTATACCTAATTCCTGTGTGTGTGAATGCCAGATGTGGCTAACTAATTTAAATTAATGATTGATACTGATTCAATAGCCACACCATCTTTTATCTCATTCCCCTGTGACAGAACATATTATCTATCAGTGAACTTGTATTCGAGTATTCAGATATTGACACAGAGTGTCAGATTTATTGTTGGGGATTTATTATGATACTGGTGTGTCAGGATCTGCTGTCCTGCTGTCTGTCTGTAACTTTAAATGGATGTGCTTCATATTGTCTTAGAGTAATTTATGTACATAACTTCCTTTCCATGCTATCTGTGTCAGAAACCCAACATTGGAGGACTTTTATATCTTTTTTGGGGAATTTTCAGGAAGTAGATTAAGAGAGAACTGAGCCACATACCCTGTCCATGGAGTAGCTGCTGTTGTACTTTCACCCAGACTATAAGAGACTATTAAAACTACTAGGGCGGTGCTAAGGCACAGAGTAGATAGACTGGCACTGTTTCAGTGCCACCACAGTTCTTACCGAGGAGAAGTCTTGTTCCAGACTGATCGGACACCAGTTGGAGGATACCCCCATGACCACTGATCTTGTCTTCAGGTCTCTTACACAAAGACATAAGCCACATCATCCTCAGGGACCCTGCAAAAGGATTTTGCTGCAGCATTTATACCCAGGTATATGTGCAAGATTCCACCAGGACTCCTATTGGGCTCATTGCTGATAATACCTTTTTGTACATTGGATGTATGTACTGTTATTAATATTTTATTACATAAAGTTTGCATTATTTCTATACTGGTGTGCATTTACAGTACTGTATTTGCCTATGGTTAATATTAAGTGCTGTTTGCAGTAGTTCTTTTGCTCTCAATTACTTTTGTTTAGATTCCTGATTATTTTTCCAGAAAAGGAATCCCCTATGTTCACAGAGTCCCTGTCCTGAGTGGAATGCACTCCAGCCTTTATTATCAAACCCACTCTTCCACTTTGGGAAGCTTCTGGATCTTTTTTTTACTTACAGGTTTAAAGCAATATCCTGTTGGAGGGGGCATTTCTCATAATCCCTTTAAATAAGGGTTAAACCTTTTGTAAAGCTTGCATGGTGTGCAGCTTGTGTTTGTAATAAGGCTGCTGAAGGGGATACATAAGGGTATTAATATTATAAGGGTATAATATTTTGGATCCTTGAGGTAGGACAGGGAAAAATCAAACATTTATTATATTGCAGCTGCACTATTTTCACCTGGAGATCCAGCTGGTATGTATGATGTTTTTCAAAAGAACACGCTGTCCAGCAGAATGTATCAGTTACAGAGATTAAACAAACCATGTAACACTAGCAGGGCTACCTGTGCGCACTCATCCAAGTTGGGCACTCTAATACAGGAGGTGTGTTACAGGCCAGATGACCAGGTGGAAACAGAAAAAAAAATACCTAAGAAAATAAAACTAATGCAGACACCACATATAATGTTTGGAAGCTGCAATATATTGCATTTTTAGGTTTTGGGTTTAATACTGCTTAAATCTGTTGGATTTAGGTAAAGGTCTCAAAATCAATCTACTTCATCAGGACTGGAGTTGTTATTGGTGTTTGAGTTGAATCCTGTGCTGTGTTGATTTCCAGACATGGAAGGATTTTTTTTATTGTAACTATAGAAAGAGAACTTAAAGTGGTTTTAAACCTGCAGAGCATGTAACATAAAACAATATAAAACAAAGGTACCATAGTATTGTGCCCAATTCAATCTATGTATTTTTAATTTCAATTTATTTTCCTATGACTGTATGAGCCCTGTCACTATCAGATATGGGTGGGCAGGTCTCAATGCCAGAGCTCAGGAGGTGGAGTCGTGATGTCACAGGACTCCCTTCCCATCTCTACAATCCCCCCGACAAGCAGAGTTGCACAGCTTAGCCTCACGCATGGACATAGAAAAGGATCTCCTGAAAGACAGCAGGATGGTGTGAGTGCACATTGGTTGGCCGCACCGCCTCACGAGTATCATCCAATCAGAATCTGGGGAATCTGGGGAATGGAGCAGCAAATCCCGGGAGAGCTTGAAGAGAAAGGAGAAGCGATTTGCTGCTGCAATGCTGGGCACAATCACACTGCTCTCGTGCTCTTGCATGAGAGAAATATATCATATGTCAGTCACAGCAATGGGGCTGTGGCTACACAAATTTTTCTCATGTGTTGGCTTTTAGCCTAGTCAAAAAGCAGAGAGAACTTCTGCTGCATTAACTGTTAGTGGCAAGACTGGGCACAGATGACTTATGATCCTTTACTGTACTAGGTAGAAGGCTTAACTTTTTTCCAGATTTACAGCCACTTTAAGTTGGTTAATTTACCTGAAAATGTGACTAATGATGAATGAGAAGACATTCACAAAACTAAGATTGAAATATTTGACCTGAGGGAGGATACAACTTTAATATAATGCAGATAAAGTATAAGGCTGTAACATTGTTTAGAAATATCTAATAAGAGGCCAAGTGGGTTGTTAAGGACATTATATTCTTTCCAGAAGTTTATAATGTTTTATATCCAATGATTAAACTTTGATATAACAGGCCTAGATGAGAGGAACTTATCCTGGTTCTGTTGACAGCTGCTGCATCAGTCAAGCTTGAGGACAAAAAAAAAAAATAGAAAACAGCCTGATGTATACTTGTTCTAAAAGAATGGTCTTTTGTGGGAAATACTAACAAAGAAACACCAGCAGGGTGTGCTGAACCCACACACCAAACCCACCATTACCTAAAACTTTAGAAAAAGTTTTTATTAAGTACATACATTAAAGTTTATATTTATATACTGGCAGAGATACTGGATCAATAAAATAGTATTTCTACCAGGTTACAATGGGCACTGTGATATGTTTGGCTTTAGGTAGGCAGTCTAGTCTCTCAGTAGCTACAGTGTCCCTTAGCATTAGTCCATGCCTGTAGATAGTGGGATGTGGTCAGGATACTGACCCTACTCTAAACACATCTCCGCTCAGACAATAGCATTCATTTGTGTTGGTTGTAATATATTACATTTATCTCCCTATAATAACGGTAATTGTATACATCTTCTATGATTATCATAACATGCCTATGCAGTAGTCTTACATTGCCCTATAGGTTCACGCAGCTGTCAGTTTTTTTGTGATTTCCCTGTATTACTTATATTATGGGTTTTATAAAAATGTTTATTAAAAGCTACATTTTAGCTCATGGTAGGTTTAGTGCGTGGGTTCAGCGCTACCTTGCTGGTCATGTAGGTCTAAATTTGAGCTAAGGGGAGGGGGCGTGTCTGGCCGGAATCTAAGATGGTTGCGTAAGAGACTAGCTTCTGCTCCAGTGAGGGAACAAATGGCCTGCATCAATGATCCAGTGGCTCCATCCACCCACCACCTGAGTGATCTGTTTCCCCAGACCACCCGGGACATGACCCGCAAAAGAAAAGATGAAAGAAGGTCACAGAAATTCACGGCCTTCTTCACCCAGCAGCCACATGGAACCAAGCAAGATGGCACCGGATTCTCTCCATCGGTGGCCGCCCACTTACCACAAAGATCAACTCAGGCTGATTAACCAGAGAGCAACGGCTCTATAAAAGCCAGACCCCAGCAGTCATATACCTCCACTCCAGCATATGGCAGCCCAGAGAAAGCCAGGTTCAGGCTGGATGGTGGAAACAGAAATCAGGAGGTAAGCCCTGCAGGGGACATAGGAGAGGATACAAGGGATCTACCATAGACAAATTTCCTACTGCTGATCAGCCAGTCATGGACACTGTGCTAAAGGACATGCTCATGTCCCTCAGGTCCTCCCTGCAATCAGACATAGCGTCCTGCACAAATAAATTAAATAATGAACTCCAAGCTGTTGAAAATAGAGTGGAGCTTGTTGAAATAAAAATGGGAGAATTCACCACTACCATAAACAACCTGATTGAAGCACACGATGATAGAGATGATGATATGCAGTGGGTCAAAACCAAACTGGCTGATATTGAAGACAGATCGGGCATAATAACCTCGAAATCAGACTGGTCGCTGAGAACATCCAGCAGGATGGCCTCCGTTCATATGCCAATAAAACTGTTCAAATCCATTTTGCCTGATGCCACAGACCTAGACGTGACAATCAACAGAATACAGCTCCTGCTTAAACCTTCTCACCTTCCTGACAAAATTCCCAGGGATGTAATTCTGCACCTGCATTTTTTCCACATAAAGGAAAAAAATATGTTAGCTGCCCGCAACAAATCTCAGATCCCCACTCAGTATGCTGACCTCCAATTCGACCTATCGCAGTAGACCCTTCAAAAACTGAGAATTTAAACAATGTACCAAAATCTCTCTGCAACCACCATATTAACTACAGATGGGGATACCCAACCAAGATCACCGTCTCCTATGAAAGATCCATTTATGTGATTGACTCCCTAGAAATGGGTTTTTACCCTCCTCAAAGCCTGTAATATAATACCTGAACCGCAAAATTCACCATCCCCAGGAAGAGACACTCAGCATGTAAACCCAGAGTGGCGTCTGGTTATAGCCAAAAACTCACGCAATCATAAATAGCAATGGACAAACTACTATCTCCAACAAAGTTACTTCATGAAGCAGCAGTTCCATGCAGAATCAGTTTTGTCTGACTGTTCTCTCAATTTTGCCTCACTTTACCTGAGCAGCATCAAAGCTGCACCCAGATTTGTATGCAACCCACTTTTTCTCCTGCAAGTTATGGGAGATTTGAAATGTGTTTACCGTTCAATGTTACTTTTTATTTTTCCTCACAGTCAAGTATTATACCAAAGTCAACAATTAATATGAACACCTCCACAATTCCATCACTTCTCAGATAACCTAACTATGGAAATAACATTCCTTACAATTAATGCCAAGGGCCTTAATCATCCCGTCAAACGTAAAACCTTCTGGCAAGAAGCATTACAGAACAAGAAGCAACATCCTATATGCTCAGGAGACGCATTTCTGCAGTGAGGCACCTCAAAAGTGCTCTCACAAAAGCTCCCCGCATGTCTTTACAGCAACTGCAAATTGTAATAAAAAAAGTAGTTTTAACGGCTGAAAGAAACTGTGTCTCTGATAATCTCATAAAAGAAATTAAAGATCCACAAGGTCATTACCTCATCCTCATCTGTGAAATTAACTCTTACAAATATACACTCATGAATGTATAAGCTCCCAATGTCCATCAACTAGGCTTCCTCAATAAACTGTTAAGCCTAGCTCGTAAAGAACAAATAGAATTGTTACTATTGTTTGGAGACTTTATTCTTACACCAGACCCTGAGATTGACTCTACCTCCACTCCAAAAAGTAACCCTCCAGCCTTACAACCATTCATCAATCACCACAAGCTCTATGATGGATGGAGATGATTAAACGCAAATGAAACAGTTTATAGTTTTTTTTTCTCTACAGTGCACCATAGCTACAGCAGAATTGATCTATTTCTTGTAGATCATGGGCTATTGATGAAAGCAACATCTTCCTCAATTAATAACATTGCATGGTCGGGCCATGCATCGCTCTCCCTAACTCTGAAAGATTCTTTGTCTTCCAATGCCACTTATATCTGGAGATCGAATTTGAGGATTCTTCAACTTTTAGAATCTAAAAATGAAATTGAGCAATGTCCAAATAGTTATTTTAAAGACCCCCCCCCCTTTGTTGAAGATCCTTTGCTACTTTGGAACGCTTACAAAGCCTTCATTAGAGGAATCTTTACCAAGCTGGGAGCTCGAACGAAGAGGCAGCAACTTAAGCGTATAGATGATCTAACAAAAAAAATTTCAATCACTCGATTCTCAAAACAAAAATAATCCTACACCCCATACATCACAACATTTGTCTTATGCAAGACATGAGCTTCAATCCCTCCTCTTAGATAATTTCGAAAAAACAACCAAAAGATTAAAAATGACATACTACGCTAATGGCAATAAGGCCGGCAAACTTTTAGCTCAACGTATAAAGGGGATAAGATACAAAACTAAGATCCCCTTCATTTTCCACCCAAAAACTAACGATAAAGTGTACCATCAACAAGTAGTGGCTAATGCTTTTAGCAACTACTATGGATCCTTGTATAATTTTAAATCAGACGCTGATACCCCACAACCTAGAAATTATCAACAATTTTCTTCACAAACTAAAAATCCCCAAACTAAACCCCTCAAATCTACAACTCCTCAACTCACCCTTTACAATACCTGGAATATATAGAATTAAAGAAACGCTACCTAACAAAAAATCCCCTGGGCCAGGCGTCTTCACATGAGTATTATAAAACATTTAAACATATTCTATCCACTTATATGGAAAAAATCTATAACGATGCAGATGCCTCTTTGGTCTTCCCCTCTGAGATGCTTAGAGCAACAATAGTGACATTGCCCAAGCCAGGGAAAGATCCCATATCCCCCCAAAATTTCTGCCCAATTTCTCTATTGAATAACGACTTAAAGGTTTATGCTAAACTCATCACTATGAGACTAGTCGATATCCTACCTCAACTCATCCACCCGACCAATCTGGCTTCATTAAAAATCGGCAATCAACAGATTGCCAGTCAAAAAAAAACTGCCTTCTCTGCTCTGGATGCAGAGAAAGCAGATGACCAAATCCATTGGACATACTTAGCCCACACATTGAACGCTTTTGGGTTTAAAGGCTCTATCTACTCGGCCATAATGGCACTTTATACCTCTCCATCTGCACAAGTACTCACCTCTGGAGCATTATCCAACCCGTTCCCTCTAACGAATGGTACGTGGCAAGGTTTCCCCTTCTCCCTGCTCATCTTTAATCTATTGATAGAACCATTAGCCATATATATTTATTCACATCCCGACATCTCTGGCTTTTGGGTAAAAAAATAAGATGCATACTATTAGCTTATTTTTGGGCGACATAATCTTGATGTTAACCGATGTGGAAAAATCTCTGGCTTCGGTACACAATGCATTAACCTTATTCAATCAAGTGTCATATTATAAAATCAACGATTCTAAATCCCTTATACTAGATCTAGGCATACCTAAATCCACTAAAAATAAACTGATCTCCTCCTTTCCCTATGTGCGGAAGCAAACTGGAATTAAAAATTTGGGAATAACTGTTACCCCTCAATCAAAGGATTTAGTAACAGCCAACTACCTCCCATTTCTTCCCACCCTAAAATCAAAACTCCACAATCTGGCTAAAACTGAATTAACTTTGACTAGAAGGTTGGCATCATTTAAAATGCTAATGCTTCCTTAACTCTCATGCCTGTTTAGAACTTTGCCCATCCCTGTCCCCAACTCTTTCTTTCTAAAAGTACAAGCTCTATTTAACTTTTACCTTTGGAAAGGGAAGAAGGTGAGATGCGGTTTCAGTAAACTCATCCTTACTAGAAACACAAGAGGAATGGGTCATGTAGTAATAAGAGATTACATAAAGCTTCAATTCGCACCCAATTAAAATCATGGTTCCCCTCCACTGCCACCACGCTGTGGGCGGAATTAGAGAGTTCACAAGTTCAGGGCGATAATTTATACAACTTTATGCTAGCCAACTGCTTTAACACATCCTATCACCCCTCGCTCTCACCTACTATTAGAGCAGCACTGGCAACGTGGCCAGAAATCTCAGAATTACCAACTAAAGATACAATTAGTGCAAACCTCCCACTTCCCATCCTTAGTCTTTCTAATATTATACCAAACCCTAATATCACGTCTTGGCCATCTAAAGGATTAGAGACAGTAGAAGACCTTCTAATAGGCCCAGCTATAAAAACGTTTTGAGCATTACAAATCGAATATGCAATCCCCAACCAAGACTATTACAAGTATCTCCAAATCAAACACTTCCTACGTAACAAAAAAAATACTGTAGTACTTCCTTGGAGAATAGTCCAATTCTTTCAAATGGCCAGCTCTAAGATACTGCAAGCTCTAAGATACAGCACTGATGCAGCCCCAGACCATGACACTCCCACCACCATGCTTGACTGTACACCCTTGTCTTTGTACTCCTCACCTGGTCGCCGCCACACAGGCTTGGCACCATCTGAGCCAAATAAGTTTATTTTGGTCTCATGAGACCACAGGACATGGTTCCAGTAATCCATGTCCTTTAGCCTGCTTGTCTTCAGCAAACTGTTTTCAGGTTTTCTTGTGCATCATCTTTAGAAGAGGCTTCCTTCTGGGATGACAGCCATGCAGACCAATTTAATGCAGTGTGCAACGTATGGTCTGAGCACTGACAGGCTGACCCCAAATCCCTTTAACCTCTGCAGCAATGCTGGCAGCACTCATACGTCTATTTCCCAAAGACAACCCCAGGATATGACGCTGAGCATGTGCACTCAACTTCCTTGGTCGACCATGGCGAGGCCTGTTCTGAGGGGAACCTGTCCTATTAAACCACTATATGTTCTTGGCCACCATGCTGCAGCTCAGTTTTAGGGTCTTGGCAATCTTCTTATAGCCTAGGCCATCTTTATGTAGAGCAACATTTCTTTTTTTTTCAGATCCTCAGAGAGTTCTTTGCCATGAGGTGCCATGTTGAACTTCAAGTGACTAGTATGAGAGAGTGAGAGCGATAACACCAAATTTAACACACCTACTCCACATTCACACCTGAGACCTTGTAACACTAACGAGTCACATGACACGGGAAGGGAAAATGGCTAATTGTGCCCAATTTGGACATTTTCACTTAGGGGTGTACTCACTTTTGTTGCCAGCGGTTTAGACATTAATGGCTGTGTGTTGAGTTATTTTGAGGGGGCAGGAAATTTACACTTTTATACAAGCTGTACACTCACTACTTTACATTGTAGCAAAATGTCATTTCCTCAGTGTTGTCACATTAAATTATATAATATATTTACAAAAATGTGAGGGGTGTACTCACAGATAGTGTAGAGATACTGTACCTAACGCAAACTTTCTTTATACTGTGACCCTTATGATTACCCACTAACCTAAGAAAAACCTTTCATTACAAATGTTCATTAAAGCCTCGTACACACGATCGGACTTCAAACAAACTTTTCCGTGGATTTCTGTCCAAAGGGCGTTAACAGTGAACTTGGTATGCATACACACGGCAGGACTTTTTCAGCCAACTTTCACCAAATCACGTGTTTTTTCAGCTCATTACTGCCACCCTTTGGACAACTTCTGTACTGTTGTCTAAACTTTTGCATTGGTTCTGAGCATGCGTGTTTGTACTTTGGACTAAAGTCCGATGGATTTGTGTACACACGATCGGACTAGCCGATGTAGGACTTTTGTTGCAGGAAAGTTTGTCTGTTCACACAGCCCACATTTGTCCAATGAAAACCGAAAAAGTTTGTCTGATGGAGCGTACACACGGTCGAATGTTGCCTTAAAACAGGTAATTTGCATGTTTGTTGTCAAAAAGTCTGATCGTGTGTATGGGCCTTAAGTCTGTTTATGTTTTACATGTTAAGATAAATCTCTTTGATACTTTGATCCTAATGAATCATACTTGGTGAAGCAATTCACTGTGCCACAAAGGAATATCCACTACGCTCTTTTAACCAAATGCTCTTACTTTTGAAGATACCTTGTTTTGAAATTAGGTGGGGTCAGCCAGGTAACCTCTCAACCCGGGCACAGTATGTTCTCAGGAGGGGTGTACGGGGAGAGAGGGACAGCAGACACCCTCACCAAAAAATGGTATATATTCTCAGCAGCTCAAATATGGCCTAAATTTGTTAACAGGTTCATATACAAGATTTGCGGATTTATGCTGCATATTTAATGGAAAGTATCAATGCATTGTATTTCTTTTCTTATTCTTTGTACATTTACATGAAAACTTTAATAAAAAACATTGAAACTAAATTTGAGCTAAGGGGCCACTTTATAAGGGGGAGGTGCACTGTGGTAGATTATAGTTATTTTCTGGAGCACGAGTTGATGCATAGCTGGTTTTGGATGACATTGTACATTGAAGCACAAGGACGCGCATAAAGAGACTTTATCATATCATAATTGGTCACATGTACATGAAGTGTTTCTATATAATCATTTATTTACAGTGATGCAGATAAGTATTAGTAGTCATATGTATTAATTTATACGTGGTTGTTCTGCACTCTGTTGATGAATTTGGCATCTTTGCTTGTGTTTATCTATAAGCTTGAGGGAAAGCCCATTTGGATCCTTGTCTCTCATTGCAAAAAGCTTCCATGCAACCACTTCTGAGGCATCACCACTCCAGTTGGTTTTTGTAGTTTGGTTACTATCAAGATAGGAATCACTGCTCAAAGAAAAAGCCTCTCCCTAAGCCAGATGAGGCCTACCAACAGAAGATTGTAGCTTTGCACTAAGGTTGCGTGAATGGTTTGGCCGAGCATGAGTTTGGCTGAACATTGGCTGTTCACCCCGTTCGGGGAACACCTGAATTTGCAGGGTGTTTGGTATTGCACTGCATGCTGCACAGTGCATTCTGTGCCCTGATTTGGCAAAGCTTTGCCCAAACAAGACGTAGTAAAAGCTGGTTGTTAAGGGGCAGGGGCAGAAAGCCAGCTGCAGCATCCCAACTGTTAATGGGCTTTCCCGCTGGCAGTGGAATATAAAAAAAAAATGCCAGTTAAAAAAAAGACCCATTGCCAAATTTTGTAAAAAAACAGCATGCAGTCTGGCAGGTCAAGAAAGGGGGAGACGAGAGAGGACCCCCCTCCTGAACTATACAAGCACTTTACATGGCGGGGTTGGTGCTCTGCCCTCCCACCCCAAAGCAACTTGTCCCCATGTTGATGGGGACAAGGGTCTCTTGCCCACAACCCTGGGCTGTGGTTGTGGGGGCCTATGGGCAGGGGGCTTATTAGAATCTATAAGCCCTCTTTAAGAAGGGGGCCCCCAGATCCTGCCCCCCCATAGTACCCCTACTCATTCACCAAAAAAGTGTCAAAAATAAAAAAAAAACAGTTTTTGACAATTCCTTTATTAAAAAATAAGAATAAAAAAAGTGTCCCCAAGCCATCGTCAATCATATAGCCCGCCACACCCAAAAAAGAACAAAAAAAATGTTCCGCACTCATTGATGGCCTACCACTGAATGCCTCCACCTCCGTTTGACAGTTCTTATATAGGTAAGGGTGGGGCCTCCTGGCGAAGTCACCTGATGGCCTGATGGCACCACCCTCTTGTGACATCACCAACCCAGCATGCCAGGTCTGTGACCTCACAAGGGGGGGTAGTGCCACCAGGTGATGACACCAGGTGGCCCTGCTCTTACCTATATAAGAACTGTCAAACAGGGGAGCCTGCAGTTGGTGGCTAGCATTCATGGATGGCAGCAGAGCTGGTGCTAGCAATAGGCAGGTCAGGCAGCTGCCTAGGTCTCCAGGGTAGGGGGCAGCAAAATCCAGATCCCCAGCCACTCGCTGGAGATTCAGATTTTTAAAATACCTGCAGGGCCAGCATTACCATAAGGCAGCATAGGCGCCTTATGGCACCAGGCTAGGGGGGTGGTAAAATGCATCTGTGAAGTTATCCCCGCACAAACAATTTGCCCTCTCCATCCCCCATTGCGTCAGCCTGCTTTTCTAGAGCTCTCTGGGATGGATCTCTCACTGTGAGTGCCGGCTGTGCTGGACTCCCTGTATGATCAAAGTGCTCCCCTGCCAGGACTTCACTCTATCCCCAGCCTGCAGTGCTGCCATAGCAGCAGCAGTGAGAAGAGAAGGGGAGAGAGCCGGGACTAAGAGCAGCTGGCCAGAAGTGCCTCAGGCTGGGCGGGTAAGATGGAAGACCTGCATGTAAGTCAGGGCTTGCCATGATTTCCCCTCCCTCCCTCCTCCTGGACCATCAGGGATCTGTTGTGGGAGGACAGGCAGAAGTGCCACTCTCCTCAAGGAGAGGCCACTACCGCCGCTGTCTCAGGTAATGAAAGAACAGGCAGTACATTCAGTGCTGCACCCAGTCACATGAAATTAAAAAAAAAATGTTGAATCTGCTGCAAGTTTATAGTGCATTGCATTGTGTACAGAGGGGAACAGAGGTGGGGGTGGTTGGGGGTACAGAGGGGAACAGATGTGTGGGTGGGATACAGTGAGGAACAGAGGTGCAGGGGGAGGTACAGAGAGGAACAGATGTGTTGGAAGGTACAAAGGGGAACAGATTTGTGGGGGGTACAGAGGGGAATAGAAGTATGGGTGGGATACAGTGGGGAACAGATGTGCATGGGGGGCTGGGGGGGTACAAAGAGGAATAGGTGTGCAGGGGACTACAGTGATGAAGCAATTGGGGTGATCTGAGGTGTGAAGGTGGAAGAATTGTGGTGATCTGAGGCCTGAAAATACAGGAATTGGGGTGATTTGAGGTGTGGAGGTTCAAGTTCACCTTTGTAAAAAGATAATAAATGTACATTTTTTTGTAAGTAAAAAAATATGCATTTATTATTATTTTTACTAGGAGCCTGTAAGGCATTGTCAGTGTATTTGTCTGCTCATACAGACAGGCAGTTACACAGTTAGCCTGTACATATACTACCCTAGCCTGTCTGTCGGTTTTTCCTAGTGTGTCAGAAATCTTTGCCCCAACCCTTGACAGCGGGAGCTTTCTTTTTTTTTTCGGACGGCAATATTGACGATGGATTTATATGGGGGGAAACTGTTTTTTTATTTTTTAATAAAGAAATTGTCAAAATCTGTCTCTGTCTTAGGAGTGGCCACTCACATAACACTGGGGCTGTGTGAAGCACTAGTGATGTGTGAATAGTTTTGTAGAAATGTAATTAGTAATTAATGTATACCACCCAGCTTGACAAACAGATTTTTCAATTGACTTTTGTTAAAGGAGCCACAAGGAAAATTCTCTGCATCCAATTAGATGCATGCACTGTTTGGGTATTCTTATAGCTGTGGGTGTCATTTGTGGCATTGCACTAATTCAGGCTGTAGTAGCTTGGTATTTACAGATCATGCTTCTCTATACATTTGCAAGTGAAACAGAGGCTGTTTTTGAGTATTAGCATATCAACAAGTAGAGCTTAATGCATAAGTCATCTTGTATACTGATTACATAATATTGCATTGAGTACCATGGCTACAGTATATATTGAAAGTTTTTAAACTTAAAATATCAATAACCATTATAATTTGTTGCATCACACAATTGGTGGAATTCAATAAAGCACTACCAATAGTTTTCTGGCGCTATAGCACTTTAAAATGGCCTGCGCTAGATTAAAAAAGCTCTACCACCCATTTTGATAATTTTACCGACATGTGTAGCAGATTTAGAAGTGGTGCTATTAATGCACCAAATTAAAAAAGAATTACCTCCAGTTTGAAGATTATAAAACTAGAGGTGATTAAGACCTATGCTAAGTTATCATTCAGAGACATGCAGAGGGCCTGTCCCTGTATGAAGTGTAGCAGATTTACATATTTGTCACCGCTACATACACTCTGGCACTGGTTGTTAAGGACTCTGTTGGCTTCACAGCTTACAGCCTTCTGTCCTCCCTATTCCAATTGGCTCAGTTGAACGCTTATGTGCTATACAAAGCGTCAGGACGAACTGGATCCTTCCTTAAATTCCAGGAAGAGCTTGTCACAGCCCTTCTGTTTCCAGACGGTGCTGTGCCTCACCTTCCCAATGCAAATGCAGTGAGCCGACTGCATGAGAGGCATTTTCCTTATGTCCTCCCTGGTACCCCTACCCAACGATCACCCCAAATAAAATGTTGTATCTGTAGGAAATGCGGATATAGGCGTGACACCCACTATTATTGTCCCTCCTGTCCTGGCCAACCTAGTCTTTGCATGGGTGAATGTTTTGAATGCTACCACACACTAGTAGAGTATTAGCGTAGGGTACAGCACTGCACAGACTAGGGCACACTTTCACAGGGTCTCCAAAGATGCCATCGCTTTTTGAGAGACCTGAACCTGGAACCGTTACAGTTACAGTTAGAAATAAAAGTGTAAAAAAAAATATATGGAATAAAAAAGCCAAAAATAATTGCCATTTTATTGTTCTTCTCTCTATCTCTATTCTCTCTCTATTGTTCTCTCTCTATTGTTCTGCTCTTTTTTTTACTGTATTTTATGCTTAACTGCAATGTTTATTGTTACTATGTTTTATCAGGTTTGCTTTTCAGGTATGTTATTCTTTTATACTTTACTGTTTATTGTGTTTTATTGTTAACGCTTATTTTCTTTTCAGGTACGCCATTCAGCTGCAGCACTGATTTATTTATCTTGACAGCAACAGCATTTGCTCTCACGATAGGTAAATCAATGACTCCAGCACTGTAGAAGGTGATTTCACCACCACAGTTAAAAAAAAAAAGAGCATATATGCTGAAGCATGGGGGCAGGAGTGGAGGGGCGATATTCCCCTAACATTAGGGGCGGATTGCCCCATAATTCGGCATATATTTTTTACTCTTTTTTTGTCACAGATTGTTGTCGTTTTATTGAGTTAATGTTTTATTGTTAACATTGTTTGCTTTTCGGGTACACCATTCAGCTGGAGCACTGATTTATTTATCTTAACAGCAACAGCGTTTGCTCTCTCGATACGTAAATCAGTGACTCCAGTGATGTAGGAGGTGATTTCATCACCACAGTAAAAAAAACAAAAAACAAAAAAAAAGGTGCCTGTATGCCCATATTTAGAAGTGGGAGAATGCAGGGTGGTATTCCAACGGTGGGCATACCCACCGATCAATCTCTTTTTTCATTCAGCCCACAGGCTGCATGGAAAAAAAAGAACATTACAATATATGCCCAACAAGGACCAGCAACGTACTGGTATGTTTCTGGACTTTGAGTGGTTATACCAGAATGATTCCTGCAGGTTTAGGTATTATATTGGTATTGTTCTTTTCAGCCAGCGGTTGACTTTTAAACTTAAAATATCAATAACCATTATAATTTGTTGCATCACACAATTGGTGGAATTCAATAAAGCACTACCAATAGTTTTCTGGCGCTATAGCACTTTAAAATGGCCTGCGCTAGATTAAAAAAGCTCTACCACCCATTTTGATAATTTTACCGACATGTGTAGCAGATTTAGAAGTGGTGCTATTAATGCACCAAATTAAAAAAGAATTACCTCCAGTTTGAAGATTATAAAACTAGAGGTGATTAAGACCTATGCTAAGTTATCATTCAGAGACATGC
Source organism: Lithobates septentrionalis (assembly GCA_037952835.1). Classification (NCBI taxonomy): domain Eukaryota; kingdom Metazoa; phylum Chordata; class Amphibia; order Anura; family Ranidae; genus Lithobates; species Lithobates septentrionalis. The sequence continues at coordinate 1,613,830 of JBBDGP010000216.1, read as the reverse complement.
AGAGGGCCTGTCCCTGTATGAAGTGTAGCAGATTTACATATTTGCCACCGCTACATACACTCTGGCACTGGTTGTTAAGGACTCTGTTGGCTTCACAGCTTACAGCCTTCTGTCCTCCCTATTCCAATTGGCTCAGTTAAACGCTTATGTGCTATACAAAGCGTCAGGACGAACTGGATCCTTCCTTAAATTCCAGGAAGAGCTTGTCACAGCCCTTCTGTTTCCAGACGGTGCTGTGCCTCACCTTCCCAATGCAAATGCAGTGAGCCGACTGCATGAGAGGCATTTTCCGTATGTATGGGTGAATGCAGGGTGGTATTCCAACGGTGGGCATACCCACCGATCAATCTCTTTTTTCATTCAGCCCACAGGCTGCATGGAAAAAAAAGAACATTACAATATATGCCCAACAAGGACCAGCAACGTACTGGTATGTTTCTGGACTTTGAGTGGTTATACCAGAATAATTCCTGCAGGTTTAGGTATTATATTGGTATTGTTCTTTTCAGCCAGCGGTTGACTTTCACGTAAAAGCAATCCTAGCAGCTAATTAGTAGCTAGACTGCTTTTACAAGCAGTGGGAGGGAATGCCCCCCTCCCGCCACCTTCCATGGTTTTCTCGGGCTCTCCTGTCCCACCAAGGAACCTGATAATGCAGCCAGTGGTTCTGCCAGCTGACCATAGAGCTGATCGGAGACCAGAATGGCTCCAATCATCTCTATTTCCTAAGAAACCAGAAGCTACAAGCATTTCATGTCTTCAGTTTCGCCGGATATAAACAGCGCAATTGGGAAATTGGGAAAGCATCTTATCACACTGATCTTGGTGTGGTCAGATGCTTTGAGAGAAAACAAGAGATCTAGAGTCTGATAGGTACTCTTTAAAAAAGAAAAATTGTGGTCTATCACTACCTATTGCTATCATAGGGGATATTTACATTCTCTGTAATAACAATAAAAATGATTAAAAAAAAATTAAAAATGAAAGGAACAGTGTAAGAATAAAATTAAAAAGCAAAATAAATAATAATAAAAAAAAAGCACCCTTGTCCCCCAGTGCTTGTGCACAAAGGCGAACGCAAGCATCGGTCTCTTGTCATTTGTAAACAGCAATTGCACCATGCATGTGAGGTATCACCGTAAACATCAGATCAAGGGCAGTAATTTTAGCAGTAGGCCTCCTCTGTAAATTTAAAGTGGTAACCTGTAAAGGCTTTTAAAAATGTATGTAGTTTGTCGCTGCTGCATGGTCAAGCGCAATTTTAAAGCATGCCGTGTTTGGTATCTATGTACTCAGCATAAGATCCTATTTTATATTTTACCAAACATTTGGGCAATATAGTGTGTTTTAGTGCATTAAAATTTAAAAAAAGTGTTTTTTTTCCCCAAAAAATTGCATTTTAAAAATCGCTACGCAATTACTGTGTGAAAAAATTGCAACGCCCACCATTTTAATCTGTAGGGCCTTTGCTTTAAAAATATATGTAATGTTTGGGGGTTCAGAGTAATTTTCTAGGAAAAAAAATATTTTTTCATGTAAACAAAAAGTGTCAGAAAGGGCTTTGTCTTCAAGTGGTTAGAAGATTGGGTGATGTGTGGCATAAGCTTCTAATGTTGTGCATAAAATGCCAGGGCAGTTAAACCCCCCCCCCAAAATGACCCCTTTTTGGAAAATAGAAACCCCAAGCTATTTGCTGATAGACATGTTGAGTCCATGGAATATTTTATATTTTGCCACAAGTTGCGGGAAAATTACAATAATTATTATTATTATTTTTTTCACAAAGTTGTCAATAAATGATATATTGCTCAAACAAGCCATGGGAATATGTGAAATGACACCCCAAAATACATTCTGCTGCTTCTCCTGAGTACAGGGATACCACATGTGTGAGACTTTTTGGGAGCCTAGCCGCACACAGGACCCCAAAAACCAATCACCGCCTTGAGGCTTTTTAAGGGCGTAAAATGATGATTGCACTCCTCTACCTATCACAGTTTTGGAGGCCCTGAAATGTAAGATAGCACAAAACCCCCCATTTGAAAAGTAGACATCCCAAGGTATTTGCCAAGAGGCATGGTGAGTATTTTCCAGCTCTCATTTGTTTTGGAAAATAAAGAAAGAAAAGGACATTTTTTTTCTTTTTTCAATTTCCAAAACTTTGTGACAAAAAGCGAGATCTGCAAAATTTTAAATATGCCTCTCAGCAAATAGCAAATCACTACCTATTACAGTTTTGGAGGCCATGAAATGCACAGATAGCACAAAACCCCCTCAAATGACCCAATTTTGGAAAGTAGACACCCCAATGGAAATTGCTGAGAGGCATGTTAAGCCCACTGAATAATACATTTTTTTTGTCCCAAGTGATTGAATAATGATTAAAAAAAAAAAATTACAAAAAGTTGTCACTTAATGATATATTGCTCAAACATGCCATGGGCATATGTGGAATTACACCCCAAAATACATTCTGCTGCTTCTCCTAATTACAGGTATACAGGTATTTCACTCCTCACTACCTATCACAGTTTTGAAGGCTATAAAATGCTCAAATGGCACAAACCCCCCCAAATGACCCCATTTTGGAAAGTAGACACTCCAAGCTATTTGCTGAGAGGCATGTTGTGTCCATATTTTGCCACAAGTTGCAGAAAAGTGACAAACTTTTTTTTTGTGCAAAAAGTTGTCACTTAATGATATATTGCTCAAACATGCCATGGGCACATGTGGAATTACACCCCAAAATACATTCTGCTGCTTCTCCTGAGTATGGGGATACCACATGTGTGGGACTTTTTGGGAGCCTAGCTACATACGGGGCCCCGAAAATTAAATCACTGCCTTCAGGATTTCTAAGGGCGTAAATTTTTTATTTCACTCCTCACTACCTATCACAGTTTTGTAGGCCATAAAATGCCAAGATAGCACAAAGCCCCCCCCCAAATGACCCCATTTTGGAAAGTAGACCCCCCAAGCTATTTGCTGAGAGGCATCGTGAGTATTTTGCAGCTCTCATTTGTTTTTGAAAATAAAGAAAGACAAGAAAAACACTTTTTTTTTTCTTTTTTCAATTTTTAAAACTTTGTGACAAAAAGTGAGGTCTGCAAAATACTCACCATACCTCTCAGCAAATAGCTTGGAGTGTCTACTTTCCAAAATGGGGTCATTTGGGGGGGGGGGGGTTGTGCCATCTGGGAATTCCATGGCCTCCGAAACTGTCATAGGCAGTGAAGAGTGAAATCAAAAATTTACACCATTAGAAAGCCTAGAGGCGGTGCTTGAGTTTCGGGGTCCTGTATGCGGCTGGCTCCCAAAAAGTCTCACATGTGGTATCCCCGAACTCAGGAGAAGCAACAGAATGTATTTGGGGTGTAATTTCACATATTCCCATGGCATGTTTGAGCAATACATCATTTAGTGGCAACTTTGTGCAAAAAAAATGTCTTTTTCCCGCAACTTATGTCAAAATAAAAAATATTCCATGGACTCGACATGCCTCTCAGCAAATAGCTTGGGGTGTCTACTTTCCAAAATGGGGTCATTTGGGGGGGGGTTTGAACTGTCCTGGCATTTTATGCACAACATTTAGAAGCTTATGTCACACATCACCCACTCTTCTAACCACTTGAAGACAAAGCCCTTTCTGACACTTTTTTGTTTACATGAAAAAAAAATATTTTTTTTTGCAAGAAAATCACTTTGAACCCCCAAACATTATATATTTTTTTAAAGCAAAGGCCCTACAGATTAAAATGGTGGGTGTTTCATTTTTTTCACACAGTATTTGCGCAGCGATTTTTCAAACGCATTTTTTGAGAAAAAACACACTTTTTTCAATTTTAATGCACTAAAACACACTATATTTCCCAAATGTTTGATGACATAAAAAAGATGATCTTAGGCTACTGGGATCTTAATACGGGATCCTCCTCCACAGCGGTGACCTGGGATGCCTTTAAGGCTTTTACCAGAGGGCAATACATTTCTTCTATTGCTGGGATCCGGAGAGAACAAGCGGCTACCACTACTGCCCTACAGACCACTGCGCAATCCCAATCAGACATCTATGCAGCTGACCCCACTGACGCACACTTTGACTCCCTCAATGCAGCGAAACGTGAGCTACACCTCCACCTCACCGAAGTTACCAGACTTGACCTTTACCGCAACAAACAACGGTTCTTTGAACAAGGAGACCGCAACGGTCGCCTTCTGGCAAAGCTGGCACAACATGACAGACCCCTGACAGTGATCTCTAGTGTGGTGTCCCCTTCGGGAGGGTCGGCCTCTTCCCTGACAGACATACTTGAAGCCTTCCGTCAGTACTACAGCTCTCTCTATACTTCAGTGCTACCATCGGACTTCCAGTCGCGGGACCTCGCACCTTGGCTGGACCCCTTGGCACTTGGCTGGTTGTCTGATGGGGAGAGAGAATCCCTAGTGAGGCCGATTACCCCGAAGGAGGTACTGAAAGCGATTAGGTCCTTTCCCGCGGGAAAGTCTCCGGGCCCAGATGGACTACCCATTGAGTTCTACAAAACTCATGGGGACCTATTGGCCCCCAAATTGGCCCAGCTCTATTCCCAATGTTTGACTGATGGTGCCCTCCCAGCTTCCATGGGTCATGCCCATGTCATTCTCATTCATAAAGTGTCTAAAGACCCCACATCCTGTGCCTCCTACAGACCAATCGCCCTACTTAATACAGACTTCAAGATCCTCACCAAATTACTAACCACGAGACTACAGCCCCTACTACCATCTATCATTGAGACTGACCAGACTGGTTTCATGGCCAATAGAGCGACAGACGTTAACTTGAGGCGTCTGTTCACGAACATACATGCACAACATCTCAATGAAGGATCTAGAGTGGTGGCCTCCCTGGACATTGAGAAGGCCTTGGAAACGGTCGAGTGGCCTTTTCTCTGGGAGGTCCTCCGCAGGATGGGGTTCCCCCTGATCTTCATTGAATGGATGAAGGTACTCTACCGTGGCCCCACCTCGGCTATTAAGCTGGGAGGGGGCCTGTCACGGTCCTTCCATCTGTCCAGGGGCACGCGGTAGGGCTGCCCTCTCTCTCCGGCCTTATTTGCCATCGCGATGGAGCCACTTGCCGAGGCCCTTCGCACCTCTCCTCACATTAGGGGACTGCGGGTTGGCTGGCTGGAGGAGAGGGTCGCCCTGTAGGCGGAAGACTTCCTACTCTTCCTCAATGAGGCGGGTCCATCACTCGAGGGAGCCCTACAGGTCCTCAACTCCTTCTCCTCTGTCACGGGCCTCAGGGTTAACTGGACAAAATCTCTCCTGTTCCCCGTGGATCCTGCAGCCCGTGACACAGCTCCCACAGACATCCCTCTACAATGGGTCGAGAATTTTAAATACTTAGGGGTGGTGGTCTCCAGGCAGGCTTCTGAGTTCTTACCCCTCAACTTGTCCCCGGTGGTTCAGGAGACTCGGCAACGGCTGAAGGCGTGGGAATCGTTGCCTCTTTCACTGTTGGGACGCATTAATTTGTTTAAAATGAAAATACTCCCCAAATTTACATACTTATTTCGCCACTCTCCACAGTGGATTCCTAAATCCTTTTTCATACGACTACATCGCCTCCTCGCCTCTTTCCTATGGGGGTCCCAATCTCCCAGATACAGCTGGTCAACACTGATACGCCCGACCTCCCAAGGTGGCTTGGCGTGTCCGGATCTATACAAGTACTATCTGGCCGCCCAGCTAGTAACAGCTGCTTGGTGGCTCAATCCGGACACCTCCAACCCAGCTACCCAGATCGAGACGGCAGTGCTGGGATCCCTAGAGGCGCTCAAATTTTTGCTTTTTCGAGGCCCTCGAGCCCCTTATCCACTGACACCCTCCATGCGCACCACACTGCGTGCATGGGGGGCAGGTCTAAAATTAGAAAAATACCCTCAACAGGCAATCTCCCCCAATGCTCCCCTTTGGATAAACCCAACCCTGGAGCACATCTATAAACTACCTGAGCCTCATGCCTGGACCAAATTTAACATTAAAACGGTGGCACAGATTATCTCCAATCAATCCCTAGTCCCGCTCTCCAAACTAAACTCCGATTTTAATATACCACAGTCCTATTTTTTCCGATTCCTTCAACTCTCCCATGCCTTCAGTCACCAATTCTCCAACTCCCCTCCTCAACTAGTCCAATCTTCACTGGAGGACCTTCTTAGATCAGATTGTGCGAAAAAACCCACTTCCCAATTATATTCACACCTGACTGTCACCTCCCTCCCGACTATGGAAAAGCTAAGATCTAAATGGTCCCATGACATCCCCAATTTTGACAACGATGACTGGGATGACATATGGGTTTTCCCATTTAGCTCCCTGGTCTCTCTGAGAGATCGCCTGATCCAATTCAAGATAGTCCATCGGGCATATTTTACCCCTCACAGACTACACAAAATGAACCCCGACTCCCCTCCCGGATGTTGGAGATGTGGTGGGACTCCTGGGGACTTCACCCACATCTTCTGGACCTGTCCGGCAATTGTCGGATACTGGAGGGAGATATTGGACTTTATCACACAAATCACCTTTGTGCCACTACAACCATCAATGTCAATCTGCATACTAGGCCTGGTAGAACAACTAATTCCTACGGTGGCGGGATGAACACTGGTGGGATTGCTCCTGTTCTATGCCCGTAAAGCTATAGCCCTTAGTTGGCGCAAACCAACCCCCCCCTCCTCTCTCCCTGTGGAAACAATTAATTAACAATAGCTTACCTCTGTATAAAGACACATATGACAACAGAGGCTGCCCCAACAAATATAGCAAAGTCTGGTCTAAGTGGCTGGCAGATCCCTCCACCGCTTCAGAGGCCTCTCAGTAGACCCCAATCACAAAGTAGCTCCCAAGCGGGTGCCAGGTGTACACAATAATCTACAATATGCTATTTTACCATGTACAACTACACATAGCACCACCTCATGACCCAATAAACTGTACCGCTATGACTGATTTCATAATATATTTTTCATGAATAAGGTGACAGCGTGATTCCTGCAAGGATCACATAGACATCATATTAGACCAATGTATGTTTAACTGTTTGTTCTCTTTATCTGTTTTTGTTTCTCTTTTTAAAAACCAATAAAAAGATTTTGGAAAAAAAAAAAAAAGATGATCTTAGGCCGAGTACATGGATACCAAACACGACATGCTTTAAAATTGCGCACAAACGTGCAGTAGCAACAAACTAAATACATTTTTCAAAGCCTTTAAAAGCCTTTACAGGTTACCACTTTAGATTTACAGAGGAGGTCTACTGCTAAATTACTGCCCTTAATCTGACCTTTGCGGTGATACCTCACATGCATGGTGCAATTGCTGTTTACATTTGACGCCAGACCGACGCTTGCGTTCGCCTTTGTGTGAGAGCGGGGGGGACAGGGGTGCTTTTTTTTATTTATTAATTTATTTATTTTTTATCTTATTTTTAAACTGTTCCTTTCATTTTTTTTTTAGCATTTTTATTGTTATCTCAGGGAATGTAAATATCCCCTATGATAGCAATAGGTAGTGACAAGTACTCTTTTTTGAAAAAAATTGGGGTCTATTAGACCCTAGATCTCTCCTCTGCCCTCAAAGCATCTGACCACACCAAGATCGGTGTGATAAAATGCTTTCACAATTTCCCAATGGCACTGTTTACATCCGGCAAAATCTAAGTCATAAAATGCTCATAGCTTTAGGTTTCTTAGGCTATAGAGATGATTGGAGCCATTCTGGTCTCTGATCAGCTCTATGGTCAGATGGCCGAATCAACGGCTGCATTCTCAGGTTCCCTGTTGGGACAGGAGAGCCAGAGAAAAACATGGAAGACGGTAGGGGGGCATTCCCTCCCACTGTTTGTAAAAGCAGTCTAGAGGCTAATTAGCTGCTAGGATTGCTTTTACATGAAAGCTGACCGCTGGCTGAAAAGAATGATACCAAGATGATACCTAAACCTGCAGGCATCATTCTGGTATAACCACTCAAAGTCCAGCAACATACCAGTATGTTGCTGGTCCTTGTTGGGCATATATTTTAAACTTTTTTTTCATGCAGCCTGTGGGCTGAACAAAAAAAGAGATTGATCAGTGGGTATGCCCACCATTAGAATACCTCCCTTCATCCACCCACTTCTAATGATGGGCATACATGCACCGTTTATAAATGCCGAAGCATGGAGGCATCCGTCCCAAAAGGTAGGAGCAAATCGCTCCTCTGCCCCTGCTGTCCCCATGCTTCAGCATATATGCTCTTTTTTTTAACTGTGGTGGTGAAATCACCTGCTACAATGCTGGAGTCACAGCTTTATGTATCATGGGAGCAAACGCTGTTGCTGTTAAGATAAATAAATCCGCGCTGCAAGTGAATGGCGTACCTGCTAAGCAAATGATGGTTAACAATAAAACAAAATAACATTACAGTATAACAGTAAGACTTACCATACCTGCATAGCAAATACTAAAAAAAACATAGTAAAAAATAAAACATTTTTTAACGCAACCTGTGCCTAAAATATATATATGCCGAAGCATGGGGGCATCCTCCCGCAAAAGGTAGGAACAAATTGCTCCTCCACCCCTGCTGGCCCCATGCTTCGGCATATATGCTGAAGTATGTAACTGTGGTGGTGAAATCACCTCCGACAGCGCTGGAGTCACGGCTTTATGTATCGTGGGAGTAAACGCTGTTGCTGTCAAGATAAATAAATCCGCGCTGCAACTGAATGGTGTACCTGCTAAGCAAATGATGGTTAACAATAAAACAAAATAACATTACAGTATAACAGTTATGCCCCGTACACACGGTCGGATTTTCTGACAGAAAATGTGTGATAGGACCTTGTTGTCGGAAATTCCGACCGTGTGTAGGCTCCATCACACATTTTCCATCGGAATTTCCGACACACAAAGTTTGAGAGCAGGATATAAAATTTTCCGACAACAAAATCCGTTGTCGGAAATTCCGATCGTGTGTACACAAATCTGACGGACAAAGTGCTGCGCATGCTCAGAATAAATAAAGAGATGAAAGCTATTGGCTACTGCTCCGTTTATAGTCCCGACGTACGTGTTTTACGTCACTGTGTTTAGAATGTTCGGATTTTCCGACAACTTTGTGTGACCGTGTGTATGCAAGACAAGTTTGAGCCAACATCCGTCGGAAAAAATCCTAGGATTTTGTTGTCGGAATGTCCGAACAAAGTCCGACCGTGTGTACGGGGCATAAGACTTACCATACCTGCAAAGCAAATACAAAAAAACATAAAACATTTTTTAACGCAACCTGTGCCTAAAATATATATATGCCGAAGCATGGGGCATCCTCCCGCAAAAGGTAGGAGCAAATCACACTTCCGCCCCTGCTGCCCCCATGTGCTGCAGCTGAATTGCGTACCTGAAAATGAAAAAATGGTTAACAATAAAACACAGTAAAACACAGTAAACAGTAAAGTATAAAAAAAATCTGAAAAGCAAACATGATAAAACATAATAACAATAAAACATTGCAGAATAGAATACAGTAAAAAAGAGCAGAACAATAAAGAGAGAGAGAGAATAGAGAGAGAGAGAACAATAAAGCAAAAACTATTTTTGTTTTTTTTATTTTATATATTTTTTTGTCTTTTTTTTTTTTTACTTTTTTTTTTCTTTTACACTCTTTTTTGTAACTGTAACTTTTGTAACTGGTACCAGGTTCGGGTCTCTCAAAATGAGATGGCATCTTGGGAGACCCTGTGAAAGTTTGCCTAGTCTGTGCAGTGCTGTACCCTACACTAAAACTCAACTAGTGTATGGTAGCGTTCAAAACATTCACCAATGCAAAGACCAGGATTGTCAGGACAGGAGGGACAATAATAGCGGGTGTCACGCCTATATCCGTGCTTGCTGCAGACATGACATCTTCTTTGGGGGGCTCGTTGGGTAGGGGTACTCAGGAGGACATAAGGAAAATGCCTCTCATGCAGCCAGCTTACTGCATTTGGATTGGGAAGGTGAGGTGAAGCACCGTCTGGATACAGAAGGGCTCTGACGATCTCTTCCTGGAATTTAAGGAAAGATCCAGTCCATCCTGAAGCTTTGTATAGCACATGAGCGTTCAGCAAAGCCAATTGAAATAAATAAACAGACACTTTCTTTTACCAGCATCTGGCCTTACGGGCAACTAGGTACGGCACCAACAACTGGTCATTGAGGTTATATTCATGGACACAGAGGGGTTTCTCCACAACACCAGTCGCCGTAGGAATTTGGAACGTTGTGTCTGCATGAAGGGAGGTAAGAACAAAAACATTCTTATTATCCCTCCACTTCACAGCGAGCAAGTTATTACACTTTAAGCAGGCTCTCTCCCCCAGCCTAAGATGGGAATCTACAAGCCGCTGGGGAAAGCCCCGGCGATTAGGTCGCATGGTGCCACATGCTCCAATCTGATGATCAAACAGGTGACTAAAAAGTGATAAAAGTAATAATTGTCCACGTACAAGTAGTACCCCTTCCCATGTTGAGGGAAAGGCCCAGAAAGGTCTTAAATTTGGAAACCGTAATTGGTTTCCAATCTCTGGCAAGGGAGGACTGGGGAATAGTGGTGATGTGTTGACCAGCGTACAAATTGCTTTGGTGCACAATAGATCTATAGAAATCTTCGGTGAAAAACAGAGAATAAAAATCAAGTAACGTAAAATCAACTGTGTCCACCTGAATGCCAGGTTGGCCAGTGAATGGGAGAAGTACGGGTGCTGCAGAAGTGGTGGGTTCCCAATTAGGATTGGCGAATGCAGCAGGAAGGGCACTATGGGCACGACGGGCCTGTGTTTGTCTTCTTCTTGGTGGCAGCAGGACACTACCTGTGCTTGCCACCTCACCAGCTTGAACTGCACTTATGGGACTCACCACATTACCAAGTGTTACTGCAGTGCTGGATTGACTATAACCAGGGTGTTGTAAGCCGCTTGTGTTTGCCAGTTCACCAGAAGGAATAGCGGCACTAGTACTGCTCTGCTCCAATTCTTGCACCTCAACAACAACAGAAGAAGTTTGGAGTCTGGTACACCTGACCTTGGCAGGGACCACAACACGTCGTCAGAGCTATCTGTCATGGAGCCGCTGTCCTCTACAGGATCGTATTCTGAGCCTGAATCTGACAGATGAGTGACTTCCTCTTCACTATCTGTCATGCTCAGAAACGTGTAGGCCTCTTCACTAGTGTACCTTCGATTTGCCATTTTGGGCTCTAAATTTAGTGGTACACTAGTGAGACTCACAGGTAAAAAAGCTCCTGACTGTTGGCGACTGTATCAAAACACTACCAAAACAACTGTTAGCGATTGCAGGGATCAGGCCTGACTCTGCGAACGCTGCAGTTATGTGTGTTTAGTGTTTTTTAAGTGACAGTGATCAATCGATACTGCACTTGGGTGGGCTGGGCTGGGCCGAGGGGCAAAACGCAGGTGCTAGCAGGTATCTGAGCTGATCCCGCTAACACTGCGTTTTTGGGAACCATAAACTGCTGGGGATGCTAGTATAGATCCGATCAGATCAGATATCGATCGGTTCAGATACTATACCACTAAGGGAGGTGTATGCTGCGTGCGTGGGTGTTAGCGGTACTGGCACTAACCTGACGCTGCCTGGGGTGACGCAGACCCTATCTGACCCTAAAACTTAACTTGTATCACCCGCCGGGCGATCAGGGGGTTAAACCTTTATTAGGTAATAAACGGCGGGTGCCCTGACACTATAAGAAATAAACTAACTAACCAGCGTCACCCATAACAGTTTTACGGTGATCACTGGTGAAAGGGTTAATTAGGGGGCAATCAGGGGGTTAAAACCTTTATTAGGTAGTATATGGGGGTCCCTGACGCTATAAAACGCTGATGGTGAACCTAAATACTTACCTCCCTAACTAGCGTCACCAGTGACACTAATACAGCGATCAGAAAAATGATCTCTTAGTGACACTGGCGACTGGGGGTGAACAAGGGGTTAACCTTTATTAGGGGGGTTAGGGGGGTATCCTAGACCTAAAGGGGGCTAACACTAACTGCCCTAACACTTATAACTGTCACAAACTGACACCAATGCAATAATCAGAAAAAAAAAACTGCTATTGGTGTCACTGTGACAGGGGGTACAGGGGGGTGATCGAGGGGTGATCGGGGGGTGATGGGGGGTGAAAAGTGTGCCTAGAGTGTTCTACTGTACGTGTAGTGTTGGTGCACTTACTTGGATGCCTTCTCTCCTCGGCGCCGGAATGAAAAAGACCGACACGAGGAGAGATGACATCACTTCCTCTGCTGCTGTTTACATTACAGAGGAAGATTGTCATTGGCTGGGAGCGATCGCGAGGGGGTGGCCATGAATGGATGACCTCCCCCTCAGCTCGGATCACTCAGGGAATGATGCCGACCACCTCGGACACCGGGGGGTCCAATGGGACCCCCGCCCACGGGAGGCAAGTAACATACCCATACGTTACTTTGCCTGCTCGTGCCATTCTGCCGACATATGTCGGCAAGTAGTTAAATTGAGTTAATTGTATTTTTTTATAGCAAAAAGTAGAAAAATATCATTTTTTTTCAAAATTTTCGGTATTTTTTCATTTATATTGCAAAAAATAGAGGTGATCAAATACCACCAAAAGAAAGCTCTATTTGTGGGAAAAAAGAATGCAAATTAAATTTGGGTACAGCATTGCTTGACCACGTAATTACCAGTTAAAGCAGAGCAGTGCCAAATTGTAAAAAGTGCTCTGGTCAAGAAGGGGGTAAAACCTTCCAGGGCTGAAGTGCTTAAATTCTTTGAATTACAGTGCTTGCTTGTGCGCACACATTTTACACCCAAATATACTTTTAAGGACAAATATCTATTACCAACAATTTGATAGTTGAAAGACACCACTCAAAGCAACCAGGTGCTTTAGAAGTGGATGTACAGTAGCTGTGAATGTCCTCAGCCAGCGTTGCTCTGGCCTTCCCTTTGATGCTTGAGGTTGGTCACAGATGTGGGGAAGATGAGCAGGACTGAGGTTTATATAAGCATCATTGGCCATGGAGAAGAAAAAGAAACAAGTGTTTGTGATGAGAGTTAATACATCAAGCTCCAAGAAGAAAATGACGAAAGCAAAAAAAATGAAAACAAAAGAAAAAAAAAAAAAGAAAGAATAATGTATTAATATGTGCAGATGTTAAAAAGTTTGAAGAAATATAGGGAAATATAAAAGAGGAATCTGGAAATGGAGGAAATGGAATGGTAATTAGAGATGGGTCAAACACCCCCCAGGTGTGCCGGAACTCTCGAACGTTGCAAAAGTTTGGTTCCGAACTGTGAACCCTTAATAGAGTCTATAGGATCTAAACTTGAAAAATCAAAAGTCCCCATTTTATAGACTTATATGCAAGTTATTGGCCAGAGGCCACTGGGCATGTGGATGGCAGGGAGTGTATTTTTTTTTCTTCGATGCAGCAGCTGGGGCAGAGAAATTTGCCTGCTATACTCTACAGCTGGTGGTATGGTGCTGAAATACAACAAGTAAAGAGGCGCCTCTGGGTGCAGAAGAGGCTGAAGTGGTGAAAAAAAAAAAAAAAAGGACTGAAGTGGTGAAGACGACTTGGAGCAAAAAACAGAATGTGAAGGGGGGGGGAGGGAGGAAGGGGAGTAGAGAGGGAGGGGGGAGAGGAACAACTGACTGGTCTCTAAAAGCACAAAACAATAATCGGACATGTAAAATGCATCTTATTAATACAACACATTAGTCATAGAGCATATATATAAAAATGGTAAAACACTAAATGTTCAAGATAGATGTATATACATGCACAACATATGCGTGGATAGCACTGGGAGATAAAGCAAGGAATTAGAAGAGTCAACAATAAAAATATAAAAATATATAAATATGACATACTACTGACTATGCCCTGCATAGTAGTAAAATTGGAAAAAATTTGAAAAAATTAAAAGAAATTGGAAGGAATTGTAATATATATATATAAGATGTATAACAATAGGATATATACACGTATATGTACACGTGTAAATGCATATACGCACATATAGAATAAATGCACATATAGAAATATATATAGAAGATATCTGACATAGTACAAAGTTGTATAAAAATGTCAATAGGACTATAAAAAGGGGAAACCAGTGTCTGCAATACTGAATGGGGCCACAGGTCTAGGGGATAATGAAGAATAATATAGTTATTTTAATTGTAAGCCTATATAGTTGTGAACTCTCTACATTATGGGTGGAGAGACGAAGGTACCGGAATTACAGTATTACAGTATTACAGTATGGTAGAGATTTCTATTCCCTCGTCCATACCCCCAGGTGAGAGAACGTCTAACTGGTAAATCCAGAACATTTCACGGGCGTATAGTTTTTTGAAACGTTCTGCAGCTGGTAGAGATCTAGGGATTTGTTCTATGACCCACACCTGTAACCCTACGGTGGATTTTTTATGGACTTGGGCAAAGTGTTTGGGTACACTATGTGCCACCTTTAGGGGATCAATTCCACCCTCAATAGCTCTTCGGTGTTCACCGAACCTGGTCCTTAAAGTAGGCCGCAAGGACAGGATAGTCCGTAGATCACAAAATCTGAAGAGCAGTTGTAAAAATCTTTTAGCGCATGAGTAACACCCTTGGTGGTGAAGGACTTCTGGCCATGGTTTTGCACAGCGGTTTTTCACACTGGAACATCCCAACCAGTGGGATGAGTACGGGCTGGCTGGGGGGACAGTGTTTTGATCGGATTCTACTAGGAGCTATTTTTGTTTTGATGTTGGGAGCTCTGCGATATGTGACTTGGGTTTTTCAGAAATATAGGGTTTTAGTAGTGGATCTTGTAGTAGTATGTCCCAATGATCTGCTAGAATTCTTTCCATTTTCTTGAATTGACAGTGGAAGGTGGTGGTAAACCGTACTGTATGTTGGTCAGGGTCTCGAGATAGTGCTCGGTCCGTGAGATCTACAGGATAGCCTTTGTCTGTAAATTTGTTCTTGAGCAAAGTACTCTGGTGGACGTAGTCACTTTCTCTGGTGCAGTTCTGTCTTAGTTGGCAGAACTGCCCCTTTGGGATGTTATTGATCCATTGCGGAAGATGGCAACTTTTATAGTGCAAAAATGAATTGCCCGCAGTCGGTTCGACATAGTTTTTGGAGATGATGGTGGAAGTGGCTACGTCAGCCCCTAACTCCAGATCGAGAAAGGGCAACGTATCAGGGCTGGCAACAAAGGTAAAAGATAAGTCATATTGGTTCTCTTTGCAATATTTTACAAAGTCTGTAATCACATCGACGTCGTCATCCCAGATGATGACGATATCGTCGATATAACGACCGAAGAATACAATGTGACGGGCATATGGGTTATTGTGGAGAATGTGTAGATTCTCCCAATAGCCCATGGCCAAGTTGGCATATGAGGGCGCAAAATTGGCCCCCATCGCTGTTCCCTGTATTTGGACATAGAATTCTTCATCGAATTGGAAATAGTTGTGTGTGAGACAGTATGAAGTCGCTTCCAAGATAAAAGCTGCCTGGCAATAATTGATGAGGGGATCTGTTGCTAGAAAGTGCTCGAGTGCTCTTAGGCCGAACGCATGGGGGATCAATGTGTACAAAGAGTTCACATCCAGGGAGAGCCATGTGTAAGTAGGCTCCCACCTGTATGCTGAGAGAAGCTCCATCAGGTGAGTCCCATCTCTGATATAGGACTGTAATTTTTGGACGATGGGCTGGAGGAAATGATCGATATATAGACTGAGACCCGTAGTGACGCTGTCCATAGCTGCCACTATGGGTCTGCCGGGGGGGTTATCTAAACTTATGTGGACCTTTGGAAGGTGGTAAAAGTAAGGAATATGATAAAAAATCTTTGAGAAGGAAAGACTTCTCAAATTTGTTGAGGATGTCATTCTCCGCCTCCGATTATGCTAAGGAAGTCAATAATTTGGTCTCCGAGGCATTTCAGAATGACATGCTCAACAAATTTGAGAAGTCTTTCCTTCTCAAAGATTTTTATCATATTCCTTACTTTTACATTTTCCTAAAAGGGACTTATGGTGGAGCACCCATCACAATAGCAAATGCATACTTCCCGAACTCGGCCCATTTATTATTTTGTAAACAGATTGTCCATAAGCTGCAGGAGTTTTCTTCGGGGTGCCTGATACTAGGAGGAGACTTCAACATTTCTTTGAATCCCCTGACAGACACCTCTAATGGAAACACCAGCATTAGGTACAAAACCTTGAAAGGAATTAAAAATCTTCTCCACAAGCTGGGATTGATAGACTCATGGAGATTTCTCAACCCACTTGGCCGTGACTACACGTATTACTCAGCACCCCACAAAAAATACACACGGATAGACTACCTTTTCATAACTCAAAAAGATCTTTCTGTCCTTACAGAAGCATGCATAGGCACTCAATCCATATCAGACCACGCACCAGTAGCAGTAACATTAGATTTGATAAAATCACCAACAAAGTCCCAGACTTAGAGACTTAACTCCTCGATAATCTCTGACCCCATCCACCTACCCAAACTCAAAGAGGCCCTGTCAAATTTCTTTATCCAGAATAATACCCCAGGGATGGACCCACTGATGATTTGGGAGGCCCATAAATGTACCCTGAGGGGGGAACTGATTTTGATTGGCACCAGAAGGAAGAAAGATAGAGAAAGGGAGATCAAAACCCTAATAGGCTGTATACATAAGTTAGAATCCCAACATAAACAATCTCTCGCAGTGGATACAGCCACGGAGTTACTAGAAGCCAGAAAACAACTACAGACACTTTTTGACGCAAAAGCCAAACGTTTTTTATTTTTCAAGAAAAAAATTTATTAAGAGGGGGGCAACAAACCAGGCAAGACGTTGGCGAGGGCACTACAAGTACATACTCACAACAATAGCATCACAGGCATAAAACAGAAGAATGGGACACTAGATGTCACTACAGAGGCGATTGCTAAACATTTTCATACATTTTACTCAGATCTCTATAATTTACCACCACAACACAAACAACCGGGAATGAAGGGAGAACACAGGTGATCGAAGACTATTTAAGTAAGAGTGGCCTTCCATCTCTTGATATCACGGAAGCCAACACCCTCGAAGACCCAATAAACACGACTGAAATTAGAATGGCTATTAAGAACTTGAAGCTAGGTAAGAGTCCCGGTCCGGATGGGTACATGGCCATCTATTACAAAATGTTTACAGACTTGACAGACCCTTTAGCGGCGACCTTGAACTCCCTATCTGACACCAGGCCTACGACACCAGACTTACTTTCAGCTTACATAACAGTTATACCGAAAGTGGGCAAGGACCCTTCCGAATGTGCCAGTTATCCTCCCATTTCTTTATTGAACTTGGACGTGAAAATTTTCGCGAAAATACTTGCCAACAGACTGAGACCCTTCCTACAAAAAATAGGAACAGGCTGGTTTTATGCCTGACCGTGAAGCTAAAGATAATGTCACCAAAGCTCTACTACTAATTCACAAAATGGGCTCCAGTGGAACAGAAGGCCTTCTCCTGTCCATGGATGCGGAGAAGGCCTTCGATCGCGTGGCTTGGGACTACATGTTGTCTACTTGTAGACATATTGGAATGGGTGATAAGATGTTGGCTTAGATTTCCGCACTCTATCATAACCCCACGGCTAGATTGAAAATAAACGGCACCCTATCAGATCGGGTACATATCGCGAATGGTACAAGACAAGGTTGCCCTCTTTCACCACTCCTATTTATTTTAACTCTAGAACCATTTATTAGACAGGTCATTGAAAACACCTCGGTTAGGGGATTCCAGATGGGGCGGCGGGAGTTCAAGGTGGCTGCCTACGCTGACGATTTGTTATTTTTCATTTCTAAGCCCCATATCACTCTCCCCAATCTTATGAAAGCCTTTGAACAATATAGCTATGTCTCAAACCTAAAGATAAACTACTCCAAATCGGAAGCCATGAATATATCCCTGTCCAACCATTCACTTACATCTGTGATAGAGAACTCACCCTTCAAATGGGATCACAAAAAACTGAAATATTTGGGAGTGTTTTTGACGCCCCAAATAACGACAATATACAAACAAAATTTTCCCCCTCTCTTAAAATCTATAGATACTGACCTTCGCAAATGGCACTCCGGAACCTTCTCTTGGTTCGGAAGGGCAGCCGTTATTAAAATGACAGTCCTCCCCAAGCTCCTATACTTAATGCGCACTCTACCGATTAAACTGCCGCCTGCCATGTTTAGGGCACTGAGAACCATGTTTTTGAAATTTATTTGGGCCCACAAAAAACCAAGAATCAAATTTGAAACACTACAGAGAGCGAAGGTACTGGGAGGGTTGGGAGTTCCCAACTTAAGGGATTATTACAAAGCATCTCACGTAACGAGGGTCATTGACTGGCACTGCCATAGTGACACTAAAGACTGGGTGAAATTAGAAATGGATCTTCAAACCTCACCACTTACCTTTGCACCCTGGCGACCTTGGCACTCATACACTGACGATCTAAAGCAACACCCTTTAACGGGTACCACCCTGAAAATGATCCATGAAATACCCGATGACACAGGGATAACATCTGCCCTGGGCCCATTAACCTCACTGAGGGATAATCCAGAATTTACCCCAGGGGTTGGCAACCCTCACCTCAGGTCCCCTCACAATGACAGACCTCTTTTGGCAAGAGATTGTTACCATCAAGCTAAAATGAAAGATTACCAGACACTTAAACAGAATGACAATGTGACTGACTTACCCTTCTGGACCTACCTTCAAGGTAGAAGCTATGTTAGCACTAACCACAAGGTGGGAGACTTTTCCAGACCTCTAACAGATTTTGAGTCGGTATGCCATATGGGAGAGCCAATCCGTGGGGCAACCTCAATTATTTATGCGTGGCTACAGAATACAAAAACACCCCTGGATGACAGCCTCAGAGAGCGGTGGTCGGAAGCCTTACAGGTAAACATAACTCCGAAACAGTGGAGGAACGCTTGCATTTTATCACATAAGTGCTCTATCAGCACCAAAGTACAGGAGACAGCTTTCAAACTTCTGACTCAATGGTACTTAACCCCAGCAAAATTAAATAAGATGTTCCCTCAGACATCGGACCAATGTTGGAGATGTCTTGGAGACAGTGGAACTTTGCTACACGTTTGGTGGCATTGCCCCTTGATTGCTCATTACTGGGACACTGTCCGAGACTACATCAAAAGAGTCACTGAAACCTCTCTAACTCTAGACGCAGCCTGTTGCCTGTTGCATATTTCAAGCTGGCCTCTGAGGAAATACAAGCGTTCGCTCACAAAACATTTATTGAATGCCGCCAAATCTCTCATTCCAATCTATTGGAAATCAAGCCGAGTACCAACAGTGAAGGATTGGCTAAATAGGGTCACAGAAATCTATGAAATGGAAGACACTCTGGCGCAAGGAAACGAACAAGTTGAAAGCTTCCTCGATACCTGGCGCCCTTGGAATGTTTTTAAATACTCCCAAACCTTTACCGACACCATTAGTGCCCAGGCTTAGGCACTAAGCTAGAAATAGTTTTGGATATGACGTAATATTAGAACTATAGTGGAATAACCACCTGGTCGACGTGGGTGGTCAAGGTCATCCTCATTTTTACATAACGACGTAAAACTAGATGATACATTGAACATAAACTCTATTTTTCTTCTCCATATTATTGTTTTTGTTTCCGTTTTTTCTCTTCTTATACGTATACCTTACCCTCATTTCTTTCTTCATTTATACAACCTATTCAGAGGGTCGATTTCACCATCACACGTATTATCATAAAAGGCCTAGGCGAGAAGGGTTGTGACAGTAAAAGGGCATATTTCTGAGGTGATAGCATTCATGTAGTGGACACAACCGTTAATACAGCTTTGAATTCTTGTTATGTCTCACACCAATACATCATAGATAAATGTAAACTCCGGCCGATTTACTGAATCACATGTTTGAACAGAAGCTTTGTTATGGAACTCTCTGATCTGTAATGTTTACATAATTTTTCTTTAATAAACTTCTTGAATGTAAAAAAAAAAAAATAGCTCCTAGTAGAATCCAATCAAAACACTGTCCCCCCAGCCAGCCCGTACTCATCCCACTGGTTGGGATGTTCCAGTGTAAAAAACCGCTGTGCAAAACCTGCAGATTTGTTCACCATGGCCAGAAGTCCTTCACCACTAAGGGTGTTACTCATGCGCTAAAAGATTTTTACAACTGCTCTTCAGATTTTGTGATCTACGGACTATCCTGTCCTTGCGGCTTACTTTATGTGGGCCGTACGATACGAGCACTCAGGACCAGGTTCGGTGAACACCAAAGAGCTATTGAGGGTGGAATTGATCCCCTAAAGGTGGCACATAGTGTGCCCAAACACTTTGCCCAAGTCCATAAAAAATCCACCGTAGGGTTACAGGTGTGGGTCATAGAACAAATCCCTAGATCTCTACCAGCTGCAGAACGTTTCAAAAAACTATGCGCCCGTGAAATGTTCTGGATTTACCAGTTAGACGTTCTCTCACCTGGGGGTATGAACGAAGGAATAGAAATCTCTACCATACTGTAATACTGTAATACTGTAATTCCGGTACCTTCGTCTCTCCACCCATAATGTAGAGAGTTCACAACTATATAGGCTTACAATTAAAATAACTATATTATTCTTCATTATCCCCTAGACCTGTGGCCCCATTCAGTATTGCAGACACTGGTTTCCCCTTTTTATAGTCCTATTGACATTTTTATACAACTTTGTACTATGTCAGATATCTTCTATATATATTTCTATATGTGCATTTATTCTATATGTGTGTATATGCATTTACACGTGTACATATACGTGTATATATCCTATTGTTATACATCTTATATATATATTTTACAATTCCTTCCAATTTCTTTTAATTTTTTCAAATTTTTTCCAATTTTACTACTATGCAGGGCATAGTCAGTAGTATGTCATATTTATATATTTTTATATTTTTATTGTTGACTCTTCTAATTCCTTGCTTTATCTCCCAGTGCTATCCACGCATATGTTGTGCGTGTATATACATCTATCTTGAACATTTAGTGTTTTACCATTTTTATATATATGCTCTATGACTAATGTGTTGTATTAATAAGATGCATTTTACATGTCCGATTATTGTTTTGTGCTTTTAGAGACCAGTCAGTTGTCCCTCTCCCCCCTCCCTCTCTACTCCCCTTCCTTGCTTTTTTTTTTTTTTCACCCCCTTCACATTCCGTTTTTTGCTCCAAGGCGTCTTCACCATTTCAGTTCTTTTTTTTTTTAACCACTTCAGCCTCTTCCCCCCCTCCCCCCTCCCCCTCCTTTCCCTTCTCCTTCCCCCTTCTCTGTTCTCCCCTATTCATTGGTTACATATCTCCCTCCTCCTTATTTTTTGTCTCTGGTTTTATCCTGTATTTTTTCTTTTCTATTCACGTCATTAATCACTTTAAACAGCATTGGGCTCTGTATATTCCTTTTGCTCTCCCGCCCCATCCCCTCCCCTTTCTCCACCCCGCTCCCCCTCCCCATCCTTACTTAACTCTCTAGCATGTCTAGTAGATTAGTCTGTTGAGAAAGGGGCGCGGCTTGCTTACCACCCAAGCGCGCTTGCCCAGGAAACGCGTCCACTACTGATGACGTCATCCCCCTGCAGCCAGCTGTCTCGTGTGTCTCAAGCCTCGTTCTGAGGCCGCTCCTCCATTGTCTGAAGCCGGCTCATTACAACCAGGAAGAGCTGTCACTACATCCACCACAGAGACTGTTCACAGGCACAGGACTGGGAGCGCCATCCATGACTCTTACTATCATGCTTGTTTTAATCACCACAATGTGAGTTTATCTCTATATATCTTATTAAAGCATTTTAAATCTATAAAAACGTCTGCACCCAGAGGCGCCTCTTTACTTGTTGTATTTCAGCCTCAGGACCATGGTTTCATTCCTACTATGATGGCAGCCCTGCTTGCTTCTCTGGGCGTTTTTTTCCCCTCATCCTGATCACAATATATGGACTATTGGCCTATTGTATGCATTGTCATTGTTCCCATTTTATATTTCGTTTTTTGACTGTCCTTTGATTGCTGTATTGTATAGCTTTATTGTATAGATTTGATTATGTGGGAGCTCTAGGTGAGTAGTGAGGAGGAGAAGAATTGTGTCTCGTGTGTGTTGCTTTCAGGTGCTTTTGCCAATTGGCTGAGTGGTGGGAGGTTAAATGCCTTGTCAAGCATGTGGTACCCAAATGGTTATTATTTTTTCCACACTTAATCTGCTTGCGGAAGAGATTGCAAATTGCAACAGTGGGATCAGCTGCACATGTGCTAAAAAAGGCCCACTCAGCTGAGCTGTGTGAAGTGGGCCAGGAGATAACAGCTCCACAATCTGATGGAATAGGGTGACTGCTCTCTACTCTTCTATGATGGCTACCTCTGGAGGACATTCTGCCTTGTTAGGGTTTGTGCCTCACCCTGTTTCCTCCTCTGCTCTATCCAGCACCCAAGTCGCATTAGGGACCTCTTCATCACTGGAGCCAACTTGGCAATACGGGGCGGCTGGGGGAACATGACTGCCAATTTGTTGTTTATCAGTGTTCTCCCTTCTCTGTAGGCTCATGTTA
Organism: Lithobates septentrionalis; assembly: GCA_037952835.1. Lineage (NCBI taxonomy): Eukaryota > Metazoa > Chordata > Amphibia > Anura > Ranidae > Lithobates > Lithobates septentrionalis. The sequence continues at coordinate 1,591,107 of JBBDGP010000216.1, read as the reverse complement.
CTCCCTTCCTCTACCTCAAAACCAACATCAGAAACAAGTAATGTCTGTGAATCCTCAAGAAGCAAGTGCCTGATACTGTGTTCTGTGGACAAGGAGGCAAAATAAGCTGCTCTGAGAGCTACGGCGAACTGCGCACTAGTGTCAGCTAGGGTAATAGAGGATGAGGAGGATGAGAAGGGTTTAGTAAGCCAGTCCAACACCTTCTCTGCATGCTGTGGCTAGATAGCATTGACAACATCACTAATCAGAGACAATAGTGCCCTGCCTGAGGACAAACCATGTCCACCTTTGCCTGTGGACACATACACTGCTGGCTCACTCATAGTGGCATGGGAAAGTCTGCCATTCCTTGTTGGCCTCCCAAAATCTATTAAAATAAAAAAGGGGGAACACAAGCGTCGCAGTAAGAAAAACTGTGGCTGACAATTTAAAAAAGAGGGGGGCAGGCAGGGCACAATATAAAAAAAAAGAAAAAAAAAAAAACGTGCAGCAACCAAAAAAAGAAGGGGGTATACAAGGTATAATAAGGGGCACTAAATGTTATGTAATGCTGTGTTAAACACTGCACTACACTGACACACTACACTGACACTACACTATACTGACACACTGTAGTGACACATAATACTGACATTATACTAACATTAAACTCACACTTTACACTCAGAATCACAATAAATGAAGACACTAAGTTGCTAGTAGCAAACTGTTCCCTGCTCTATCTATCTCCACTCCAACAACACACTGCAAAAACTTCCTATGGGAAGGAACCTTTTATAGTGTGGGGTGGGACTATGAGCACTGAGCCATGATTGGACAAAGTCATCATCACTTTGTCCAATCAGGGCTCTGACAGTGCTCTGTATTTTAACTGGCAAAGTCTTGTCCCTGACCAGTGGTCAGGGGCAAGGCTTTATCCAATTAGGGCCCTTGAAGGCTCTGTGCAGCTTGCAGTGCATTGTGGGGCATTTGGCGGGCAAACGTACCACGCCCCGCAAATTTGGGTGTTCGCCCAACATGTGCCCCCCCCTTTAGGATTAAGCCATACAGTACTATTATGCTACCTACAGTTTTATATGGCTGAATAATTTCTATCCTGAGCTACGTAAAGCAGTGGTAATCAACCCTGTCCTCAGGGCCCAATAACAGGCCAGGTCACACGCCTGATGAAGGAGCATGCATGCTCCAAACGCGAGCACTACGGCCACGCCCCCCGGCTCTCCAGCATCTGTCATCTCCACCCACGGACCAGCTGACGCACTGTCTGACGGAACTACATACCCCGGAGCTTCGGACGCCACCGGAAGCGGCCAGGGAATGACTCCTCCACAGCCCAGCGGTCCACCGGATGTGATCTCATGATGTTTAAGAGTAACACTACATGCCTGTTTTTATCAGCCTAAATATGAGTGCATATTTTAAACATTATTAAAGACTTTTATACACACTACTACCCTTAGAGCGGCGCTGTTCTTTTTTTTTCTCCATATCTACATATAGGCCATTATCTTTTGTGTCAAATAGAACCATTATTTTTAGCACCAAAGCGTCTGGTATAGATACTAGAATTTGTATTTATTTCATTTCATACTAGTAATGGCAGTGATCAGTGACTTAAAGTGGGACTGTGATGGTCTAAAACTAGTTGATGCTGGCTGGTACACTAATAGTGACACTTATACAGTGATCAGTGCTAATACTATACACTGTCACTGTACTAATGACACTGGTTGTGAAGGGGTTAACATCTAGGGGTGATCAAGGGGTTAAATGTGTGCGCTATTTGGTGCTTTTACTAAGCAATCTTGCTGTTTTTCTCCCGGGTTTAAAAAAACCAGCAAGATCACCTGTCACTATTAGGAGCTCTGTGTTGTTTACAACACAGAGCTTCCTTCCCTGAATGTTGGAGCCAATCAACAGGTGCCAGCAGTCAATAACTATCCGGCACCTGCTGATCGGCTTGTGCTGTGACTAATCACAGCACAGCTGGGGCGGCGGGTGCGCGTGTGCACACCCCCTGCCCAGAACTGCTGGGTCACTTATCAGATACATGATCCAGCACAGAGTGGCCGCTTTGTCACCTTACTTGTAAGTGAGGCATCGGCAAGTGGTTAATTTCAACCCAAAGCAATACTTATTTGGAATATTAGAAGTGTTTGTGGTAAAGAAGCAGACTAGGGCAGTAATTTCTAGAGCCTTATTTCAAACCTGTAAGCCTATTTTACAGTACTAATACAAACTAAAAACTTGTGCCAGTGGAACAATAGTGCAAAAAGAAAAGACCACAGCAGCTGATACAAAGGCGCTAAGACCTTAGAAAATGGATATACAGTTTAACAGCGCTAGTGGAATACATGTTAAATATAAACACAATAGTGTGCAAAGTGAAAAAAATACAACCAATAAATAATAAATCAAATGATTGAAAAATGTAAGGTGCCAAAAGTGTCCAACAGCAATAAAAAAAAAAAAAAAAATCGGGATTAGAAAAGTGATTCCAGAGAGCACAATCAAAATCAAATTCAATCAGAGAATACACTCCCCTCTTGCGACTCCACTCACCAGAGCTCATTGACCCTCGGCTTTGCAGTCCAGGGGTCAAAAACGCTTAATAGGGTCACGATGTATCCAAGGGTAGAGGTGCTGCCGATTTGCATAAGGACCACAGAGGGCAATATATATTAGAAAAGGAGAGAAAAGAGCATATAGTGAAGTACTGCAGGCACTGGAGGAACGCCACTGACGAGATGACTGGAAAAACAGGCATCAGTGTGTTCTGGGTTTGCATCTCCAGCGTGCGTTCCACAGATACCGGAAGTTGCGTCACAGGTACGTAAAACCGAAAATGCATCAATACGTTTTGCCCCTCCTCCAGGGTGTCATCAACAACATTGGATATGGATGTCCTTGATGATGCCCTGGAGGAGGGTGAAAAAGCCCCTCCTCCAGGGCGTATGTTTATATTTAACACGTACGCCCAAAGTGTGTTTATATTTAACACGTATTCCACTAGCGCTGTTAAACTGTATATCCATTTTCTATTTTACAGTACTGAAAGACTAATGCCGCGTACACACGGTCAGACTTTTCGTCTACAAAAGTCAGACAGACGCCGACGGACTAAAGCCGGCTGACAATCCGATCGTGTGTGGGCTTCCCCGGACTTTCAGCGGACTTTTCCAGCCGCAAATCTGACGGACTTTAGATTTGAAACATGCTTCAAATCTTTACGTCGTAACTACGCCAGACCCAGAAATCCGCTCGTCTGTATGCTAGTCCGACGGATAAAAACTAGGGCAGCTATTGGCTACTGGCTATCAACTTCCTTATTTTAGTCCGGTGTACGTCATCACGTACAAATCCGTCCTACTTTTGTGTGATCGTATGTAGGCAAGTCCGTTCGTTAGAAAGTCCGCCGCAAGTCTGATAAAAGTCTGCCAAAAGTCAGTCGAAAGTCTGTCGGACGGGCTGTCGGACTTTTGTAGCCGAAAAGTCCGACCGTGTGTACGCGGCATTAGAATCCCCAACTTATCAAGAATGGAGGATACATCGCATGAATAATACCTTACACTTTGAGCTCCTTATCTACCAACATAGGGGTTGCCCTGCTAAATTTGAAAATGTGTGGGGTAGTTGGCTGGTCCTATTGACCTTGTACTGACAAATATTTTGTGATCTTGCTTATCATTTTGTATTGAAAAACCATAAGATTTTCTTTGGATATGGTGGGAATATAAGACTGTAAGACTGTACTCAGTTCTTATCTACCGATTTTCAATTTGTTCTAATTATGATCTGTGTAATAAATAGAAAACGAAATGGTTCTATAAACTGCAGCGTAATTATGTACTATGTAACTATGTACCATCTTGTAACTGAAATGCGTTTAGAATGCAGCTAGCACTACATGCATTCCCACATATGCATCAGACAATAGCGTTATCTCAGTACAGCACTGTCTTATGATGTGTGATCAAACGTGTTCAAAGCATAACACGTGTGACAAAACCTACATCAAAATAACAAATTCCATCAATATTTTATTCACTTAAATAACATGCATAATGTCCTTCTTTATAAACAAATGTCATTAATCAAGAATCAGTGCTGATATAAAACGTGCCAAAGATGTTATTCATATCCTAATTAATCCATGCAAATTGATCGAATAATGTGAAATTCATATATTTCACTTGTGATTGTTCCACCAACTGTAGTGCTATTCCCTTTACCGACAAATATATATACCCTCACCTCAAGGATTTGACCCTAATGAATGTTAGGTCAAATAATGCTTTTCCTTATAAACTGGGTAGGTGTAAGTTCAGATGTTTCTCTCGATTCAATTTTCTGATTTCTCCATCCTCCTTCATCCTATCATATTTCTTCCACCAAAACATAGTGTGAAAAATTTCCCAATAGTATTGATTAAAAAGTGAATTGAAAACTCACAGTACAAAGTATATATCTGATGCACTGCAGACAACAACCCTCTCCAGACACTCACAAAATGGCAGATCACAAACTTCCTGTCATGCGGCTTGACATCATCAGCTCCGCCCTACACATCACTAAACACGTGACTTCATCAGGGATCAGGATACCCTGATCTTCTTGCATATGATTGTATGTTCACATGACATCATAGGGAAAAATTACTTCTTTAGTAAATTAACAGTTTTGTCTACATATTTATCTTATACTAATTGTCTATGAAGCTTCAAACATTTGTTATGTTTTCATTTTTTTTTTCTTAATTAAATCATACCATATCAAATATGAAAAACACAGTAAATGTAGTTATAAAAAATGTTAGTGTGTTATTATACATAATGTAAACATAATTGTTTAGCATACATTTAAATGGTACAAGTGATTATAATAAGATAATTACCTTTACTGTACACATTAGAAAGAACTGATACATTCTTAATTTGGTTAGTCTTTTCTAGTCCTTCATTTCTCTTTCATAGCACTTTGGAGTATGGAAGTCTCCGATGGCAACAGAACACTAAACCTTTTAATCTGATTGTCAACTAAAGCTTCTTCAGCTGAACTGAGCTTTGACTCTTGCAGCTGTATGCACTTTTGCACCTCAAAAGCTTATCTAAGACAGCCACCGATCCATATGTCTACTATTGTTAAAAACATTAAAAACATAACAAATTAAGTCCTTGTGTGGCCAGCTAATGTGAATTGGTTGACAGGTCTGTACAGGGTAGAATTAAATTGAAGGATTTAAATGAAAGGCAATGAATTTATAACAGGATTAAAGAAAGGCTTAAGTAAAGGTTTGGATAGAAGAGAGGCTAAATGTTCAAAGTAAAACAGAAAAGTCACAAGGTAATGGCATCTATCACGGCTTATAAAAAGTATTTCACAACATGCATAATAATTATGATTACAAATAATATGTCTTCATAAAATTGAGATACTTAAAAACTAACTTGCAAATAGGGCATCATCTGTGTTTCATTTGCAAAATAAAAAAATGCAGTTTTTTTTAGTGCTGGCAGGATTAGCTTTTACCTTTTTTTTGTTTATAAAGCATTTTTAAAAAATTATGTTCCCGCCAGCTCATACACCCTTTCCCACTAAGGAAGGGTGCTTTGAGAGAGGTTTACCAAAAATGGGGATCTCCCTCCTAAAGCAATGGCTCCCAATTCTGACAGAAAGAGGTGCCAGCAAGACATGCTTACCTACCACCCACCAGTTCCCATGGTAAGCAAAAGGTTTCCCCCTCACTGGTGAAATTGTATTTTTTCATTTCAATGATGTCTCAGTTCTGCATATTACTGTATATACTCGAGTATAAGCCAACTTTTTCAGCACATTTTTTATGCTGAAAAATCCCCCCTCATCTTATACTCGAATGAGGGTCATCAGTGAGGGTGCAGCCCTTCCTGTGCCCATCTGCAGCTGTACCTTTGATAACCAAAACAGCAGGTGTCTCCCGCTGTGTCATGCAGTCTGTTCGGTGGCCGTCCACTGTAACAAAGCCCCGCCTCCTCCTCATCCCTTATAAACAGAACACTGATAAAATGCTGGGAAAATGAATCAGTGTTCCGTCTATCACAGATGAGGAGGAGGCGGGGCTTTGTTACACTGGACGGCCGCCGAACAGACTACGGACTGCATGACACAGTGGGAGACACCCGCTGTTTTAATTATTAAAGGTACAGCTGCAGATGGGCAAAGTGAGACTGCAAATGGGCACAGTGAGGCTGCAGATGGACACAATGAAGCTGCAGATGGGCACAGTGAGGCTGCAGATGGGCACTGATGCTACAGAGGGGCACAGTGAGGCTGCAGATGGGCACAGTGAGGCTGCAAATGGGCACAGTAAGGCTGCAAATGGGCACAGTGAGGCTGCAAATGGGCACAATGAGGCTGCAGATGGGCATTGTTTACCCAGTAGCTGATGCATTTCCCACTCTAGGCTTATACTCGAGTCAATATGTTTTCCCAGTTTTTTGTGGTAAAATTAGGTGCCTCAGCTTATATTCGGGTCAGCTTATACTTGAGTATATACATACAGTAAAACCTTGGATTGCGAGCATAATTCGTTCCGGAAACATGCTTGTAATCCAAAGAACTCGTATATCAAAGCAAATTTCCCCATAGAAAATAATGGAAACTCAAATGATTTGTTCCACAATCATTTTTTCATAAGTTCTTCAGTTTATAGTCCATATAAAAAGATTATAGCAATGTGATGGGTTGTGTAACCATAAAATGTCCATTCACAAATGACAGCCTCCACGAGAGGATTAGAAGCAAAATCCAGCAGGAGCTACATAGTATAAAAGAGAAGAGAGGCACCTCCAAGTGTAGCAATATGGTTAAATCTAATGAAGATACAAAATTTGGTAACTTACGTGGTTGATGATTAAAAGAGGCACATTTCCGGTTCCGGCGCCGCATAGAGTAGCTGCTCTTCTCATCAGCTCCCGCAGCTCGACTCCAAAAACCGCTTACAAAACCGGCAAACCCGCAAAAAACCACCGGCACCCACCCCACGCCATCCCCGGTCACAGGATGGACCGATTTGTTGAAAAAAACGGCCCGCGATCGTACGCGGCCGCGGCGGCGCGGACCCCACAGCCGCAAATCGAGGCCCCGGCTTCGGCCTGCACGGAGCCTCCCACAGAGCCAGAGCCTGACATGGAGGTAAGCGGCGCTACGGCCCCCTCCCCATCCACTGAGACATCTGCACAGCATACAAGCTCATCCAGCACGCCAAACACTGAAAGGATAGCACAAGCTGTAGCAGCCCTCCTTTCCCCAATGATTGCAGCCTCGGTGGAGAAGGCCGTAAACGCAGGCATGCAACAACTCCAGGCCCAGCTAGGGGAACATGCCTCCAGGCTTAATGAAGCTGAACACCGCATAGCTAATATTGAGGAAGAACTGTACCACTCTCAATCCTCAATGCAGGCCCATGACAAAACCAACAAATATATTCTTGAAAAGCTGGACGATTTGGAAAATAGATCCAGAAGGAGCAACTTGCGATTTGTAGGCATCCCAGAATCGCTACAACCCTCAGCTCTCTCTGACCTATGCGCCAGACGCATCCCTGAAGCACTAGGCCTGCCAGGCCCCTGCATAGTAGAACGGGCCCATCGCATGGGAACCTTCAACGCAGAACGCAAATCGCCCCGGCCCATAATAGCAAAATACCTCAACTACTCGGACAAAGCTTACATCTTGCAAAAATTCAGGCAATCTAGAGCTCTCCAAATTGACGGCATGAAAATCCTGATTTTCGCAGATTACTCTATTGAAGTGTCCCAGAAGAGAAAAGCCTTTCAACAGATTTGCTCGGAACTGCATCATCAACAACTCAAATTCACTTTGGCTTTTCCAGCTACCCTCCGACTTAAAGCCCCAAATGGCGACCAACTCTCCTTCCAAGACCCAAAAGAAGCAGAAGCTTTCCTGCGATCGCTACACTCAGGCCCCAACCTCAGCCCCTCTCCTAGAGCGGCTCCTGTCAACCGTGCTCTAGACCAAAGGAGCCCACGCAAAGACTCTCCAAAACGGTTCAGACCTTCGGCACCGGACCATCACCGCTCCACTCCTCATTGAGGACCACAAGCACGGTCACACATTGCTACCCCTCACCGCCCCGCCTCTACGGCTATGGTGGTCTAACTCTTAGCGGGATATCCCACTCAAGAGACGAAGTTAAACGTTTTCTCTTTCAAGCTTGTCCACTCTTCCTCACCAGGCAAATCAGATACTGGTAGGCCAAGCAGTTTCTTTCATGTTTAATACATACTGTTTATATTTAACTAACTGGTAAATTTGGTTTTGTTACAACTAAGGTATTGTCTCTCTCCCCTGGCTCTCCTGTGTATCCAACTCCTCCGTCTATTGTTGCGCAAACCAAGCTGTCAATGCATTTCACCCCCTTAAATGCGGGTTCTCAAATACAGCAGTCTCTGAGTCTTGCGATGGGAGTTGGACTACACAGTCGACTCCATGCGGAAAAAAGTGAAGTTTACTGAATATGTTCTATTGTTTCTCTTTTTTACCCTCCCCCTCCTATACCCCTCCCTATACTATGCACCCCCATCTTATTGCACACACGCCCTTAGCGGTTACAAAATCCCTCGTTTAAATGAAACAACACCCCCCAGAACTCAGCCTAATTTTACGCCACATCACCACCTATTAACAGATGAAAACCATACAAAATCTCCACATACCCCCCCAGTGACCCCCCCTATATGAAACTAGTCTCCTGGAATGTTAAAGGGCTTCGTTCAGCCAATAAGAGAATGAAAATCCTCCGTCACCTCAAAAGACTCAAAACCGACATTGCCCTACTCCAAGAAACCCACCTCTCCACCCCTGACTTCCACCGAATGAAAAAATTATGGGTAGGTACAGTAATAGGCTCAGATTCCAATGGACGCAAAGCAGGAGTTCTGATACTCATCCACAAAAACCTGCCATGTGAGATCCTATTCACCAAAGCAGATGCTCAGGGTCGCCTCATCTCAGCCCACATCAAATTAGGAACCAAGGAAATGATAATTTCAAACATCTATGCGCCCAATAACCCCACAAAACAATTTTATAGTGAACTTTCAACATGGCTCCTCAGCGACCCGACTCTCCCACACATAGCGGGCGGAGACTTTAATTCCACAATACACCCGATAGATGACAGATCCAATTCTAAGCGCACATACCTCCCCTCAGATCTAGATTCACAAACTCTACTAGCCTCAACGATGGAATCCCTCCATCTACACGACATCTGGCGACTCCGGCACCCAGCTGACAGAGATTTTACCTTTTATTCCAATCCCCACAATGTCTTCACCAGAATTGACTACCTTTTCTGCTCAGACGACCTTCTACCACTGGTATCCGATGCGGACATTCACGACATTGCCATATCCGATCATGCACCAATCTCGACCACGATTGATAACCCTGACATACACCCAAATCCTAAAATATGGCGTTTCCCCTCTTATCTCCACAACAACTCTGACTTCCGACAATACATGGAAAACGTCTGGTCGGAATACACTTCGACCAATGCTGAACACTCCGACAACCCCAATTTATTCTGGGAAGCAGGCAAAGCATTCCTCAGAGGCCGTTTAATCTCCTATGCAGCATCCTTTAAAAGAAACGCACTCAAAAAATACAAACAAGCCAGCTCCCAACTACACTTAGCCCAAAGACTATTATACATAAATAACTCCAATGATAACAGGAAGGCATGGCAATCAGCAAAACATTCCTTTGACACTTGGGCCGAAACCCTAGAACAAACAAAAAAAGCCCACATGGATGCCACCCTCCACAAATTCGGCAATAAGGCAGGTAAACTCCTCGCCAATTTATGTAAGGGACCCTACCATCCGACACACATCTCATCTCTCCGTGACTCTCGGGGTAACATAAAAACCACCCAAACAGACATAAATGATACCATGCTACAATATTACTCATCCTTATATGGACCAGATCCCATTAACCATGCGACAGCACAATCATTTCTTGAAAAGGTAACCCTTTCACAAGTATCACCCTCACAGTTAGAAGCTCTAAACGCCCCAATATCCCTCCAGGAAATATCCAATACAATCAAAAACCTAGCTCCCTCGAAAGCCCCAGGTCCTGATGGATTCACGGGAGAATTCTACAAGTCACTACAACCACTCGTAGAATCCACACTACATGAAGTATATCAGCATATTTGGACAGGGGGAACATACCTACCCACGGGCAATCAAGCCACTATCAAATTACTAGCCAAAAAAGGTAAAGACCCCCAAGAACCAGGCTCATATAGGCCAATCTCACTTCTAAACCTGGATGTCAAAATCCTTTCCAAAATTATTGCCACAAGATTAGCAGACATCATACCCTCTCTGATACACCCTGCCCAATCAGGGTTCGTGAAAGGCAGAACTGCCACCATGAACATCAGGAAGGTAATGATGGCCCTAGAACATGCCAAATGCAACTCAGAGGGAAAGTATGCTATCATCACTCTGGACCCGGAGAAAGCCTTCGATAACGTCAGCTTCGAATGGCTTTCTCTGGTCATGAACAAAATGGGATTCTCCGGTTCCTTCGCCCATCTCATAAACACCATGTACACCGCCCCAGCCGCTAGACTGGTGGCAGCAGGCCTCCTATCAGAGGAATTCCGCCTACACAAAGGGACTCGGCAGGGCTGCCCCCTATCACCACTCCTCTTTAACATTGCATTAGAACCATTATCTAGATATTTATCACACGTAGCCCCACTAAACGGCATCCCCATCGGCAAACAGGAGCTTCGCACCTCACTATTTGCTGACGACGTCCTTATATTCACAGCAAACCCCTCCTCTGACATGTTCACGATTAAGCTAATCTTTGACCAATTTAGAGTATGCTCGGGCCTTCGCATAAACTACAACAAAAGCGAAATCCTCCCCCTAGGCACCGCATCCAACCCCACAGAATTCCATATTCTCGGTAGCACATTCCCACATCACCTACTTAGGCATAAGAATAGGAAAACTACCCTCCTCTCTCTATCACCTCAACTACCCACCCTTACTCAAAAAAATCTCTCAGGAACTCGCTACTGGGAAGATGCCATCTAGTGAAAATGGTCAGCTTCGCCCGCCTACTTTATCCACTACAAACCATTCCCTTACTCCTACAGCATAAAGACACAAAAATTCTTAACGAGGCAATATCCAAATTTTTATGGCGGAATAGGCGACCACGAATTGCATTCACTAAACTTTACCTTCCCAGGCACGAAGGGGGTATTAATCTCCCTAATGTCAGGATTTATAATTTAGCCTGCCTCTTGAGGATAAGTTTAGATTGGGTAGCGCAAACATCTCGATACTCCAACTTTTATCTGGAAACTGAAATGGTCAATCCATACTCCCTGGTAGCTCTCCTACACTGCAAGTGGAAATCCATCCCTCCACCCCTTCAACATAACCTACTACTTCGGGACACAGCAATTGCCTGGAGGGAGATCCGGAAATGCCTCAAGCTCTCACCGTTTATTTCTAAACACCTTCCAATACAAGGAAACCCGAGCTTCCCCCCAGGTCTGGAACGTCAGCCATACATCACCTGGCAACAGAAAGGCATCTCCAACTTTTCTTCGCTTTGTGACTCAAAAACTGGCCGCCCCGTCCCTTTCAAGTCATTAGCGGAGACATTCCAACTTCCACAGTCACACATGTTCCACTATGGTCAATGTATCAGCTTTCTCAAAAATGCCTGCAGAGACGATCACAAAAGATTTCAAACGTCCCTATCGGACTCTCTTCTCGCAAAGGGCTCCTACAAAATCTCAGACATATACCAGCCTCTCCTCCTAAAAGCCATTCCCTCACTGGAGACATCATCAGCAGCTAACTGGGCAAAAGACTTCCCTGATGCCGACTTGGTCGACAAAATACTTCAAGGCCTCAACACTATTCACAAACTGGTGCCCAACGAATCCTGGAGGGAAACCCAACTTAAGATCGTCCATCGAGCCCACATACCCTTCCTCTCGAACAAACAACCTCAAACCCCCTCCACGTGCCCCCTATGTCTACACCCCAGGCCTTCTTTGACCCATCGTTTCTGGTCATGCACCTACATATCCAGTTTCTGGGACAAGGTCCTCCATTACATATTTGATGTGACCCTGCTGAAAATACCTAAGGACCCCCTTCTCCTCATTTTCGGTCACTGGGACCCCCAACTGTTACCCTGGTCTCCGAACCCTACCCCTTCCTACAAGGATTGGATACTGATATGCCTCCTTTTCGCCAGAAGAGCCATTTTAAAAAATTGGATCTCCGACGCATGTCCCAATACCTCTCAAATCAAAAGGGACCTCCTACAGTTGCTTTACAAAGATAGGATCAACATGGACTTTACGAATGAAACAACCAGGACACGCTTCCACCACAAATGAGGGGCTTTCATGACCTCAACACTCTCTCCCACGGATATAGCGCATCTTGAGACTTTCTCTTTCCTCTATCATGAACCTCCCCCCCACCGCAGATGGAATGATCCCCCCAAACCAAGATTCCACAACATAAGGAATCCAACTCCTACCAAATATTACAACACAATCCAGGACTTCTTCATGCTCTTCAGGACCCCCTATTCTCCCCTTATAGGAAGGTGGTGACCGCAACTGCTACAAAGGACATAAATACCATTACCACTAAAATCGTAACTATCACTATCATTATCATTTCAACCTTATTGTTATCATTTAACCTGTATTCTATACCCACAGGCTGCATTACTTCATCCAAAGCTTGCTCTTGGTGCTCTCTCCTCCTACCCCCCCCCCCCTGATGTTTGATGTTGATATTCTACATCTACCTGGTCTTCCCCCACTCATCCCTTCCTCCACCCTATGCGGGGTACATCCAGTAACACTCTGCTAGAAATCTCAGGGAATCCCCCCCCCACACCTAGATCCATCCAGTTTTATCTCCTTTATTTCCTCTCTTCCGCATAGAAGGTACCATCTCCCCATTCCCCAGGCCAATTGTCTTTATCAGCTGTTTTATATTCCTATTTTGTATAAAGCTAATGTTTACTTTGGATTTTTCTTTCTTTGGAAAAAAAATCACAAAATACAATGATACTGTCTATTGATGTCATTCCCTGTATGTTACATCCTTCAATAAAAATTTATTTAAAAAAATAAAAAAAAAGAAGAGGCACATCTAAGTATGCAGGCATCCGAGTAAAGTTGTCCACATAGACCTTACCCCGCACCACCGGCACTCACCGCTGTCCGTCTGCAATCGTGACCAGGAAGACTACCCTGCAGTAGAGTGATCTGAAAGCGAGGCTTGAAACGCTTGTGGAGCGCAGCGTGGAAAGGAACATGCGAACAGGAAAAAAGTTTGTTCGAACACGCGAACACCGTTAAAGTCTATGGGACACGAACATGAATAATCAAAAGTGCTAATTTTAAAGGCTTATATGCAAGTTATTGTCATGAAAAGTGTTTGGGGACCCGGGTCCTGCCCCAGGGGACATGAATCAATGCAAAAAAAAAGTTTTAAAAACGGCCGTTTTTTCAGGAGCAGTGATTTTAATAATGCTTAAAGTCAAACAATAAAAGTGTAATATCCCTTTAAATTTCGTACCTGGGGGGTGTCTATAGTATGCCTGTAAAGGGGCGCATGTTTCCCGTGTTTAGAACAGTCTGACAGCAAAATGACATTTTGAAGGAAAAAACACATTTAAAACTACCCGCGGCTATTGCATTGCCGACAATACACATAGAAGTTCATTGATAAAAACGGCATGGGAATTCCCCACAGGGCAACCCCGAACCAAAATTTAAAAAAAAAAAAATGATGTGGGAGTCCCCCTAAATTCCATACAAGGCCCTTCAGGTCTGGTATGGATATTAAGGGGAACCCCAGCCAAAATGTAAAAAAAAAATGACGTGGGGTTCCCCCTAAATTCCATACCAGACCCTTCAGGTCTGGTATGGATTTTAAGGGGTACCCCGTGCCAAAAAAAAAAAAAAAAACGGCGTGGGGTCCCCCCAAAAATCCATACCAGACCCTTATCCGAGCTTGCAACCTGGCAGGCCGCAGGAAAAGAGGGGGGGACGAGAGTGCGGCCCCCCCCTCCTGAACCGTACCAGGCCACATGCCCTCAGCGGGAGCCTCCCACCATGCCAGCATGACTGCGGAGCGGCCCGGAGAAGAAATGAAGAAGAGAAGAAGGAAGAAGAGATGAAGAAGAAGATGAAGAGAAGAGCGGGAGCCTCCCCCCCATGCCATGGGTGCGGAGCGGCCCGAGGAGAAGAAGATAGAAGACGCCGCGGAGGAGATGCTGGACGAGAACGCCGGAGGAAGAACCAAAAGAGCCAGAAGAACCAGAAGAAGATGAAGGAAGAAAGAAGAAGCATTTAAATAAAGGAATTGTCAAAAACTGTCTCTTGTCATTTTTAACATTTTTGACAGTTTTTTAGTGAAATGGTAGGGGTAAGTACCCCCTTACCATTTCACACAGGGGGGGGGCCGGGATCTGGGGGTCCCCTTGTTAAAGGGGGCTTCCAGATTCCGATAAGCCCCCCGCCCGCAGACCCCCACAACCACCGGCCAGGGTTGTGGGGATGAGGCCCTTGTCTTCATCAACATGGGGACAAGGTGTTTTGGGGGGCTACCCCAAAGCACCCTCCCAATGTTGAGGGCATGTGGCCTGGTACGGTTCAGGAGGGGGGGGGGCGCACTCTCATCCCCCCCTCTTTTCCTGCGGCCTGCCAGGTTGCGTGCTCGGATAAGGGTCTGGTATGGATTTTTGGGGGGACCCCACGCCGTTTTTTTTTTTTTTTTTAGCGCGGGGTTCCCCTTAAAATCCATACCAGACCTGAAGGGTCTGGTATGGAATTTAGGGGGAACCCCACGTCATTTTTTTTTTTAAATTTTGGCTGGGGTTCCCCTTAATATCCATACCAGACCTGAAGGGCCTTGTATGGAATTTAGGGGGACTCCCACATCATTTTTTTTTTGGTTCGGGGTTGCCCTGTGGGGAATTCCCATGCCGTTTTTATCAATGAACTTCTATGTGTATTGTCGGCAATGCAATAGCCGCGGGTAGTTTTAAATGTGTTTTTTTCTTCAAAATGTAATTTTGCTGTCAGACTGTTCTAAACACAGGAAACATGCGCCCCTTTACAGGCATACTATAGACACCCCCCAGGTACGAAATTTAAAGGGATATTACACTTTTATTGTTTGACTTTAAGCATTATTAAAATCACTGCTCCTGAAAAAACGTCCGTTTTTAAAACTTTTTTTTGCATTGATCCATGTCCCCTGGGGCAGGACCCAGGTCCCCAAACACTTTTTATGACAATAACTTGCATATAAGCCTTTAAAATTTGCACTTTTGATTTCTCCCATAGACTTTTAAAGGGTGTTCCGCGGCATTCGAATTTGCCGCGAACACCCCAAATTGTTCGCTGTTCGGCGAACTTGCGAACAGCCAATGTTCGAGTAGAACATGAGTTTGACTCGAACTCGAAGCTCATCCCTAGTGGTGAGGAGGACGGTCTATGAGGATAGCTTTATCCCGGATGCCTGCATACTTAGATGTGCCTGTTTAAATCATCATATAGCTATATACAGGATAGGCTGCGCTGCTATTTTTAAGTGAATGTGATCATAATTAATTGATGTGACCACAACAATAACATCCTTGTGTAGTGAACAACAATGAAGAAAAAGTTATAATTTAGAAAAAATTGTGTTTGCTGACAAACAATAAAAACTTAGATCTCACAAATTAAACCATTGCAGTCAAATTTTTTTCGTTTCAAATATTTTATTGGTAATTTCACATACAACTGTTACATTAAGTTCCATACATAGTTTCAATCGAATATATGACAGTGTACAAAAAAAAAGATAATGCCGGAGAATTTTGGTTTAATGAAAGCTGAGTATTAAGATAGCGTGTATATTTCTAAATCGTGCGGCATGCTGGAACTGAATACGCATATATATGAGAGATTAAAGGGAATTACGGTCCCTTTTTAATACTATAAATTTGGGCCATTCCCCAATAACAGTGGTGGGGGGGCCCTCAAAAGTATTGCTTGTAACAGAATATATTACCTATTTTCAAGTTTGGAGGGTAAGATGGAGTGGAGAGGTGAAATTATGAAAAGGGGGTAGTAAAGAGGGGGTAAAGGTGAGAGAGTTGTAGGTAGGAGAAGGAGGGAAGAAGGAGGTGCCGGCCAGCCCGCGTGGGTACAAGAGCCATAATAGAGTCTCGGGGCGACGTCCAGGCCCGCTTAAAGCGATACTAGGTCTTCATCGATGTCTGTTGGTAAAAAGTGTTCAACCCAGGGTCGCCAGACTCTGTTGTGTTGGGTGGCTTTATCAAGGATTTTTGCCTCTATTTTGCTATGTATCATTGCTTGGGTGATCCTATTCTTTGTTTCGACTATGTTAAGAGTGGGAGTTTTCCAAGCCTTAGCTATCGTCTGTTTGGCTGCTGTGAATAAATGTAGGAGAAGTCGGAGTTGTGATCTGGTGTAGTCTTGTGGGAAGAGGTTGAGGAGGGCTATTGTGGGGCTAGGAGATAAAGTAGTTTGGTGGAGGGTGGTTGCCATCTGAAATATTATTGCCCAGAAGCGTTGTACTTGTGGGCATGTCCACCATATATGTAGGTGCGTGCCCCTTTCCCCACAACCTCTGAAACAGTTCGGGGAGGATTCAGGTAAAAACTTGACAATTCTAGCTGGGACTAGATACCAGCGCATTAGCACTTTATAGTTCGCTTCTGAGGCAATAACATTCTGGGATGAGTTTTTTGTGTTAGACCATATGGTCGACCAGTCTTCTGGTTCGAGGGTAATATCGAGGTCTCTCAACCATCTTTGTGCATATGTGGGTAGATCTGGGGGTGGTAATGTAAGATGGGAGTATAGGCGGGAGATAATACCGGGGGCATGCGGATCCGACTCGCACATATGCTCAAACTCGGTCTGAGTATCCAGTCCAGAGTTGGTTTTTATGGTTATTTGCACGAAATGTTTAATTTGGAGGTAGCGGAAACATTCCCTGTGAGGGAGTTGTGTTTGTTCCTGGATAATTGGAAAGGGCTTCACAGTGTCTCCACTAACGAGATCACAGATGCGAGTCAGACCCACCTGGACCCAGGCATGGAATGAGGTTGGTTCTGTGTAGGCTGGGAGGAATTGAGGGTGACCTAAATAAGATAGAAGTGGAGAGTGTGGAGAGATTAGTTTAAATGGAGCTTTTAGTCTATCCCAAAGTTTAAGTGTGTGAAGTGTTAATGGGTTAGCTATGGGTCCTCTAGCTGATGTAGGAAGCCATAGCAAATTGCCTATATTAATCGGGTGTAAATCAATGGCTTTGAGAGCAACCCAAAGTGGGGTCTCTGTCTTGGCATGATATAAAATAGACTGTGCTAGGCGGGCTGCGTGATAGTAGTGTGAGAAGTTGGGAATGCCCAGGCCTCCGTAGAGCTTGTTACGGAGAAGAATCGGTCTCGCCACTCTGGGTCTAGTAGAACCCCATATATATTTGAAAACTTTATTCTGTATAATCCTATGGTAGTAAGGAGGGACTTTGATAGGGAGCACTCTATATAAGTATAACAGTTTTGGTAATAGGGACATTTTCACAGCTGCTATACGTCCCAACCAGGAGACACATAGCGGTAACCAGGTATTAAGTAAGGAAGATATTTGTGAAAGCATTGGGAGGTAGTTAGATTGGAACAGGTTGGAGGGATCCTTAGTTAGCTTGATCCCTAAATATGGGATCGATGTGGTAGACCAGAGGAAGGGGAAGTTGCTACGTAATGTTACTAGATCAGCTTGTGGCAGGGACACATCGAGGGCCCTCGATTTGGATTGGTTGACTTCAAGTCCAGATATGTTGGAAAATTTGTCTAAGATTTTCATAAGGTTGGGTAATGTGGTATGGGGTGAAGTAATGAAGAGAAGTGCGTCATCAGCAAAGAGGCACACTTTGTGGGAGGTGGATGCTATGTCTAAGCCTCGAATGTCGGGATTAGATCTAATCAGGGCTGCCAGGGGTTCGATTGCAGTCAAATTTTTAAGATACAGAGATTCAGAAACCAAGAAATTTTGCAAAGTCCATATAGTCAAAAAAATCCTTGCTAAAAAATATTTTCATAATAGAAGGAAAACACCAATCTTCAAATGGTGTGAAATCAGTTTCATTGCCAATTCTTGAGCTTTCAGACTGGTCTTTGGATTGTTGCAGGAAGCCACTAGTGGAAAAACACATAAGGTTTCCACAGTCTCCTTGAGGCAAGTTTCAGCAGGGTGACAAAGGCTTGGGCCAAAGCCAGACAAGACAAGGGCCATATATCTTTTTCTGCAATTGCTTTCACTTGCAATCTGACATCTGAGATTTAACAGCCCAGTTTGCAAACCACGTGAAAATTGATGCCAGTAAGGTCATTTGAAATGCAGACTAAAGTCATCTTTTTGTAGAGTGGGGTCTGAGCGGTAATTCTTCATTCAGTGGATCTTCTGAGCAGTGACCTGTGAGATATATTCCCAACAGAGACCCAGTGGCTGGGGGACACAGCCACTTGTTCGTATGATCTCTGTGACAGGAGATCTAGTGATCTGGTAAGGGGCAGATTTGTTTGAGGTGGAGGAATTCTCTTTAACATCACGCTCCTCAGGGAGACATCCTTTGCATGCTTCACACCGTTTGAAGATTGGTGTTTTCCTTCTATTATGAAAAATTTTTCCAGCAAGGATTTTTTTGACTATATGGACTTTGCAAAATTTCTTGGTTTCTGATTCTCTGTATCTTAAAAATTTGACTGCAATGGTTTAATTTGTGAGTTTTTATTGTTTGTCAGCAAACACTATTTTTTCTTCATTATAACATTTTCTTCATTGTTGTTCACTATACAAGGATGTTATTGTTGTGGTCACATCAATTAATTATGATCACATTCACTTAAAAATAGCAGCGCAGCCTATCCTGTATATAGCTATTGAGGTGGGGGTTGTCTCACATTTATGGTTGCAGCAGCACCAACATTTTCGTGTTTTTCATAGACGCACTTTTGAATGTTTATTTGTTTTGAGGGATAGTGCAGTATTTAAATGTAACCATATTGCTACAGTTAGAGGCATCTCTCTTCTCTTTTATACTCATTTGTGACATAATGCTACTTGTATATCAAGACATCGCTTGTTTTTCAGTTCAAAATGTATTAAAAAATGTAGCTTGTCAAACCAAGTTACTCTCAAACCAAGATTTGTATGGATATTAAGGGGAACCCCGCACCCAAATCGAAAAAAAGAAAGTTGTGGGGCCCCCAGGCCCTATATACTCTGAACAGCAGTATACAGGTGGTGCAAACAAGACAGGGACTGTAGGTTTGTTGTTAAGTAGAATCTGTTTGTAATGTTGAACTGGTACATTTTTAAAGTGTAGCTCCAGCCAAAAAATCTATTTTTAAGCTTTTTGGAAAACATAGGGGAGGGTTATCACCCCTGTAACATTTGTTTTGCTGTCTGTGCACCTCTTCAGAAGATTTCACCTCACTTTCTGTCCCAATGACAAGTGTTTTTTGAAAATTTGGGGTTTTTAGTGAAACAAGGATTGGTGATAAAGCATCAGTGAAGAGGAGACACGTTTTTCCCATATTAACTCTTACAGGAGAGAATTTCCATTCCTCTGGGTAGATTTCATCTCACTTCCTGTTATCTCCTTCCCTTTGCAAGTAGGAGTCGTTTGTAAGTTGGATGTTTGAAAGTAGGGGCCTGCCCTATATACTCTGCAGAAATTGGGGCCTTAGGTGTTGGTGTTGCCACAACACTGTAATCCCTCACAGTTACTCTTGGTGGGCGCAGGAATGGGCCATGCTGTGAAATATTAGATCAAGAATTGTAATTACATGCAATTGTTGAACAGTGGTAGAAAAATTGGGCCTTTGGTGGTGGTGATGGTGCTGGTGCCACAACACTGTAAGTCCTCACAGTTACTCTTGGTGGCCGGTGGAACGGGCCCTGCTGTGAAATATTATATCAATAATTGTTATTGTTGTTGAACAGGGGCAGAAAAATTGGGCCTTAGGCACTGGTGCCACAACACTGTAACCCCTCACAGATACCCTAGTTGGAGCGCAGGAATGAGCCCTGCTGCAAAGTATTGCATCAAAAATTGTAATTATATGCCCCTGTTAACCACTTGAGCCCCGGACCATTATGCTGCCTAAGGACCAGAGGTCTTTTTCCAATTTGGCACTGCGTCGTTTTAACTGCTAATTGCGCGGTCATGCAATGCTGTACCCAAACGAAATTTGCGTCCTTTTCTTCCCACAAATAGAGCTTTCTTTTGATGGTATTTGATCACCTCTGCGGTTTTTATTTTTTGCGCTATAAACGGAAAAAGACCAAAAATTTTGAAAAAAATTGATATTTTCGACTTTTTGTTATAAAAAAATCCAATAAACTAAATTTTAGTCATACATTTAGGCCAAAATGTATTCGGCCACATGTCTTTGGTAAAAAAAATGTCAATAAGCTTATATTTATTGGTTTGCGCAAAAGTTATAGCGTCTACAAACTAGGGTACATTTTCTGTAATTTACACAGCTTTTAGTTTATGACTGCCTATGTCATTTCTTGAGGTGCTAAAATGGCAGGGCAGTACAACCCCCCCCCCAAATGACCCCATTTTGGAAAGTAGACACCCCAAGGAAATTGCTGAGAGGCATGTTGAACCCATGGAATATTTTTTTTTTTGTCCCAAGTGATTGAATAATGACAAAAAAAAAATATTTACAAAAAGTTGTCACTAAATGATATATTGCTCACACAGGCCATGGGCCTATGTGGAATTGCACCCCAAAATACATTCAGCTGCTTCTCCTGAGTATGGGGATACCACATGTGTGGGACTTTTTGGGAGCCTAGCCGCGTACGGGGCCCCGAAAACCAATCACCGCCTTCAGGATTTCTAAGGGTGTAAATTTTTGATTTCACTCTTCACTGCCTATCACAGTTTCGGAGGCCATGGAATGCCCAGGTGGCACAAACCCCCCCCCCCAAATGACCCCATTTTGGAAAGTAGACACCCCAAGCTATTTGCTGAGAGGCATGGTGAGTATTTTGCAGCTCTCATTTGTTTTTGAAAATGAAGAAAGACAAGAAAAAACATTTTTTTTATCTTTTTTCAATTTTCAAAACTTTGTGACAAAAAGTGAGGTCTGCAAAATACTCACTATACCTCTCAGCAAATAGCTTTGGGTGTCTACTTTCCAAAATTGGGTCATTTGGGGGGGTTTTGTGCCACCTGGGCTTTCCATGGCCTCTGAAACTGTGATAGGCAATGAAGAGTGAAATCAAAAATTCACGCCCTTAGAAAGCCTGAAGGCAGTGCTTGGTTTTCGGGGTCCCGTACGCGGCTAGGCTCCCAAAAAGTCTCACACATGTGGTATCCCCGTACTCAGGAGAAGCAGCAGCATGTATTTTGGGGTGTAATTTCACATATTCCCATGGCATGTTTGAGCAATATATCATTTAGTGACAACTTTGTGCAAAAAAAATAAAAAAATAAAAAATGTGTCTCTTTCCCGCAACTTGTGTCGCAATATAAAATATTCCATGGACTCAACATGCCTCTCAGCAAATAGCTTGGGGTGTCTACTTTCCAAAATGGGGTCATTTGGGGGCGTTTTGAACTGTCCTGGCATTTTATGCACAACATTTAGAAGCTTATGTCACACATCACCCACTCTTCTAACCACTTGAAGACAAAGCCCTTTCTGACACTTATTGTTTACATGAAAAAGTTATTTTTTTTTGCAAAAAAATTACTTTGAACCCCCCCAAACATTATATATTTTTTTAAAGCAAATGCCCTACAGATTAAAATGGTGGGTGTTTCATTTTTTTTTTTTTCACACAGTATTTGCGCAGCGATTTTTCAAACGCATTTTTTGGGGAAAAAACACACTTTTTTAAATTTTAATGCACTAAAACACACTATATTGCCCAAATGTTTGATGAAATAAAAAAGATGATCTTAGGCCGAGTACATGGATACCAAACATGACATGCTTTAAAATTGCGCACAAACGTGCAGTGGCAACAAAATAAATACATTTTTAAAAGCCTTTAAAAGCCTTTACAGGTTACCACTTTAAATTTACAGAGGAAGTCTACTGCAAAAATTACTGCCCTCGATCTGACCTTCGCGGTGATACCTCACATGCATGGTGCAATTGCTGTTTACGTTTGACGACAGACCGCCGCTTGCGTTCGCCTTAGCGCGATAGCAGGGGGCGACAGGGGTGCCTTTTTTTTTTGCTTTATTTTTTTTTGCTTTTTTATCTTATTTTTAAACTGTTCCTTTCATTTTTTTTTTTTAATCATTTTTATTGTTATCTCGGGGAATGTAAATATCCCCTATGATAGCAATAGGTAGTGACAGGTACTCTTTTTTGAAAAAATTGGGGTCTATTAGACCCTAGATCTCTCCTCTGCCCTCAAAGCATCTGACCACACCAAGATCGGTGTGATAAAATGCTTCCCCAATATTCCAATGGCGCTATTTACATCCGGCGAAATCTAAGTCATAAAATGCTCGTAGCTTCCGGTTTCTTAGGCCATAGAGATGTTTGGAGCCACTCTGGTCTCTGATCAGCTCTATGGTCAGCTGGCTGAATCACCGGCTGCATTCTCAGGTTCCCTGTTGAGACAGGAGAGCCAGAGAAAAACACGGAAGACGGTGGGGGGGGGGCATTCCCTCCCACGGCTTGTAAAAGCAGTCTAGAGGCTAATTAGCCACTAGGATTGCTTTTACATGAAAGCCGACCGCTGGCTGAAAAGAATGATACCAAGATGATACCTAAACCTGCAGGCATCATTCTGGTATAACCACTCAAAGTCGTGAATGGCGTACCTGAAGACAAAAAAATGGTTAACAATAAAGCACAGTAAACAGTAAAGTATAAAAAATTGCATACCTAAAAAGCAAACATGATAAAACATAATAACAATAAAACATTGCAGAATAGAATACAGTAAAAAAGAGCAGAACAATAGAGAGAATAGAGAGAGAGAGAACAATAAAACGACAACTATTTTTTTTTTATTTTATATATATATTTTTTTTTTTTACACTTTTTTGTAACTAACTTTTATAATGGTAACCGGTTCCAGGTTCGGGTCTCTCAAAATGCGATGGCATCTTGGGAGACCCTGTGAAAGTGTGCCTAGTCTGTGGAATGCTGTACCCTACGCTAATACTCAACTAGTGCATGGTAGCGTTCAAAACATTCACCAATGCAAAGACCAGGATTGTCAGGACAGGAGGAACAATAATAGCGGGTGTCACGCCTATATCCGCGCTTGCTGCAGACACAACATCTTTTTTGGGGGGGTTTGTTGGGTAGGGGTGCTCGGGAGGACATAAAGAAAATGCCTCTCATGCAGCCGACTGCATTTGGTTGGGGATGTGAATGGGGGAAGTACGGG
Source organism: Lithobates septentrionalis (assembly GCA_037952835.1). NCBI lineage: Eukaryota > Metazoa > Chordata > Amphibia > Anura > Ranidae > Lithobates > Lithobates septentrionalis. The sequence goes on along the minus strand of JBBDGP010000216.1, from coordinate 1,567,574 downwards.
CGCTGCAGAAGCGGTGGGTTCCCAATTAGGATTGGCGAATGCAGCAGGAAGGGCATTATGGGCACGACGGGCCTGTGTTTGTCTTCTTGGTGGCAGCGGGACACTACTTGTACTTGTCACCTCACCAGCTTGAACTGCACTTATGGGACTCGCCACATCACCAAGTGTTACTGCAGTGCTGGTTTGACTACGACCGGGGTGTACTAGGCCGCTGGCGCTTGCCAGTTCAATAAAAAGCTACCAAAAAAACTGTTAGCGATCGCAGGGATCAGGCCTGACTCTGCGAACGCTGCAGTTATGCGTTAAGTGTTTTGTAAGTGACAGCGATCGATCGATACTGCACTTGGGTGGGCTGAGCTGGGCCGGGCGGAGGGTCAAAATGCAGGTGCTAGCAGGTATCTGGGCTGATCCCACTAACACTTCGTTTTTGGGAACCCTAAACTGCTGGGGACACTAGTATAGATCTGATCGGATCAGATATTGATCCGTTCAGATACTATACCACTAAGGGAGGTGTATGCTGCGTGCGTGGGTGTTAGCGGTACTGGCGCTAACCTGACGCTGCCTGGGGCTGGTGCTTGCTTGCCAGTTCACCAAAATGCTACCAAAAAAACTGTTAGCGATTGCAGGGATCAGGCCTGACTCTGCGAACGCTGCAGTTATGCATTTAGTGTTTTGTAAGTGTCAGTGATCGATCGATACTGCACTTGGGTGGGCTGGGCTGGGCCGGGCGGAGGGGCAAAACGCAGGTGCTAGCAGGTATCTGGGCTGATCCCGCTAACACTGCGCTTTTGGGAACCCTAAACTGCTGGGGACGCTAGTATAGATCTGATCGGATCAGATATTGATCCGATCAGATACTATACCACTAAGGGAGGTGTACAGTGCGTGCGTGGGTGTTAGCGCTACTGGCACTAACCTGACGCTGCCTGGGGCTGGTGCTTGCTTGCCAGTTCACCAAAATGCTACCAAAAAAACTGTTAGCGATCGCAGGGATCAGGCCTGACTCTGTGAACGCTGCAGTTATGCGTTTAGTGTTTTGTAAGTGACAGTTATCGATCGATACTGCACTTGGGTGGGCCGGGCGGAGGGGCAAAACGCAGGTGCTAGCAGGTATCTGGGCTGATCCCGCTAACACTGCGTTTTTGGGAATCCTAAACTGCTGGGGAGGCTAGTATAGATCTGATCGGATCAGATATTGATGCGATCAGATACTATACCACTAAGGGAGGCGTATGCTGCGTGCGTGGCTGTTAGCGGTACTGGTGCTAATCTGACGCTGCCTGGGGCGACGCATATCACCACTGGGTGATCAGGGGGCTAAACCTTTATTCGGTAATAAACGGCGGGTGCCCTGACACTATAAAAAATAAACGAACTAACCAGCGTCAACCGTAACACTTATACGGTGATCAGTGGTGAAAGGGTTAACTAGGGGGCAATCAAGGGGTTAAAACATTTATTAGGTAGTATATGGGGGTCCCTGTCGCAATAAAACGCTGACGGCGAACCTAAATATTTACGTCCCTAACTAGCGTCACCAGCGACACTAATACAGCAATCAGAAAAATGATCGCTTAGTGACACTGATGACGGGGGGTGATCAAGGGGTTAAAACTTTATTAGGGGGGGTTAGGGGGGTACCCTAGACCTAAAGGGGGTTAACAGTAACTGTCCTAACACTGTAACTGTCACAAACTGACACCAATACAGTAATCAGAAAAAAAAAACCTGCTTGCTTGGTGTCAGTTTGTGACAGGGGGGGTGATTGGGGGGTAATCGGGGGGCGATCGGGGGGGGATCGGGGTGTTTTGTGTGCCTGGCATGTTCTACTGAGTGTGTAGTGTTGGTGCACTCACATTGATGTCTTCTCTCCTCGGCGCTGGAACGGAAACTACCGAGCCGAGGAGAGATGACATCATTTCCTTTGCTGCTGTTTAGCATACAGCAGCAAAGGAATGTTCCCATTGGCCGGCGGCGATCGCGAGGGGGGGGGCGACGAACGGATGGCCTCCCCCTCACCTCCGATCGCCGGGGAACAAAACACGACCGCCTCGGGCACCGGGGGGGGGTCCGATCGGACCCCCCACCCGCGGAAGGCAAATCACGTACATGTACGTGATTTTGCCTGTCCGTGCCACCTTGCCGACGTACATCGGCATGAGGCGGTCGTCAAGTGGTTAAACAGGGGCTGAAAAATTGGGCCTTGGGCACTGGTGCTGGTGCCACAACACTGCAACACCTCACAGATACTATAGTTGGAGCGCAGGAATTAGCCCTGTTGCAAAGTATTGCATCAAAAATTGTAATTATACGCCCCTGTTGGGGCTGAAAAATTGGGCCTTGGGCACTGGTGCTGGTGCCACAACACTGCAACACCTCACAGATACTATAGTTGGAGCGCAGGAATTAGCCCTGTTGCAAAGTATTGCATCAAAAATTGTAATTATACGCCCCTGTTAAACAGGGGCTAAAAATTGGGCCTTGGGCACTGGTGGTGGTGCCCAGAACCAAAAATGTTCTTACAAGCTATCAGCATGAAAATTGAAGAGGAAGAGGATTGTGACTCAGTAGAACAGGATAGTCCCTCAGCATCAGCATATGCAGTCTTGAAGGGATCTCACATTAAAAAAAAAAAATCAATCGGTTGCATCAGCATCAGGTGCTTGATAGCTGGTGATTCAAGACTGATTCATTTTATGAAGGTCAGCCGATCGACTGATTCGGTGGACAGGCGCACCCAGTGATCAGTTACAAAGCCTCCAGCAGCACTGAATGTGCGTTCCGAAAGAATGCTGGATGCAGGACAGGCCAGTAGCTCAATTGCATACTGTGTAAGCTCTGGCCAGTGATCCATCCTCAAGACCCAGTAACCCAGAGGATTTTCGGTGGGAAAGGTGTACAAGTCTGATCTTGCCCCTAGGTAATCCTGCACAATGTGAATCAGACGCTAGTGATGGTTGCTGGAACCGATCAGACCTTGGGGCTGCGGACTAAAAAGTTGTCTGAACGCATCAGTCAGACGGCCACCTTCTATACCGCTCCTTCTGTGACTGACCAAAGCCTCAGCAACACGTTGTCCAGGAGGACCAGGAAATTGTAACCTCCCAGGATCTGGAAGCGAGTTGCACAAACCTTTCTGCAAGGTCTCCCGAAGATGTTTCATCCTCTGCTCACTCTGCGATGGCAAGATAAGGTCCGCAACCTTACCCTTGTAACGTGGATCAAAGAGGGTTGCCAGCCAGTAATCATCCCTCCCCTTAATACCACAAATACGAGGATACTTCCGCAGGTTTAACACGGCTAGCTGCCGAAAAAAGGGACAAGCGTCTCCCACAGCCACGTGCTGATGAGGATGCACCGTCTCCACGACCAGCACTGTTGCCTCTAGACACAGAGCCTGCTTACCCTCTTTTATTGGCTTGTGACTGTCTGCCTCTCCTTGTTGGCCTTCCAAACATACTAATGGCCTGCAATGAGATGTAGCTGCACAAAGCTGGGATGTATATATATACACTGATACTGCAGCTAGCAGAATCAACTGCCTGTCTGTAGTATTATTAGTATGAGAACACCAGCAATTGTCTTCAGGTAGCTTTAGGTGCACACTGTGCAGAGGACACAGTACACTAACGGTAAATACTGTAGCTGCCTGTCGGTGGTATTAATAGGATCAGAACAACAGCAATTGTCTTCAGGTAGCTTTAGGTGCACACTGTGCAGAGGACACAGTACACTAACTGTAAATACTGTAGCTGCCTGTGGTATTAATAGGATCGGAACAACAGCAATTGTCTTCAGGTAGCTTTAGGTGCACACTGTGCAGAGGACACAGTACACTAACTGTAAATACCGCAGCTGCCTGTCTGTGGTACTAATAGGATCAGAAGAACACCACTAATTTTTTTCAGGTAGCTTTAGGTGCACACTGTGCAGAGGATGCAGTACACTAACTGTAAATACTGCAGCTGCCTGCCTGTGGTACTAATAGGATCAGAAGAACACCAATTTTTTTCAGGTAGCTTTAGGTGCACACTGTGCAGAGGACGCAGTACACTAACTGTAAATACTGCAGCTGCCTGCCTGTGGTACTAATAGGATCAGAAGAACACCACCAATTTTCGTCAGGTAGCTTTAGATGCACACTGTGCAGAGGACGCACTACACTAACTGTAAATACTGCAGCTGCCTGCAGTACTAATAGGATCAGAAGAACACCACCAATTTTCTTCAGGTAGCTTTAGGTGCACACTGTGCAGAGAACGCAGTACACTACCTGTAAATACTGCAGCTGCCTGCAGTACTAATAGGATCAGAAGAACATGACCAATTTTCTTCAGGTAGCTTTAGGTGCACACTGTGCAGAGGACGCACTGCACTAATTTGTAAATACTGCAGCTGCCTGTGGTACTAATAGGATCAGAAGAACACCACCAATTTTCTTCAGGTAGCTTTAGGTGCACACTGTGCAGAGGATGCACTACACTAGCTGTAAATACTGCAGCTGCCTGCGGTACTAATAGGATCAGAAGAACACCACCAATTTTCTTCAGGTAGCTTTAGGTGCACACTGTGCAGAGAACGCACTACACTAACTTGTAAATACTGTAGCTGCCTGTGGTACTAATAGGATCAGCAGGACACCAGCAATTTTCTTCAGGTAGCTGTAAATACTGTAAAAACACCTGCCTGCCTGTCAGTAGGAAGAGAATAACAGGAACGGATCTAGCTAAACTGAATACAGTATATATATATATATATATATATATATATATATATATATATATATATACATATATACACAGTGGCTTGCGAAAATATTCGGCCCCCTTGAACTTTTCAACCTTTTGCCACATTTCAGGCTTCAAACATAAAGATATAAAATTTTTATTTTTTGTGAAGAATCACCAACAAGTGGGACACAATTGTGAAGTGGAACGAAATCTTTTGGATTTTTTAAACTTTTTTAACTAATAAAAAAATGAAAAGTGGGGCGTGCAAAATTATTCGGCCCCCTTGCGTTAAAACTTTGTAGAGCCACCTTTTTCTGCGATTACAGCTGCAAGTCGCTTGGGGTATGTCTCTATCAGTTTTGCACATCGAGAGACTGAAATTCTTGCCCATTCTTCCTTGCAAAACAGCTCGAGCTCAGTGAGGTTGGATGGAGAGCGTTTGTGAACAGCAGTTTTCAGCTCTTTCCACAGATTCTCGATTGGATTCAGGTCTGGACTTTGACTTGGCCATTCTAACACCTGGATACGTTTATTTGTGAACAATTCCTTTGTAGATTTTGCTGTATGTTTGGGATCATTGTCTTGTTGGAAGATAAATCTCCGTCCCAGTTTCAGGTCTTTTGCAGACTCCAACAGGTTTTCATCCAGAATGGTCCTGTATTTGGCTGCATCCATCTTCCCCTCAATTTTAACCATCTTCCCTGTCCCTGCTGAAGAAAAGCAGGCCCAAACCATGATGCTGCCACCACCATGTTTGACAGTGGGGATGGTGTGTTGAGTGTGATGAGCTGTGTTGCTTTTACGCCAAACATATCGTTTTGCATTGTGGCCAAAAAGTTGGATTTTGGTTTCATCGGACCAGAGCACCTTCTTCCACATGTTTGGTGTGTCTCCCAGGTGGCTTGTGGCAAACTTTAGACGAGACTTTTTATGGATATCTTTGAGAAATGGCTTTCTTCTTGCCACTCTTCCATAAAGGCCAGATTTGTGCAGTGTACGACTGATTGTTGTCCTATGGACAGACTCTCCCACCTCAGCTGTAGTTCTCTGCAGTTCATTCAGAGTGATCATGGGCCTCTTGGCTGCATCTCTGATCAGTCTTCTCCTTGTCTGAGCTGAAAGTTTAGAGGGACAGCCAGGTCTTGGTAGATTTGCAGTGGTCTGATACTCCTTCCATTTCAAAATGATCGCTTGCACAGTGCTCCTTGGGATGTTTAAAGCTTGGGAAATCTTTTTGTATCCAAATCCGGCTTTAAACTTCTCCACAACAGTATTACGGACCTGCCTGGTGTGTTCCTTGGTCTTCATGATGCTCTCTGCGCTTTCAACAGAACCCTGAGACTATCACAGAGCAGGTGCATTTATACAGAGACTTGATTACACACAGGTGGATTCTATTTATCACCATCAGTCATTTAGGACAACATTGGATCATTCAGAGATCCTCGCTGAACTTCTGGAGTGAGTTTGCTGCACTGAAAGTAAAGGGGCCGAATAATTTTGCACGCACCACTTTTCAGTTTTTTAATTGCTAAAAAAGTTTAAAATATCCAATTGATTTCGTTCCACTTCACAATTGTGTCCCACTTGTTGGTGATTCTTTACAAGAAATTAAAATTTTATATCTTTATGTTTGAAGCCTGAAATGTGGCAAAAGGTTGAAATGTTCAAGGGGGCCGAATACTTTCGCAAGCCACTGTATATATATATATAGTAACCTGGGGGACAGGTAGCAGGTACAAAGCTCCCTGGGATGAGCAGTCTTTCAGGCACAGATACCAAATCCAGTGAAATAGTGACAAACAGTGTTTATTTGTGATATATACTAGTCTATATACAGGTGCTGTACAGTGTTCCAAAAAAACAAATAGGAACAAAAATAGCCAAATCAAAACCTAGCCGTGTCTCGGCACTAACTAAACAATATTTACAGATCCTAACTACCAGGCTGAGCAAGCCTACAGCTTGTCAGCTTCCACATAGCTTTTTTGCTCTCCTACACAAAAGTTGTCTGAGTATCCCAGGCCAAGAGCAAAGGCTGTCTGCTCAGGTGAGCTTAAATTAGCCTGGGGAAGAGGACCAAGACCTGAACTGGACCATGGATCAGAGATCCCTGAACATGTATAAGAGGAACCTGGGAGATGTATAAACCCCAAACAGAACTTTTCCTGGCTCTCTCTGGGACGCTCTGCTACATATCCCCCCCCCATTGTTTCAACCCCAGGGTTGGAACACCTGTAGCCCAACAGGAGTGAACACAGGACAGGGCATCTACATTCCCCATCTCAACACCTGGCCTATGTTTTACAGTGAATGAGTAATCCTGTAGAGCCAAAAACCACCGGTTCACCTGTCTATTAGTCTCCTTCTTTTGGGCCATCCATTTCAGAGGAGCATGGTCAGTTATTAACTCAAACTGGCGCCCTAACAAATAGTACCTGAGTGCGTCCACGGCCCACTTTATGGCTAAACACTCCTTTTCTGTTTCAATGTTTTTATTGAAATTTTGCAATGAAAGTATAATATGAACAAAACATATTACATAATACTCCTCAATGACCAAGGCAGTCAAAAGAGGGAAATACATAGCAGGAACAACATAGCACTAGCACAGGAACTTTGCTCTATCTAAGGTAGAGCAAAGTTCCTGGCTAGTTTACTGTCTTATTAATGAATTGTTAATTTCCGCTAGAAGAACGGACAACCTGAGAAGAATTTCAAACTGGAGACTCCCCCCAGGAAGGCCCCCGAGATCATCACTCCACCCCCATGGGAACACACTGTGGAGTGCGAGAGCTTCAGGGTTCCCACCAAAGGGGGTGCCTCCCCACCTCCTGTCAGATCCCCCGGGAAAGTGCTCACACTGGAAAGGAACCCAGGCGCAGCAGCCCCCGGACGGAGCTGACAGACACATCGTCCGGGATAGAAACCTGAGAGTGACTGGCTGCCATCTAGGCTGATACGCCAAGTGAATAGTTTAGGACAGCCTAAAAGAACAATTGAGTATGTTTTGGCCTAGTAAGACCGTTATTAGCCGTTAGCTGGTATAAGAAAGATGAGGACAGAACATGAAAAGAAAGAACAGAGAAGTAAGATGAAGAGGAGAGAGGGAGCTAGTAGAAGAGAGAGGGAGGGAGGGGGGGTGGGATAAATGGAAAGAGGTGGTAATCTCGCCGGACTCTCCCCTACGTTAGTAGGTGACCTGGGTAAAGTGAGATACCGACATACCTAGCCCAAAGTTCCCAAATCCCTTCAAAACGTGGGACCGTGTCACGCAGTTTAGCCACTATTTGTTCCTGTGACTTTATCCAAGAGATCTTCCGTTTGGTGGCCGATATGGACACCGAAGGAGTTTTCCAGGCTTTCGCTAGAGTGACTTTGGCTCCCAAACACATAAAGAATATAAGTTGTTGTGTATTTTTAGAAGTGTTGGGTATTTTGCAATTCAATAGAATGTATGTGGGGTCTTGTGGAACCCCTGCCCCAGATACTCCCCTTAGAATATGGAGGAATTTATTCCAGTAACTCCGTATGCGGGGGCAAGTCCACCAGATATGATGCATCGTGCCAATATGACCGCAACCTCTGTAGCAGAGGGGGGAGGAGTCCGGGAATATCCTGGAGAGTCTGGCCGGTACGTAGTACCATTTAGTAAAGATTTTAATGTTAGCTTCAATCAAGGCCATATTTAAAATACCTTTCGATGATCTGCTGAAGGCTTGGAACCACTTAGTAGGGTCCCACTGAATGTCCAGGTCTGATTCCCAGGAACAAGCGTATGCCGGGGTGTCCGTTCTATCTGCCAGGGACGCGTAGATAATGGATATCCCACCCCTTTGGGGGGCTGACGAAGAGCACCATTGCTCATACATCGTGGCCTTAGGAGTGTTCGTCCTATCAGTACAAAGTGAGTGGAGAAAGTGACATATTTGCGAGAGTCGAAACTTTTCCGAGGTAGGCATTTCCAGTGAACTCAAACAATGGCCTAATGAAATGGGGCCATTGGGAGTAAAGAAGTGTCCTATCCGGAAAAGGCCTTTGTTCAGCCACCAATGAAATGCATGAATGTTCATCCCAGGGGGAAAGTCAGGGTTGTGAAACAGGTGTGTGAGGGGCCTTAAGGGGAAATCAAGTTGGCGTGGGTATGCAATTGGTCGCAGAGGGCTAGGGAGTGAGACAAAGTGGGGGCTAAGATGGCCGGTCTATGTTTGGGAGGTCTCCATGTTAAGAAGTCGAGTGTGAAATGCGGTACCGCTTGTCTCTCAATGGAGATCCAATCTGGCCTGCAGATTTTAGTGTAAATGGCTGAGAACTGTGCTAGCTGTGCTGCCTGGTAATATAGCCACAAGTTTGGTAGTCCCAGGCCCCCTTGTGACCGAAGCCTGAACAATATTTCTTTAGCAAAGCGATGGCCCCTGTCCCCCCAGACAAACCTAATCACCCCGGACTGAAATTTGGTCAAGACAGATTTTTTAATCAGTATTGGAAGTGATCGGAACAGGTATAGAAGGCGTGGCAGGAGAGTCATTTTGACTGCGTTGAGTCTACCTAACCATGACAGGCCCTCCCCGACCATTTCCGTAGGTCCTGCTCTAGAGAGCGGAGCATGGGGGGGTAGTTAGTGGCATATAGATCTCCAATGTTTTTCGTCAGCTTGATACCCAAATAGGGGATTGAGTCGCTAGCCCATGTGAAGGGAAAGTGTGGTCGGAGTTGGTCTATGAGAGGTACCGGGACCGAAACATTGAGGGCCACAGATTTAGTCACGTTCACCTGAAGACCAGAGATGAGACCGAAGTCTCTCAAAAGTCTGAGGACATTAGGTGTGGATGTGAGAGGAGCAGTGAGGAACAAGAGCATGTTGTCAGCAAATAGGGCGCATTTTTGAACGTCAGGACCACATTTCACTCCCTTGATGTTCTCGTTCGATCTGATGGCTATAGCCAGGGTCTCGATTGCAATAGCGAAAATCAGGGGTGAAAGGGGACAGCCCTGTCTAGTTCTCCGACGAATATTGAAGGGTTCCGAGTAATGACCCATTAGTCGCACCTGTGCTGAGGGTGAGGAATATAAAGTGTGAATTATCGTACGAAAACCGTCGCCAAACCCCCAGCATTCTAGAATGTCAAAAATGTAGAGCCACGATACGGAATCAAAGGCCTTCTGCAGATCCAGCGACAGCAAGAAGCCCTCTTGTGCAGGGCCTCTGTCCCACCGGGACTGCAGAAGGGAAATCAAGTCAATAGCTCTGCGAACCTGGTCCGGTCCCTGTCTCCCCGGGATGAAGCCCACTTGGTCCCTATGTATATAATTAGCAATAAAGTTAGACATCCTGTTTGCCAGTATTTTAGTCATTATTTTGAGATTGTTATTGATTAACGAAATAGGGCGGTAGCTGCCCACCTCGCTTGGGTCTTTACCCTGTTTAGGTATGACTGAAATAAAAGCCGAGTTTAAGTCGCTAGGGATAGGGGCTCCATCCCAGAGGGAGATGAAGAACCGGGCCATGTAAGGTGCCAGACAAGGGCCAAGCTTCTTGTAATAACATACCGAAAAACCGTCTGGACCCGGGGCAGAATTCATTTTCAATGATTTAATTATTTCTAAGATTTCCTCGGAGGAGAAGGGGACGTCTAGCAGGTCATAGGATTTTGCGTCAGATTACCCGACGAGGCACGAATTTTGGGAAATACCAAGGTACGGATCCTCGGGCTAAGCTTAGTAGCTAACTTAGCGCCTATCCTATCTGATTGGTAATAGAAACACGCGCCGGACCACCGTAAGTGTTTCTCCGCGGAAGTAGTAAGGGAGAGGTTGAGTTTCACTCGAGCTGAGTCAAGTTTGGCCAAGTTATCCGGTGTGGGGTGTTGTTTGTGGGCTTTACTCAGCAAGCGGAAGTCTGCAGTGAGGCGCGAGACTTCCGCCCTCCTTTCCTTTTTAAGTTGTGAGGAGAGTTGTAAGATCCTGCCCCTCATCACCGCTTTGTGTGCTGCCCAAAGACATCCCGGGGAGACTGACCCCGTGTCATTCTCACTGAAGTAGTCAGAAAGAGCTTTGTCTAGGATCGTGCAATGGGTTGGGTTGCTTAGAAGAGTTTCATTAAGGCGCCATTGAAAGGGACCCTTCACCCCCCACCCACCCCTGAGTGACATAGACATTATCGAGTGGTCGGACAGTGGAGTGTCATATATTTTGGAGGAGGTTACTCTTGGGATTACGTGTGGGGGGACAAATATGTGGTCAATCCTAGAGAAGGTGTGGTGGGGGACCGAGTAGTGCGTGTAGTCTCTAGTTTGGGGGTTCATTTCCCTCCAGATATCAATCAGGCCAAAAGATCGTACTATTTGCGCTACCCGAAGGCTACGTTTAGGGGGCCGTTTTGATTTGGGCCACAGGGGGTTTGATTTGTCAGAGGAGTAGTCAAATGGGGTATTGGAGTCTCCCCCCCCAATATTACTGTGCCCACGAAATGCGGTTTAAGTACCTTCAGTGTGGTGTCAAAAAATATGTCTTGGTGTGTGTTGGGAGTATAATATGAGACAAACGTGTAGGCCTCACCATTAATCGTACCAGACACTAGTATGTAACATCCCTCTGGGTCTTTGATAGTGTTCGCATGTACGAATTGAGTTCTGTTGGAGAAGCAGACTGCCACTCCTCTCGTTTTGTTGTCAGCATTAGCTAGGTGGAAGTTCATGAAGCTTTTGTGGAGGAATTTGGGCTGATAGGAGGTCGGGGAAATGAGTTTCCTGGAGCAGTACTACATCAGCCTTCAGAGTGTGAAGCTGTTGCAGTATTTTGCGTCTCTTCACAGGGGAATTAAGGCCCTGCACATTGTGGGAGAGAATCTTAAGTGTCCCATTCAGTGGCGTGGAGTCAGTCATGGGGAGGCAATGTGTGTGGTGCTAAGTGTTTGTGATTCTCACCTGATGTCCCAATTGTCCCTGGCAGATAGGAGACATCCCCAGCAGCATGACGGGCTCGATCTGTGGTACGGCAGACGGGAGATCCAGCGGGAACCTGTAGCTGAGGAGGAGGGGGGGAGGGGGGGAGGAAAGGAGAAAGGAGAGAAGAGCAGAGAAAAGAGGTACAGAGGAGTGAAAAAACGAACCATTAGATATTGCATCAAAATTTTTTTACCCATATCCCCACGGACCAGCGAGGGGCCCCCCCTGCCTGGACCGGCACCCAAAACCAAGCAAAAATTCTGCTACCCAAGGGTCGAGAGAGTCTGGGTCCGATAGGTGAATGAACAAGGGTTCAGCTATCGGAGCCAGAGAGAGGCGCACTACGACCACTCCGGTCAACGCCGCCTCTGATTGAAATCGTGGCAGTACAAAAACAAAGCAATGCAAGCCCTGCTATCACATGGTAATAGTGATCAAAAAGCTTCGAGTATTTTGGGAGGAAAAGAGAAAAAGGAAAAAAAAAAGAAAACATTATTAAAAACGGAACAGTACAACCTCTTCCCCGGAAAATCTGGACCCATGGGGATCCGAAAGGAAGTCCTGGGGAGAACTCAGAAGAGGAAAGTCACCAAAAAGCTGACATCAAGTCTGTCGTCAGCACAGACCCAGGGGAGGATCAAAAACAGAGACTGCTGATGCTGCAGGCCCATTCATGCAGGAAAGGACTCTTTCGATCGCTTGGAAAGCTGTTTCTGCCACACTGGCGACACTGGGCTGGTGGGGGATGTTCTCTTGACAGACGATGCTCCTCGAGAGGTAGAAGACTGTGGGACGTCCTGGGTGATCAGACCCAGATGAAAGAGAAGTCGTTCCCCTTCTTGGAACGTTGAAAAATTGTATGGTTTGTTGCGGTATGAGAAGTTTAATCTCAGCGGGAAGGCCCATCTGTAGGTGATCTCTTTGTTCGCCAGGACTTGTAGGAGCGGTTTCAGGGCTCTTCTTTTTTGTATGGTATATGGGGAAATATCAGCGAAGATTTGGGCCTGATGACCTTGGAACATCAGTTTCTCTGCTGACCTGGAGAGCTTCATCACTTCTTCCTTGACTGCATAGAAATGCGGTTTCACGATGATGTCTCGTGGCAGACCATCGGAACGAGGTGGTTGTAGTGCCCTGTGGGCTCTGTCGAGCTCTAAGCGATGAGCTGGAATATTGGGGATTAAACTTTTGATGAAGTCCTGAACTGCCGTGTGGGTGTCTTTAACGGATTCGGGGAGCCCCCTGAGACGAAAGTTGTAACGTCTCGACCTGTTCTCGAGGTCATCAATTTTGGAGGTGGTGGATTCCAGTTGGTCCTGGAGATCCTGGATTCTGGAAGTATTTTGGTTAATTCTCAGAATGGCCTGATCAGATTTTTGTTCGATCACTTCAATTCTGGCACCGATCTGCTGCAAATCTGCATGTATGGAAGCAGTGATCTGTGTAGCTGTGTGGGATAGGCCTTTAGATAACATCTGGGAAAAAGCAGCCATCATAGAGGGGAAATCAGTAGGGGAGGGAGGGAGATCTCTGGCCTGTATGTCCCAGGAGTCCGGGCTGTGAGGTAGATCCAGCTGAGGGGTGAGAGCTGCCCCTCCAAATGTCCTCCGTAACAAAGAGTCAGTGGATGCTGTCTTGGTCCACATTGGAACCAATGACAGTATACATGGTAGGTGGAGGCTCCTTAAGAATCAATTTAAAGAACTAGGCTGCAAGTTGAAGGGAAGGACCTCCAAGGTGATATTCTCTGAAATATTGCCTGTGCCATGCGCAACACAGGAAAGGCAGTGGGTGATTAGAGAGCTGAATGCATGGCTCAAGACTTGGTGTAGGGAGGAGGGATTTGGGTTTCTAGAGCACTGGGCTGACTTTTCATTGGGGTGCAACCTATATGCTAAAGATGGTTTGCACTTGAATGGAAGGGGGTCTGCTGTGCTGGGGGAGAGGTTTATAGGAAGGCTGGAGGAGTATTTAAACTAGGATTGAGGGGGGAGGGTGAACTAGAATTACATCGAGAAGACAGGTCAGTTAGGGGTCAGACATTAATGGAGGGTGGAATGGGGATAGATGGGGGGAGGGTTATGGCAGGTGACAAGAAATTTCCCATGTTGCAAACAGCCATTGGAAACTGTAGTGCCATTTGTACTACTAATAATTCTATGAAAAACAACAGACCAAAATGTAATAATGCATTAAAGTGTTTGTTCACCAATGCCAGAAGTCTGCCAAGCAAAATAGGTGAGTTGGAAGCTCTGGTGAATGAGGTGAACTATGATGTAATCGGTATTGCTGAAACTTGGCTTCAATCCTCACATGACTGGGCTATTAATATTCCTGGCTATGCACTCTTTCGGAGGGACAGGGTAAAAAGGAAAGGTGGAGGGGTCTGTCTCTATGTGAGAAGTGATCTCAAAGCAAGTGTGAAAGAGGACCTGATTGATGGAGAGTGTGATGAGTCTGAAGCATTATGGGTGGAACTACATATAGATGTGAGTAGTTCAAAGTTAATCATTGGAGTTTGTTATAGACCACCCAATGTTAACGAGGAGGTGGAGACTCAGCTGCTTGCACAGATGGAAAGGGCTGCAAGGGCTGGGACAGTGATAATAATGGGGGATTTTAACTACCCAGAAATTGACTGGAGTAATGGCACTGCTGGGACAGTTAAAGGGCAAAAATTTATAAACCTAGTACAGGACAATTTTATGGTCCAGTTTATTGAGGCCCCAACTAGGAATGAAGCTCTGTTGGACCTAGTAATCTCAAACCATGCAGAGCTTATTACTAATGTTCAGATAAAGGAACACCTGGGTAGCAGTGACCATAACATGATTTCATTTAATGTTAGCTGTAAACAAGAAATACATACGGGAAAGATAAAAACACTTAACTTCAAGAGAACAAATTTCCCAAGGATGAGGGCTGCTCTCCAGGACTTAGACTGGGAGGGAATATTGGCAGCGATAAACACAGAACAGAAATGGGAATTCTTCAAAAAGACTGTTTGGGACCTCACTGCAAAGTATATTCCCATGGGCAATAAGTTTAAAAGGCTAAAAATAAAACCTATGTGGCTCACGGTCAAAGTTAGAAAAGCTATAAACAATAAGAAAAGAGCTTTTAAAAAATATAAAAATGAAGGAACACTAGTGTCGTTTAAATGCTACAAAGAATTTAACAGAATATGTAAAAAGGAAATCAAGGGTGCAAAAATTCAAAATGAACGACAGATCGCAACAAATAGTAGGACAAACCCCCAAAAATTCTTCAAATATATTAATAGTAAAAAGGTCAGGTCTGAGCATGTAGGCCCTTTACAAAATAATCTAGAGTGGGTGACTGGGGACAAGGAGAAGGCTAATTTATTAAATACTTTCTTCAGCTCTGTGTATACAAAAGAGCATGGGGGAGCTCATGTCCATAATGGGGGTGGTATTGACACAGCCCCAAATGATCCACAATGGCTCAAAAGGGATATGGTCCAGAAATATTTAGACAGAATAAAGGTGGAAAAAGCACCTGGACCTGATGGCATCCACCCACGGATCCTAAAAGAATTGAGCTCTTTAATTTCAAAGCCATTGTATCTAATTTTTAGGGACTCATTAATGACGTGAATAGTACCACTGGATTGGCGCAGGGCGAACGTGGTGCCTATATTTAAAAAGGGATCAAAGTCTTTACCAAGTAACTATAGACCTGTTAGTTTAACTTCTATAGTCGGGAAGATACTGGAGCATTTAATAAAAAACCACATAGATGAGTTCTTGCTAGAAAAAAACATTTTAAGCAACAGACATCATGGGTTCATGAAAGACAGAAGTTGTCAGACAAACCTGATTTCTTTTTATGAAGAGGTAAGTAAAACCTTGGACAGAGGGGTGGCTGTGGACGTGGTATACTTGGATTTTGCAAAAGCGTTCAATACAGTTACGCACACACGGCTCATGTGTAAGTTAAAGTCTACAGGCTTGGAAATATCAGTTTGTAAATGGATAGAAAACTGGCTAAAAGACAGAATTCAGAGAGTAGTGGTTAATGATTCTTACTCTGAATGGTCTAAGGTTAACAGTGGTGTACCCCAAGGTTCAGTGCTGGGACCCTTACTCTTTAATATCTTTATAAATGATATTGGGTCTGGGATCAAAAGTAACATTTCTGTCTTTGCAGATGACACCAAGCTATGCAGTGGAATAACGTCCTTACAGGATGTCTCCAATTTACAAGCTGACCTCAATGCACTGTCTAATTGGGCGTCTATGTGGCAGATGAGGTTTAATGTTGAGAAATGTAAAGTTATGCACTTGGGGGCTAAGAATATGCATGCATCATACATGCTAGGGGGATTACAACTGGGGGAATCCATGGTGGAGAAGGATCTGGGGGTTTTGGTAGATCATAAGCTCAATAATAGCATGCAATGCCAAGCTGCGGTTTCCAAAGCGAGCAAAGTCCTTTCTTGTATTAAGAGAGGTATGAACTCCAGAGAGAGATATATAATTTTGCCCCTGTTCAAATCATTAGTAAGACCTCATCTGGAATATGCAGTTCAGTTTTGGGCACCAGTTCTCAAAAAGGATATTGGGGAACTGGAGAAAGTGCAGAGAAGGGCAACCAAACTGATAAGAGGCATGGAGGAGCTCAGCTATGAGGAGAGATTAGAGGAACTGAATTTGTTCACTCTTGGGAAGAGGAGAATAAAGGGGGATATGATCAACATGTTCAAATATATAAGGGGTCCATATAGTGAACTTGATGTTGAGTTATTCACTTTACGGTCAGCACAGAAGACAAGGGGGCACTCTTTACGACTGGAGGAAAAGACATTTAGTCTCCAAATACGGAAAGGTTTCTTCACAGTAAGAGCTGTGAAAATGTGGAATAGACTCCCTCCAGAGGTGGTTCTGGCCAGCTCAGTAGATTGCTTTAAGAAAGGCCTGGATACTTTCCTAAGTGTACATAATATAACTGGGTACTGACATTTATAGGTAAAGTTGATCCAGGGAAAATCCGATTGCCTCTTGGGGGATCAGGAAGGAATTTTTCCCCCTGCTGTAGCAAATTGGAGCATGCTCTGCAGGGTTTTTTTGCCTTCCTCTGGATCAACTGTGGGTATAGTATTGGGTATATTGGATTGTACAATATTTATTTTTATTTTATTTATTTTTTTATGGTTGAACTGGATGGACTTGTGTCTTTTTTCAACCTGACTAACTATGATGCTGGAGAGGGGAACCCCGGGAGAGTACTCACTGTGGCATCCGATGCTTGTGTGGATGGGAGGGCCCCTTGATCCTGATCTGCAATAGAGTCTGACAGGCCGGGCAGGCCTTGTGAGGAGACGGCCGCCATTTTGGGATGGCCGGGCCGCTCCAGGGATCCGTTCAGGGCGTCGATGAGGTTCCGCCTGGAGGAAGAGAAGGACATCCAGGTGTGGCTGGAGGTGTCCCCAAGCTGCAGGGACAAGAGCCGGGCCGGAACGAGGGCTTGCACCGCCGCTATAGACGGTGTTAGATCAGAGTGGCGCGGAGCTCCCGGGCTAAGCGGCCATCTTGGACGCTGCCACGCATGCGCCTTTAAACACTCCTTTTCAATGACTGCATACCTTTTCTCATGGTCATTGAGCTGTCTGCTTAGGTACACCACAGGGTGTTCTTCCCCCATTGTGTACCTGTGATAGTACTGCCCCGATACCAACATCAGACGCATCCGTCTGAACCAAAACATTTTTGGAGAAATCGGGGGAGTACAGTACTGGCTGTGCACAAAGAGCCTTCTTCAGGACTTGGAAAGATTCCTCTGCTACTGAGGACCATTTCACCATTACAGAGTCTTTCCCTTTCGTAAGGTCTGTCAGTGGGGCAGCTATAATTGCAAAATTTGGGATAAATCTTCTATAATACCCCGCAATGCCACGAAAGGCCCTGAACTGCTTCTTGTTTGCAGGACGTGGCCATTCCTGGATGGCTTCTATTTTATTCACTTGAGGTTTTATGACACCACGGCCAATAGTGTAGCCCAAATACTTGGCTTCCTCTAGACCAATGGCACATTTTTTGGGATTTGCCGTAAAACCTTCTTTGAAGAGGGAATCAAGGACAGCCTGGACACGGGGCAAGTGAGACTCCCAGTCAGTGCTATGTACCACTATGTCATCTAGATATGCTGCTGCATATTGTCGGTGGGGTCTTAGAGTCCGGTTCATGGCCCTCTGAAATGTCGCGGGGGCATTTTGCAACCCAAAAGGCATTTTTTTGTATTGAAAGGAACCCTCTGGGGTCACAAATGCGGTCTTCTCTTTGGCGCTACCAGTCAGGGGTATTTGCCAATAACCTTTTGTCAAGTCCAAAGTGGTCAGATAGCGAGCCTTGCCAAGGTGGTCTATAAGTTCGTCCACTCTGGGCATTGGGTACGTGTCAAACTTTGTCACTGCATTAAGCTTCCTGAAGTCATTACAGAACCTCCAAGTGCCATCCCGTTTTGGGACTAACACGATGGGGCTAGACCAGTCACTATTGGATTCCTCAATGACATCTAGCTCCAACATTCTTTTAACTTCCTCGCTGATGTCCTTTCTCCTTGCTTCAGGAATTCGGGAAGGTTTGAGCTTGACACGGACCCCAGATTCAGTAACAATATCATGCTGAACTGCTGAAGTCGTGCCAGGTAACTCTGAAAATTTCTCTCTATTTCTTATCAGGAATTCTCTAGTTTCCTGCTTTTGGGAATATGACAGGGTGTCTGGAATAGTGACCTCGGGGATCAGAAGGGACTCAGCACCCTTAGGCGTTACCGGGAGGGACCTCGCAGTTAATGCCAGTCTATCATTCCAGGGCTTTAACAGGTTTATATGGTAAATCTGTTCAGGCTTCCTTTTCCCTGGTTGATATACCTTGTAATTGACCTCCCCAACTCTTTCAATTACTTCAAAGGGACCCTGCCACTTAGCCAGGAACTTGCTCTCAACAGTGGGAACTAACACCAGGACCCTGTCACCAGGTGATAAAACACGGAGTTGGGCCCCCCTGTTGTATATCCTCTGTTGGGCTGCTTGGGCCTGCAGTAAGTGTTCTTTTACCATCGGCATGATTGCTGCAATCCTGTCCTGCATTTGAGCGATATGCTCAATGACACTTTTATGGGGTGTCTGTTCCCCTCCCAAGTTTCTTTGGCTATGTCTAAGAGTCCCCGAGGGTGTCTCCCATAAAGCAACTCAAATGGAGAGTACCCTGTGGAGGACTGGGGAACCTCCCTGATGGCAAACATCAAGTATGGTATCAGGAAATCCCAGTTTTTCCCATCCTTGTCAACAACCTTTTTTAACATGCTCTTTAATGTCTTATTGAAGTGTTCCACCAAGCCATCCGTTTGAGGATGGTACACCGAGGTTCGCAATTGCGACACCTTAAATAACTTGCACAGCTCTCTAGTTATTCGTGACATAAATGGGGTGCCCTGGTCTGTAAGGACTTCTTTAGGGATTCCAACATGACTGAACACCATAAACAGCTCTTTGGCAATGTTTTTAGCAGACATGGTGCGTAAGGGAATGGCCTCGGTGTAACGGGTAGCATAATCCATGATTACAAGGATATGCTGATGACCTCGGGCAGACTTGGGGAGTGGACCCACAAGGTCCATGGCAATACTTTCAAAGGGCACTTCAATAATGGGCAAGGGCACTAAAGAACTTCGGAAGTGTTGTAGTGGGGCTGACATCTGACACACAGGACAGGATTGACAATAATTCTCAATATCCTTCTGTATCCCGGGCCAATAAAACCTGCGCAACACCCTTTCAGTAGTTTTCTCAACCCCTAAATGACCTCCTAGCAAGTGCCCATGGGCAAGTTCCAACACCACCCGTCTGTATGGCTTAGGGACCACCAACTGTTCAACCACTTCATCATTTTTTTTTATATACACAATACAGTAAATCCTCATTGCTGCTAAAATAAGGAAAACAGAGCCTGTCCCCTGATTCGACAGGTACATCATTAATCACCATTACATTTTCCCAGGCCCTGGCAAGGGTTGGGTGTTTTCTCTGCTCGGTACCAAAATTTTCCTTGTGTATATTAAGGTCAGCAAACTCCAACGTAGGCTCAGATTCAGCAGATGGCTGTCCAGCTCCACTGGTTGTGGGGACCTCCTCAGGCTCCTCCAGCTCTCCTGTCATAACTGAGAAAGGAAAACCTGGGGAGCCCTGAGAAGAGTCCCCTGAACCCACATTGTCAGTAGCGCCCAGGAGTTCTGGCTCTGTCACTGAGTCAGCTACTGCGACCGGGTCGGGACGATCCCACAGTTCCCAAAACTTAGGGAAGTTCCTACCAATTATGGCCTCGTGCACCAAGTGGGGCACAAGTCCAACCGGATGGGTCACCGTACCTAAGCCAGTTTTAAACGGAACAGTGGCTATAGGATACTCGCGGGTATCCCCATGTACACAGATCACAGCAACTTTTTTAGCATGCAAATTCACAGTTTCAACCATCTCAGCTGTAACCAAAGTCACTAGACTTCCAGAGTCCAGCAAGGCCGTAATAAGCTTAATATTAACAGTCATTTGGCACATGTGTTTTCCCATACTTGGTGCTGCAGCGCATGAAACAGCAGCAAACAGCCTTCTAATAGATAGATCACACTGCATTGGTTCATCTGTCAATGGACAGTTTGCTGCAACATGTCCCAGTTCTTGGCAACGAAAACACCTGATGTTTCCCCAGTTTGGTTTGCTGACAGGCAGTAGCTTCCCTTCTTTGGGATGCCAAACTTCAGTCCTGGCACCAAAAATCCTCCCCCCTATTTCTTTGCCATGCTTACCACCCACTTTCCCTGGAACAGTCTTACCGGTTGCCTGGGGAGACAGTGGCTTTGGGTGGAAAGTCCGTGCGGCTGTAGGGGTTGTTACCAGGCTCTCTGCAGCAAAGTACCTTTCAACGAGTTCCACGAGGTTGTCCACCGAGTTGGGGTCTCCTTGACTCACCCACTTCTGCAGGGGAACTGTTAGTGACCTAAGGAACCGGTCCATGACCACACGCTCCATTATTTGTGGCCCAGACAGAGACTCCAGCTGTAGCCATTTCCTCACCAAGTGACTTAGGTCGAACATCTGCGATCTTGGGGGCCTCTCGTCTTGGAAGAACCAGCTGTGGACCCACTGTGCTCGAACTGCCAAGGTGACACCAAGTCACGCCAGGATTTCCCACTTGACCTTTTCATAGTCTCCTGCTTCTGCTGACTCCAAATCATAGTAGGCCTTCTGTGATTCTCCAGACAGCAAGGGGGCGATTAGTCCTGCCCACTGGGTTTTGGGCCAACCTTCCCTCTCAGTGGTCCGTTCAAACATTAAGAGAAAGGCCTCTGGATCATCATCTGCAGTCATCTTGGAAAGAAAGCGACCCACATGGATGGCTGAGGGCTTGTCTCCAACAACATTAACTTTAGCAGGGGACCACTGTGCTAGCGTCTCCACAACCGCAGCCAGGGTTTTCCTATCCTCTTTTGCATCAGTGGCTAGCTGTTCAAACAGCCTCTGCGATAGCTCCTGTACAGCACCAATCTGTTGGCACAGCGCCTTGGTTTGCTCCTGTGCTATAGCGTTTGTTTGCTGCTGTGTAGCGTTTGCTTGATGTAGTGCAGCATTTGCTTGTTGCTGTGCAGCATTGGATTGTTGCTGTGCAGCGTTGGATATCACCAATTGTTTTAGAATTTCCTCCATGTTTAGTCACTCTAGGTACTAGCCTTTTAAGTAGTAACTTACTACAGCTGGTCGCAGTCTCCACCATATGTAACCTGGGGGACAGGTAGCAGGTACAAAGCTCCCTGGGATAAGCAGTCTTTCAGGCACAGATACCAAATCCAGTGAAATAGTGACAAACAGTGCGGTGTTTATTTGTGATATATACAAGTCTATATAAAGGTGCTGTACAGTGTTCCAAAAAAACAAATAGGAACAAAAATAGCCAAAACAAAACCTAGCCGTGTCTCGGCACTAGCTAAACAATATTTACAGATCCTAACTACCAGGCTGAGCAAGCCTACAGCTTGTCAGCTTCCACATACCTTTTTTGCTCTCCTACACAGAAGTTGTCTGAGTATCCCAGGCCAAGAGCAAAGGCTGTCTGCTCAGGTGAGCTTAAATTAGCCTGGGGGAGAGGACCAAGACCTGAACTGGACCATGGATCAGAGATCCCTGAACGTGTATGAGAGGAGCCTGGGAGATGTATAAACCCCGAACAGAACTTTTCCTGGCTCTCTCTGGGACGCTCTGCTACAATATATATATATATATATATATATATATATATATATATATATATATATATATATATATATATATATATATATATATACATATACAACACCTACGATGCATATATATACACAATACACTGTAAGTGCAGCTAACTGACTTGCCTGCCTACTCTATCTAATTTTAATCAAATGACACTGTCTCTCTCTCTCTATCTCTCTCTCAATGCCGGAACACACTACACAGGGCCGACGTGCAGGCAGCCTTATATAGTGTGGGGCATGTACTCCACCCCCTAAGCCATAATTGGCCAAAGCCACCCTGGCTTTGGCCAATTACGGCTCTCTGTATAGACGGCGCTGTGATTGGCCAAGCATGCGGGTCATAGTGCATGCTTGGCCAATCATCAGCCAGCAATGCACTGCGATGCCGCAGAAATTTATTGGCCATGATGCACTACTCGAATTTGGCGCGAACAGCCCATATCGTTCGCAATTCAACGAACGGTCGAACATGCGATGTTCGAGTCGAACATGGGTTCAACTCGAACTTGAAGCTCATCCCTACTTGTCAGCAGGCATCTATCTCTACAGAGCAGCAGTGTGGAGGAGCGGCAGTCTGGAAGTGGTGGAGGGATCAGAGCGAGGCAACCCCCTGGAAGGGGGAGAGCATCTACAGCAGCAGGAGAGGAAGAAGAAGCACAGTATTATACCTCAAAATAAAGAGGTTGGGAGGCTTTCTGAGCAGCGGGTCTGGATGTCCCCAGGTAAGCCACATATGGCTAAAGCCCAAATTGTCACTCTCTGCTCCTCTCCCTCTTCAACTGAACTGAGCCAAGGCAGCAGGAAAATCATTTGTAAGATCTCCCCAGACTGTGCTGTCAGCGGGTACACAAACAGCAATAGATAAGGAGATGGAGCAAGAGCATTTACCCTCTGGAAAAGACATTATGGCAGCTAATAAGTTATGTAGTGAGACACTTACAATTAAACTTGATGCACTGGCTGTAGATATTAACATAATGAGGCATGAGTTCGATAAAGTAAAACAAAGGATTTCAAAGATGGAAGCCAGGGTTTCAAAAGAAAAAGATATGCTGAGAGCAGATAATAGAGAACTGCGTACTCTGAAAGAACAAATTAGTGCCTTACAAGACAGATCAATTGATACAGAAAGCTGTCTAAGGAGAAACAATATAAGGATCATAGCCCTGCCAGAGAGAGTGGAAGGATATAAACCTGTAGAATTTTTTAGAGAAATTATTATTATTATTATTATTATACAGGATTTATATAGCGCCAACAGTTTGTGCAGCGCTTTACAACATGGGGCAGACAGTACACTTACAATACAAATCAATACAGGAGGGATCAGAGGGCCCTGCTCGTTAGAGCTTACAATCTAGAAGGGAGGGTCAAGTGGAGACAAAAGGTAATAACTGTGGGGGATGAGCTGATGGGAAAAAAAAATGAAAGTACAGTTGCTAGGTGTGGGTAGGATAGGCTTCTCTGAAGAGAAGGGTTTTCAGGGATCTTCTGAAAGTTAATAAAGTAGGAGATAAGCGGACAGATTGGGGTAAGGAGTTCCATAGGATTGGAGAGGCTTTGGAAAAGGCCTGGAGGCGAGCATGGGAGGAGGTGACAAGGGAGCTAGAGAGCAGGAGGTCTTGAGAGGAACGAAGAGAGCGAGTAGGTTGGTATTTAGAGACCAAGCTAGTGATGTAGCTGGGGGCGAAATTGTGGATGGCTTTGTACGTAGTTGTTAGAATTTTGAATTTAATTCTTTGGCTGAGCGGAAGCCAGTGGAGGGATTGACAGAGAGGAGTGGCAGACACAGAGCGATTGGTAAGGTGGATGAGTCTGGCAGCGGCATTCATAATGGATTGAAGAGGTGATAGACTATGTAGTGGTAAGCCGATGAGAAGGGAGTTGCAGTAGTCAAGGCGAGAGATGACCAGCGAGTGAATTAAGAGCTTTGTTGTGTCATTGGTTAGAAAGGGGCGTATTTTGGAGATGTTGCGGAGGTTGAGGCAGCAGGATTTGGACAGTGATTGGATGTGTTGCTTGAAGGAGAGTTCAGAGTCTAGGACTACACCTAGAACCTTGGCATGTGGGGATGGGCTTATAGTTGTGCCATCGATTTTGACAGGGAGATCAGGGGAAGAGGCATAGGGGGGAGGAAAAATTAGAAGTTCGGTTTTGGCTAGATTGAGTTTAAGGAATTGGTGAGACTTTCAGACTGATATATCTGAGAGTAATTTACTGATACGTGAGGAGACAGTGAGCTGAGGGGTAGAGAAATAGATTTGGGTGTCATCAGTGTAGAGGTGGTATTGGAAGCCATGGGAGGCTATCAGTTGACCCAGGGAGGCAGTGTAGATTGAAAATAGTAGAGGTCCAAGAACCGAACCCTGAGGGACCCTGACAGAGAAAGGAAGAGGAGAGGAGGAAGTAGAGTTATAAGAAACGCTAAAGGTGCGGTTGGATAAGTAGGAAGAGAACCAGCGAAGTGTACAGTCACAGAGACCAAAGGCGTGTAGTTTTTTGAGGAGGAGGGGGTGGTCAACCGTATCAAAAGTGGGGGAAGATGGTAGTTGCGCTGTGATGAAGGGGGGGGGGGGGAGCTACAAAGATGACTGAAGTGGCAAAGTGAACTAAAAAAGCAGAAACGGGCCAATGCATGAATGGATCCTACATGCTAAAAAAACATGGTGGGAATGCAGTGCAGTGCAACGTAGCTGATCAACATGACTATAATGTTGAGGGCAGACAAAGCCTAATATATAAAGGTAATCGTGAAACAGTGACTGCTTGAATATAGCAAAACAAAAATGCATATACTAACACAAATAAGATGAATAATGACACAATGCAAAAACATATATATATATATAATACAAGAAAAATATATGTGGGCTAGTGCCCCATTAGCAAAAACGTCCCAGATCCTGGTGAACTACAAGTGACAAATCCCTAGGACAAACATGGATATTAGTTCTATCATCCAGTCCAACAAAAAACTCGTGATGAGAAACACAAAACAAGTCCAATCGTGAAGGGAGGGGGGATCTTCAGTGAGGACACCTCCGTGTATGCAAGCCGCTTACCTTACAGCTGTAAGGTGTACAGCCTGTGTTGCAAATGACCCGCAGGTGTAGACGTTCCGTGTATACAGGCAGTGACAATGATGAACATGCCAAGCGAAATATAAAAAAATAAAAAGTATACAACATGTAAAATAATTCTGCAATGACCACAGTGGAGGGGGGGCAAGACACACACGGGGGGAGGTTGCACTCACTTTCATGAAGTGAGTGTGGGCATCAATCCACAAGCGCCGAGCTCGTATGCCTCCAGGAGTGTCACCAATCTTTATTCTGTCCCCGTGCCTGGAAACTGGAATATGTCCCCGTGCCTCTCTCCTCAGTGTTCATCAGGTAGAGTAGTGATGTACAGTGTGAGGGGGAAAGAGACGCACATAGCGTGATCCCATATAAAAGGTATATTTATTTAATAAAACAAGTCCAATCAACTTACATTTAAAACAAAGCTGCAGTGTGTAGTAGTACTACACACTGCAGCATTGTTTTAAATGTAAGTTGATTGGACTTGTTTTATTAAATAAATATACCTTTTATATGGGATCACGCTATGTGCGTCTCTTTCCCCCTCACACTGTACATCACTACTCTACCTGATGAACACTGAGGAGAGAGGCACGGGGACATATTCCAGTTTCCAGGCACGGGGACAGATTCCAGATTGGTGACACTCCTGGAGGCATACGAGCTCGGCGCTCGTGGATTGATGCCCACACTCACTTCATGAAAGTGAGTGCAACCTCCCCCCGTGTGTGTCTTGCCCCCCCTCCACTGTGGTCATTGCAGAGTTATTTTACATGCTGTATACTTTTTATTTTTTTATATTTCGCTTGGCATGTTCATCATTGTCACTGCCTGTATACACGGAACGTCTACACCTGCGGGTCATTTGCAACACAGGCTGTACACCTTACAGCTGTAAGGTAAGCGGCTTGCATACACGGAGGTGTCCTCACTGAAGATCCCCCCTCCCTTCACGATTGGACTTGTTTTGTGTTTCTCATCACGAGTTTTTTGTTGGACTGGATGATAGAACTAATATCCATGTTTGTCCTAGGGATTTGTCACTTGTAGTTCACCAGGATCTGGGACGTTTTTGCTAATGGGGCACTAGCCCACATATATTTTTCTTGTATTATATATATATATTTTTTTTTTTTTTTTTGCATTGTGTCATTATTCATCTTATTTGTGTTAGTATATGCATTTTTGTTTTGCTATATTCAAGCAGTCACTGTTTCACGATTACCTTTATATATTAGGCTTTGTCTGCCCTCAACATTATAGTCATGTTGATCAGCTACGCTGCACTGCACTGCACTGCATTCCCACCATGTTTTTTTAGCATGTAGGATCCATTCATGCATTGGCCCGTTTCTGCTTTTTTAGTTCACTTTGCTACTTCAGTCATCTTTGTAGCTTCCCTCCCCCCCCCCCCTTCATCACAGCGCAACTACCATCTTCCCCCACTTTTGTCCCATTTGTCCTGCCTTGGATCAGTACTTAGGTATTGCAGCAGTGTCCTTTTAGCGTAGCCCCCCCCCCCCCCGACAGTGCAGGAGTTTCCACTTTCACAACCGTATCAAAGGCAGCAGAGAGGTCCAGAAGTAGGAGTACAGAATAGTGTTGATTGGTTTTGGCCATTAGTAGATCGTTTGTTAGTTTTAGGAGAGCGGTTTCTGTGGAGTGTTGAGGACGAAATCCAGACTGAAGGGGATCGAGAAGGCCATTATCAGTGAGGTGGACGCTCAGTCGGTTGTAGACCAGACGTTCGAGGAGTTTGCATAAGAAGGGGAGCAAGGAGATGGGGCGTAGGTTGTTAAGATTGGATGGGTCCAGTGAGGGCTTTTTAAGTATGGGTCTGACAAGTGCATGTTTTAGAGAGTTAGGGAAGATGCCAGAAGAGAGGGTGAGATTGAAGATGTGGGTTAGAGAGTGTAGTATAGGGCCAGAGGGTGAACGTAGCATTTGTGAGGGAACAGGATCCAGAGGGCAGGTGGTAAGGTGGACATTAGCAAGTAGTTTAGCAACTTCGTCTGTAGTGGTGGGGTTGAAAGAGGGAAGAAATGATTGTGCCTGTGGGCATGAAGTGTAAAGCGTGGAGGGTGTCGGCACAGTAGATATCTCAGCGTGAATAATATCAATCTTCTGTTTGAAGTGATTGGCAATCTCCTGTGCAGTGAGTGAGTTGGCGGGTGGAGGCGGTGGAGGACGAAGTAGAGAGTTGAAGGTGGAGAAGAGTTGATGGGGACAGGATGATAAGTTGCTAATGAGAGTGGTAAAATAGGTCTGCTTGGCAGAGAGGAGGCGGGAGTTGTATTTTTGGAGGGCAGATTTATATTGGTAGAAATCTCTCTGGGACTTAGTCTTACGCCACAGGCGCTCCAGAGCACGACTACGTTTTTTCAGACTTCTAGTATCATCTGTTTGCCAAGGTTGAAGGGGTCTGGGCTTGATTCTGTGTGTAGTGAGGGGGGATATGTCTGCAACTTTTGCGGTAAAAAGAGCGCATAGAATTTCTATTTGATCACCAAAGCCGGGATCCCCTCCTCTCCCTTTTCTTTTACAATTATTAAATGACAGAGATCGAGGTCGTATACTGACAATAGCCCGAATAAGGTCAGACCTGCAATATGAAAATGCTAAATTGCTTTTTTTTATCCACTAATACTCACTAATATTTATGATAATATGCACATGAGAAATGACACTTGAATATATGTGGGAAATGGTAAACAAATGAAGTTGACAATCACAAGGGTGATAGGAAGAATGTCCTTTAACCACTTCAGCCCCGGAAGAATTTACCCCCGTCCTGACCAGAGCACTTTTTGCGATTCGGCACTGCGTCACTTTAACTGACAATTGCACGGTCGTGGGATGTTGCACTCAAACAAAATTGATGTTCTTTTTTCCCACAAATAGAGCTTTCTTTTGGTGGTATTTGATCGCCTCTGTGGTTTTTATTTTTTGCACTATGAACAAAAAAAGTGCAACAATTTTGAAAAAAACACAATATTTTTTTACTTTTTGCTATAATAAATATTCCCATTTTTTTAAAAGAAAGCTAATTTTAGTCCGATATGTATTCTTCTACATATTTTTGGTAAAAAATCGCAATAAGCATATATTGATTGGTTTGCGCAAAAGTTATAGCATCTACAAAATAGGGGATAGATTTATAGCATTTTTATTATTGTTATTTTTTTTACTAGTAATGGCAGCGATCTGCATATTTTATCATGACTGCGACATTATGGCAGACACATCGGACAATTTTGACACATTTTTTTGACCATTGGCATTAATACAGCGATCAATGCTATAAAAATGCATTGATTACTGTAAAAATGTCACTGGCGATGAAGGGGTTAACACTAGGGGGCAATCTATGGGTTAACTGTGTTCCCTGGGAGGTGATTCTAACTGAAGGGGGAGGGGACTGACTAGAGGAAGTGACGGATCATGGTTCCTAGCTAATAGGAACACACAATCTGTCACTCCTGTCAGAACAGAACAGGGAAGTGTGTGTTTACACACACTCATCCCTGTTTTGTGTCTCCTGCTCACAATCCCTCGTGGCCGGCAGTCATCGCGACCGTCGACCACGAGCATCGGCACCCCCTGCGCGCGCCTGCTATCTCGACCCCACGAGCCGACTATAGCTATGATGGCTGGTGCAGGGGAGCCAACCTGCCGCAGTATAACTGCGGCAGCTGGTCGGGAAGTGGTTAAAAAGGAAAAAGAAAGGGAAGCTTTTTTCTCTTATTTCTTTTTCCTTCACAAGTTGATAATTAATGTTTTAAACACATGGGGGGGGGGGGGGGGGGTTAGGCCCTTCCTGCCCTTCTTGGTTGTGGGAGGGGGGGTTTCTCCTCTGTTGTTCCCTCTCTCCACCCCCCTTTTTTTTTTTTAATTAATTTTTTTTTCTTCCGAGAATGGCACTAGTAAGAAGTATGAGTATATGGAATCAGGGTTATGATTTAATATATGTAAGACTAATATTCATTCAAATTCATCTAAATGCGTAGACTCACAAATGGAGGTGAAAGATGTTTTTTCTTTTTTTTTTTTTAAATATACTGAGTGTGGAATATAAGCTATAGTCAGTGAAGTCTAGAGTTAGAGTTAAGGCCCTTCCACTCCCTCCCATGGATGAATGGAGTTGTGAAGTAGGGAGGAGAGTGGAAAAGGAAAGGGTGGGAAGGGTGGGGGGAGAAGAGGGAGGTTTGGTGATTTTGGTGTTTAGGGTTGAGAAATGGTGTGGTTTTGTTGCCTTGGTAATATGCTTTAAAAGATCTATACGATCTATATCGTTAGGTTTTCCCTATTTTTTTATTTGGCATTTATATATGATGCTATGTGAAAATAATTGTTATTCTATATTATCATGGAATGTTCGGGATTAAATTCAAAATTTAAACGAGCATTAATGTTCCAGTATGTAAAAAAGTACAATCCACAGTTTATTTTATTTCAGGAGACACATTTAATAGGAGGAAAAGTAATGACTCTAAAAAAAACATGGATTTATAAGGCATATCATGCCACATATTCCTCCTACACTAGACGGGTATCAGTTTTAATAAATAAATCCTTCCCAGGTTCAATTGAGTAGGTATATACAGGGTAAATATGTAAAGATACGTCATAGCAGCAATTTATATCCCACTCCCCTTTTCCCTCAAAATATGAAATATTAGAGAATATACTCAAAGAGTATATTCTTGCTATTCTGCTTCCTATAAAACAACATCTCGAATAGACTTAGCTTTCGCAGATCTGGCATTGTCAGCGGATATTGTGGAAGCTACATATTTGCCAAATGGTCTTTCAGATCCCTTCCCTTTTACTCTTATCAATACGTACCCCTGCTCTGAAAAATGATTCATTATGGAAATTGCCCCTTCAGTGGGTACTATATCTGCAAATAGCAGAAAAAATGGCATTAATATTAGAGCAATACTGGGAAAATAATGCTGATTCATCTTCTTCAGATATAGTATGGGATGCATTTAAAGCATATGTGCGAGGGCATTATATTTCAGTTATCACTGTGGTTAAAAAGAAGCAGAAGGAAATGCCTATCTCTAAATGTGAAGGGCCTGAACTTACCAGAGAAAAGGTCACAAGTCTTGTCTTCTCTCACCAAACACAGAGCCCACTTCATATTCCTGCAGGAGACCCACTTCCGCTCAGACGCCGTCCCTAAATTGTCTAACCATATTTACCAAACTGCGTTCCATTCCACCAATCCGGATTCTAAGACAAAAGGCGTTTCTATCCTTGTATCAAAAAATGCTAACTTCCAAGTATCTGATTCCCTTGTTGACCCAGAAGGCAGGTATATTTTCCTTAAAGGTTCTTATGCTTCGAAACCAATCACATTAGCTAATATTTACTGCCCAAATGACCACCAAGTCGCCTTCTTTAGGAAAACATGTGACCTCCTGGCCTCTTTTCAATCGGGAATAGTACTCCTGGGAGGGGATTTCAATGTTCCCCTAAACCCCCTACTGGATTCCTCCACAGGAACATCTACTTTAACTTACAAAGCGTTGCGCCAGATCAATTTACAGCTGCAATCCTTGACCTTACATGACGCATGGCACACTTTATTCCCCTCTGATAAGGACTACACCTTTTTTTCGGCCCCACACCAAAAATACTCTAGAATCGACTATTTTTTTCTCTCCCAGACAGACCTTCCTTTACTCCAACAGTCCACTATAGAACCAATGTTTTTGTCTGATCACCACCCGATCACAGTGACCTTATCTTTCCCTGAACCTAATTTTAAAACGAAGACCTGGCATTTGAACCCCTCCCTTCTTAAAGATTCCTTAGTGATGGATCATGTCCGCACGAGAATTCAGTAATATTTTGCGGAAAACTCGAATCCGGAGATCTCCCCAATCTCCCTTTGGGAAGCGCATAAGTGCGTGATTCGAGGTGAACTAATCACCCTGGCTACAAAAGCTAAGAAACAGCGCCAAGAATACATAAATTCTCTTATCAGGATGATTAGTTCCCTTGAAACCTCCCACAAACTGACCCACGCACAAGCCACCCTACAGGAATTAACATACACCCGAGCCTTGCTCTTAGAGGAGCTGGGCAAGCGCTCTAGGAGGCGTTACATCCGTGGCCAGAGGATTTTCTATGAACGGGGCAACAAGTGTGGTCGTCTATTGGCGCGCACAGTCCAAAATTCAAAACTGTCCTCTACAATTCATCATATACGTGACCCTGGGGGGGATCTTCTGGCCAAGAATGAGGATATTGCCAAAGAATTTGAAAGGTTCTATCTTAAACTATATAATTTGCAACCCACCAGTTCCCCACGGAATAATGTTGACACCCGTACCGCACTTATCAAAGAATTCCTCTCATGTTACAGCCCCAAACCAATATCTACCCAACAGTCCCAGGACCTGGAAGGCCCTATATCAGCGTTGGAACAAGATATAGCTATGAAGCAAATAAAAACGGGCAAAGCCCCGGGCCCGGACGGCTTTTCCCTCCAATATTACAAAGCTTTTATTGACTCATTAGCTCCTAAACTTCTAGACACGTTCAACGCCCTTTCGGACCCCCAGACTAAACCAGAGAGAATGCTAGTTGCGCACATTGCGGTGCTTCCCAAAGAGGGCAAAGATGCTTCCTTAGTCGCTAATTACCGACCGATATCCCTATTTTAACGTGGATATAAAAACTTATGCGAAAATCTTAGCAAACAGACTACTTCCACTGGTGCCCGACCTTATATCTTTAGACCAGGTCAGTTTTGTCCCTGGGCGGGAGGCTAGGGACAACGTCATCCGCACATTGAATCTACATCACTGACTCACGACTTCCAAAACACACGGATTCTTTCTCTCACTTGATGCTGAGAAGGCGTTCGACAGAGTGGCCTGGGACTACATGCAGGAGGTGCTCGCTGCCATAGGTCTGGGGACCCGCATGTTGTCATATATTATGGCCCTGTACAAGGGCCCCTCCGCAGCAGTAAAAGTCAATGGCCACCTGTCGGACGCCTTCCCCATTAGCAATGGCACACGCCAGGGATGTCCACTTTCCCCACTGATATACGTCTTAACCCTGGAACCCTTCCTCAATAGGTTGAGAGGCAATCCAAATATCCAGGGGATCACTGTGAAAAATAGAGAATTTAAGGTCGCTGCCTTCGCTGACGACATTCTGCTCTCCTTGCAATCGCCCCGTATCTCCTTGCCCAATCTCCTCAAAGATATTGAATACTTTGGTACCTTATCAAACCTCAAAATTAATTATACCAAGTCACAGGCTCTAAATGTCTCCCTTCCTTCTCAGACAGTGGCACATTGTCAAGAATCATTCCCATTTCGATGGGAACATGACACACTCACATACCTTGGCATTCGAATCCCCACCCACCTGTCAGACCTATACTCAAAAAATTTTCACCCGATCCTCCTTCAGACCCAAAAACACCTTAAAGAATGGATGGGCCTAAATGTCTCCTGGTTCGGGCGCTCAGCCTTAATTAAAATGATAGTCTTACCTCGCCTACTCTAGCTTATGCAATCGATCCCCATCTCCTTACCAGCAAGCTTTTTTAAATCCTATGGGAAAGCATGCTCTGCTTTCCTGTGGAAGGATTCTTCACCTCGCATTAAATACTCCAGACTCACACTACCTAAACCTAGAGGAGGAATAGGCCTACCTAACCTCCAAAAATATCACGCCGCTTGTCACCTCACAAGGATCGCTGACTGGAACATTCATGTCTTTAAAAAAGCATGGGTCTTCCTAGAGAAATCCTTCTCGTCAGGACCCTTACACCTTCTTCCATGGCTACCCCCTCGGAACTGGCCCCATACCCTCTTAGCTCACCCCCTTATTCACTCTACACTCCTGGCTTTCAGAAAGACCATGATAAGTGGAACATCCATCCCTCTCCCGAGTCCCTTAACTACCTTACGGGGGAACCCTGATTTTCTGCCGGGGGCCTCTGCAGATTTTTTAAGTCAGGAGTGGCCATTTGAAGACGTCCTAGCTCTCCAATTCTATTCCAATGAGAAGCCTTTATCCTTTGAAACCCTAAAGTCTACCACCAAGACGTCCTCTCTCTCATTTTGGACCTACAGACAAATCCGACACTTCCTCACAACTCATGCCAGTCAGTCGGCCTGGACACGACAACTCACGCCCTTTGAATCCTTGTGCCATCGTAAACTGCCGCAAAGACACTTAATCTCCCTCCTGTATACTCTTCTCTTAGAAGCCCCAACACAGTCCCCTGCCCCTTCACAAGTCTCCTGGAGCAGAGATCTTCAAAGGTCTCTTTCCATGGAGGACTGGAACATTATCTATCAGTACGCAGATAAGGGCTCTTTGAACGTTGCCATCCAAGAAAATGGCTACAAGGTGATCACTAAGTGGTATAGGACTCCGTCGCGTCTCCACAAATTCTCCCCTAATATCCCTGATACATGCTGGAGATGTGGGTTAGGGGTGGGAACTATGCTTCATGTGTGGTGGTATTGTGTGAACGGGTGCGGATCCACTCACTTCCCCCCTCTGTATTTCCCACCTAGAGCTCATTCCCTCCCCCCCCCTTTTTTTTGTCTTTCTTCTTCTCTCTCTTTTCTTTCTCTTTTCTCTTTCTCTTTCCCCTCTCCTCTCTCTTTATTCTCTTTTCCCCTAGATGGACACCTTGTCCTCATCCTGTCAGGATACACTGTAATCTAGATGATGAACATACTCGAGTGACTGAGCCCTGTCCTCCCCTCAGTCCTAGCCGGGGGGAGGGGTGGGGGGAGGTGACAATAGAAATTAAGATCCTCCGCCCACTTACGCTTAATTACAATTTTATGTCTCGGTAATGTTCACTTATTCTCAGTTAGGATTTTTATGTTGTATCGTGACATAGATACTCTCCATATGATTCTGTTAAATGATGTTCTGTGACAATACTCTTGTCCTGTATTTTTTATCTTACTCTTTTGAAATAAAAAAAAATTTTTGTGAAAAAAAAAAAAAAGAAGCAGAAGGTCACCATACAGGTATTACAAAGGCAGATAGAATTACAGAAGGAAAAGTATAGTCTGGACCCCAATACGACAAACTTTTATATAATGATGATGGCCCAAATGGACCTGCATCTACAAATGGCAGAAATAACTAGGCTAAAATTGTATAAAAATAGACAGAAAAATGTTGAACAAGGAGATAGAAGTGGAAGATTTTTGGCATTGTTGGCACAACAAGAACATTCAGCTACACTCATATCTAAAATTAGGACGCCGGAGGGAGTAACACATGGGCAGACTTTTCGACCGGACTGGTCCGACGGACTTTCTGACGGACTTTTGACAGAGTTCCGACGGACTTTTGAACAAACAGACTTGCCTACACGCAATCAAACCAAAGTCCAATGGATTTGTACGTGATGACGTACGACCGGACTAAAATAAGGAAGTTGATAGCCAGTAGCCAATAGCCGCCCTAGTGTGGGTTTTCATCCATCGGACTAGCATACAGGCGAGCAGATTTTTTGACCGGACTCGAGTCCATTGGAAAGATTTGAAGCATGTTTCAAATCTAAAGTCCCTCAGATTTTCTACTGGAAAAGTCCGCTGAAGGTCCGATGAAGCCCACACACGATCGGATTGTCCGCCAAACTCTGTACGTCGGTCCAGTCCGGTTGAAGAGTCCGCTTGTGTGTACACTGCATAACAGTATCTAATCCAGAAGACATTCTGGAGGCTTTTGGGAAGTACTACAGCTCCCTGTATGCTTTTTTCTCTCCCCTCCAACCTCCACCCGAGGGAGATGTCTGATCTTTTAGATCGGATAGCGCTCGGGTGGCTGTCGGATAGGGAGAGAGAGGCTTTGGTTAGACCTATTACAATGGAGGAGATCCAAAAGATTATTCATACCTTTCCGAAGGGAAAGGCGCCAGGCCCTGATGGAATCCTTATCGAATTCTATATAAAATATGGGGACTTTTTAATAGTGCTGGACTACTGATAGGGGCTCTTCCAGAGTCAATGAGACTGACCCATATAGCTCTTATATATAAAGAAATGAAAAATCCAAAATGATGTGCTTCATACAGACCAATAGCATTATTGAATATAGATTTTAAAGTACTGACTAAAATACTGACATTGAGAATAAAACCATTGTTAACAACTATCATTGACTCAGACCAGACAGGATTCATGCCCCATAAAACAACAGGCATTAATCTACTTAGACTGCATACTAGTATACATGCGCAGCATATTAATGAGGGGACCAGAACGGTGGCTTCTCTGGGTATAGAAAAGGCCTTCGATACTATCGAATGGCCTTTTCTGTGGGAAAAACTGAGAAAAATGGGATGTCCATCAGTATTTTTTAATTGGATTCAAACATTATACTACAATCATATGTCAGCGGTCAAGCTGGGGGGAAGATTGTCAAAGTTTTTCCAGCTATATAGAGGAATGCGGCAGGGCTGCCCCCTCTCTCCGGCCCTTTTTGCTATAGCAATCAAGCCAGTGTCAGAGGCTCTTTGGACTTCCCAAGATATTCAGGGATTACAAATCGGGGGGGAGAGAGAGGCTTTGGTTAGATTTATTACAACGGAGGAGATCCAGAAGATTATTCATACCTTTCCGAAGGGAAAGGCGCCAGGCCCTGATGGAATCCTTATCGAATTCTATATAAAATATGGGGACTTTTTTTTTTTAAAGAGATTTTATTGAAGGTTTACAGGTTTACAGTAATCATAACAGTATCATATAATATAAAGTCATCATCAAAACTAAAATGACAAGTTTCTTGCAAAAAAACAGTAATGCCCCGTACACACGGTCAGATTTTCCGACGTAAAATGTGTGATAGGACCTTGTTGTCGGAAATTCCGACCGTGTGTAGGCTCCATCACACATTTTCCATCGGATTTTCCGACACACAAAGTTTGAGAGCAGGATATAAAATTTTCCGACAACAAAATCCGTTGTCGGAAATCCTGATCGTGTGTACACAAATCCGACGGACAAAGTGCCACGCATGCTCAGAATAAATAAAGAGATGAAAGCTATTGGCCACTGCCCCGTTTATAGTCCCGACGTACGTGTTTTACGTCACCGCGTTTAGAACGATCGGATTTTCTGACAACTTTGTGTGACCGTGTGTATGCAAGACAAGTTTGAGCCAACATCCGTCGGAAAAAATCCTAGGATTTTGTTGTCGGAATGTCCCAACAAAGTCCGACCGTGTGTATGGGGCATACGATTGTGTAAATACATATTCATCACATTTTCCGCGAGGGGTATAGAAGATTTAACCAATTTGGTGTAAGAATGGGGTGTATGTGTGGGGGGGGGGGGGGGGGCATGGGGTGGTCATCAACGAAAGCTTTGGTTTGCTTTAGGTGAGGGAAGAAGAGACATTAGTGGAGCAGTTTGTTTCCATTGATTCTTTAAAGTGTGACCAGCATGCCCAGGTTTCCCTGTATTTAGATGGATTGTCTTTAGATTGGTGTATGAGGTTTTCCATGTCAGCTATTTTGTCAACCCGATGTATCCATTCAGTGATCATGGGGGGGGAAGGACTTCTCCAGTGGACCGATATACAAAGGTTTGCCGCATTAATGAGGTGGAGTACAAGGGATTTTTTATATGTTGTCCTTGGGATGGAGGAATAATGTAGTAGAAATTGAGTGGGAGTGAAGTCGGGGGTATATGTTGTGATCTGTATGATTAGTAGGTGGACATCTATCCAAAATGGTTGTATGAGCGGGCATTCCCACCATATATGGAGTAGAGTGCCATGCACCACGTTGCATCTCCAGCATATCGGTGGGACGCTAGAGTGGAATTTGTGAATTTTGTCAGGGGTTCTGTACCATTTTGTGAATATCTTATATCTGTTTTCCTGTGTGGAAACGTTAATGGAGCCTTTATGCATAAGAGTGTATATGTGCTCCCAATCGTCAGTGGGTAGGTCTATATTGAGGTCTGCTTCCCACTGCTTGACCAGTTTGTCCTCTTTTATTTCATGCATCGAGAATAGAAGTGAGTACACAGTCGAGATTAGGTGTTGTTGGGGTTCTTTGCTGTTGCAAATGAGTTCAAAGGGCGTATAGTCTCTGTGCCATAGTGAATTGGGTTTAGAGACATGTAGAAAGTGTCGGATTTGAAGATACTTATACAAAGGAACGTGATAGTCTGGGAGTTTAGAAGTTATGGCTTGGTGTGACAGGAGTTGGTTATGCAAGAAGAGTTGTTGTACTCTAATTCGGGGCCTATGCGGATCTAACTGTGGGTCTCTTGGAGTCAAGCCTGGTGAAAATTCCTGGTTGTCTTCTAGAGGAGTCATGGGTCCATGTGTGGGTCTTAACTTTAATTGTTTGCATGCCTCCCTGAAGTGCGTCATTGTAGCATTGATTAATGGGTGTGATTTAAGTTCTCTAGGCAGAGTAGTGGGGAGGATCCAAGGTAAATGTGCTAATGGAATATAGGTAAATGCATTTTCAAGCTGAGTCCAGTCTTTGGTGTTGATATGTACATGTCAGTCTACAATTCTGGTCAAATGGCATGCCCAATGATATTTCTGTATATCCGGTATGCCAAGGCCTCCTTGAGTTTTGGGAAGTGTCAATCTATCCCAGCTAAGTCTAGGTGTTTTGGAAGCCCATATGAAATTTCTACACATCCGTTTATATGCTAAAAAGAAGGATAGTGGAAGTTTAATGGGTATGGCTTGGAAGAGATAGAGAAGCCTAGGTAGGACGTTCATTTTTAAAATAGCGGTTCTGCCAAACCAGGAGAACGGTCCTGTATGCCATCTGTGCAGATCACTTTGGATGGTTTGTAGGACATGGAGAAAGTTCTGTGCATAGAGGTCAGTCAGTTTGGTAGGGATTTTGATACCCAAGTAGGTGATGGCTTGTGTTTGCCAACCAAATGGGAAATTGTTTTTACATTGTGTAACCATTGTGGTCGGTAGGGTAATGTTTAGGGCTTTGGATTTTGAGAAATTGATTTTTAGGTTACAGAGAGATTTAAAAAGTGAATAGTTGGGAATAGTGTTTATCGGGTCCGTCAGGAATAGTAGAATGTCGTCCGCGTAAGCTGCTACCTTGTATTGTTTATGATTCATTTCCAATCCTTTGATATCTGGGTTCTCTCTGAGTTTTCGAAGCATTGGTTCCAT
Organism: Lithobates septentrionalis; assembly: GCA_037952835.1. Classification (NCBI taxonomy): domain Eukaryota; kingdom Metazoa; phylum Chordata; class Amphibia; order Anura; family Ranidae; genus Lithobates; species Lithobates septentrionalis. The sequence goes on along the minus strand of JBBDGP010000216.1, from coordinate 1,529,348 downwards.
TGTGAGTAAGAAAAGTAAGGGGGATAGGGGGCATCCCTGTCTAGTACCGTTGGATATGGAGAAGGCGTCTGACAGACGTCCATTTACCCTAATTTTGGCTGTGGGGGAGCAATATAGAGTTAGAATCATCTGAAGTAGATGCTGCGGTAAGCCCATTGCAAGAAGTGTTGCCTCCATATAATCCCATGCCACTCTGTCGAACGCCTTCTCCGCATCCAAAGACAGAAAGAACCCCTGTGTAGATGTGATGGAGAGCCAGTGACGAATGTTCAGGGCTTTTGTAGTATTATCCCTGGCCTCTCTGCCAGGGACAAAACCCACTTGGTCCAAAGAGACCAATCTAGGGATCAGAGGGAGGATGCAGTTGGCTAAGGCTTTGGCGTAAAGTTTGACATCCACATTTAGTAGGGATATGGGGCGATAATTAGAAACCAACGTGTTATCCTTGTTAGGTTTTGGAATGAGGGCGATATGTGCTTCTAGGATGTCTTTACCGGCTAAACTGGGTGGCGATAAGTTATTGAATGTCCTGACTAGTTGAGGGATAAGTGTGTCGGGGAAAGATTTATAATAGCTGACCGTAAGGCCATCCGGGCCTGGGCTCTTTCCTGGTTTTAGCTGTTTCAGTGTGTTTAGAATCTCCTCCACCGTTAATGGTAGGTCTAAACACGGTATGGCCCTGTTCCGCAAACCACATCCGACCTTTCTAAGCCTACACCCCTAGTTGTAGGTGGGGATACTTACTTTGTTATTCTGTCGGGACACATGACTGATCTCTTTTATTTGTTCTTGTTCCTATTGTATTTATCTATATGTGAATATTGACCATTTGATATTTGATTCTCTACGATGTATGTCAAACTTCACTTGTTAACCTGCAAAATTTCAATAAAATCTTTTGAAAAAAAAAATGGTAGATCTAAGCCTGCGGATTCTTCAGCTGTAATAGGAGAAGGAGTGTATTGGTGTAGGAAATCTTGGATCGCTGTCGGCCGGTCAGTTTGGGAGGATGTCCGCTGTGGGGTAGGTAGATTGTATAATTTGGAGAAATATTGCACAAATTGGTCTGCTATCTGGTCTTTGATTGTGTGAATAGTGTGGGCCGCTTTCTTGGTTTGCAGAGCTCTAGCCAACAGCCTCCCCGATTTATTGCCAAATTCATAAAAGCATTTTTGTGTTAATGTGTATTTACGGTAGAGTTTCTTATGTAACTCCCACAAGAGTTTTTCTCTAGTTTGAATCAGCTCAGTCAAGGCCTCAGTGGCTAGGGATGCTTTGTGTTTTTGTTCCAAGGTGTAGATACGTGTAGTCAGTTCTTCAATGCGTGCTTTTCTAATTTTGTTTCTTTTGGCAGCCAGGGAGATGAATTCTCCTCTGATTACACATTTGTGTGCGGCCCAAATTGTATCAGGCGGAGAGTCATCCTGCTTGTTTTCTGTAAAATAATGTGTGAGAGTCTCGGATACAGTCTGAGTCGTGACTGGGTCAGTGAGTAAAGAATCATTAAGTCTCCAGATTTGTGGTTTGATTAATGTGGTGGGGAAATTTAAGGTCATAGTGATGGGATTGTGGTCCGACAGAATCATTGGTTCAATAGTTGCTTTAGTGAGAAAGGATAGGCCGTTTTGGGTAACAAAGAAATGGTCGATTCTCGAGTACTTGTTATGTGGTGATGAAAAAAAAGTAAAGTCCTTATCTTTAGAATGTAACGTACGCCATGTGTCATGTAGTAGCAGTTCACTGAGTTGTGTTTTTATCGCGCGTAGTGCTCTGTAAGTAAGTGAGGACAATCCATTGGACGTGTCAATGGATGGGTTTAAGGCTACATTGAAATCTCCACCGACGATCAAGGTACCCGAATAGAATGTTAGTAGTTGCTGGAATGTATTATGGAAGAAAGCAACTTGATGCGTATTAGGAGCGTATACATTGACAATGGTAAGGGGCCGATTGTGAAGTGTACCCTTTATGAAAAGGAACCGTCCTAATGGGTCCCTTTGGACATCTGAAACGTGAATTGGGCAGTGTTTAGAAATTGGAATGGAAACTCCCTTAGACTTAGCTTCCTGATTGGAAGCATGGTATACTGTTGGGAAGTGTTTGTCATGTAGTTTAGGAATATTATCTGTTCTAAAATGGGTTTCTTGAATAAGCGCAATATGAATTTTAGATTTTTGCAAAGAAGATAGTAGATGTGAACGCTCTTCAGGCGTGTTGAGACTGTGTATATTAATGGAGCAGAGTTTGAGTTGAGCAAAAATTTGAGCCTTATCGTGTGGTTTGTTAGTGGAGCCCACTCCCTCCGCCATGACTGGATGTATGTGGGGGTTAGAGGGTGGTTAGGTGAAGGAAGACAAGTGGTGTTGTATTTAGTGTAGTCTTAAGCGTGATGTAGTGAGCACTACGATTAACCGAAGAGGTGGTGAAGGTCCAGCCGTCCACCTCAATATTAAGGGAGATCGGTCGTGTACAGATCGGGAACAGCGTGTACAACACTCTTTGCGGTATTACACTCTGTTCCACCACCGTGTGGGGGTTGGCTGTTACTGAGCACGGGAGAGTGTTCGAATATCACGAATGTCCTGCTACACTCCGACCATGGGTGGAAATGAAGGAGGTTATGGAAAATTTTAAATTATGTTGGGTGAAAAATGAGATTAATCTCAATAAAGTTGAAGAGACGAGGTAGAAGGGTAGAGTCATTAAGTGAGGTTGGTAAATTTCAATGTATAAAACCTGGTGAATAGGATTAATTTATTCGCTTGTCCTCTCACCATGTTGGAGAGTGTGAAGAGCTTCCGAGGTTGCCACTGAGTCTCGGGGATGCCAACAGTGGAAAGCCCAGAACATGAGTTTTAGAGAGGTAGTCGAGTATCGTATAGGTTAAGCCAAAGCTTAAAACTAGTGCGCTAGAAAATCAACATCCAATCAAATAGTATAACATGTAAGTAAAAGGAATATTAATTAGATGCAATTCCTATGAAAAGGATTGGGCAATATACTTGCGATGGTAGAGTGAACTTGTGGTTGTTCTTCTCAGGTAAGGCATGTGTTTTAGAGCAGTCCCCTGCAACAAGTATAACAATAGGACACTTTGATCCATTTAACATATGTCCTGAACGCAGCAGATGAGAAGAAGTATAACTGTGTAAGACGTCAGGGGAGTCAACGTGTTCATCCGCTCTTTTGCACTGATAGTGCGTACCGCTAGAGACGATGAGTACTCCGGGAGTGAAGGTAGTGGTCGATATCGTCGTCGTTATCGTTATGCGAGGTCTAAGGTATGTGATAGCTGGAGTCTGACACATTAGGAGAATCTTCCGAAGCCTCTTGGTGATTATTACAAGGTAAGATGTCCAAGTGCGGTCGCTAAAGCAGCAGAGATCCGTTGTAATGGGAGCGGTAGCCCTTCGGTCCGGGTTTAGTGGCGGCACGATCTGCGTGGCAGTGCAGTAATGTTTCTACAGAGTTCCGAGCGTCACAGCATGTCCTGGAAGGGGTGCAACAGAAGGCGCCATGTTGAAAGAGGATACGTCAGTCTGGTGAGATCCGGAAGTTAGTCGCGTAGTGTTATGGGGATTGTAGTTTAGGTTGGTCTTGGTACGGACACAGCTGGAGTCATTGGTTTAGGATATCAAATTGCTTGCGATGCAGGGAGGAACATGTTTGAAGTGGGTGCAGACTTTTTAGGAGGTTATTGCTATCTCAGAGGGGGTTTCAGTAAGGCCTAATCATTAACACTGTAAAATAGGTCTAACAGGAAACTCAAATAATTGAAAGTTCAGACAAGCCAAACGTGGCTCAACAGTGAAAGCAGATTACTGTGTACCTGTGTTGAGTTTCTAGCGATCCCGTCTGGCTCTCCGTGAGCTGGGAGAGTCGGTTGGGCTGAGAACCGGTTGCAGGCTGTGAGAAGTGTGACAGATACTCAGAGTTGACGGAGAACGTCTCCTTCTATTTCTGGTGGCTTGTGTCTCCATAGGCTCTTCAGGTGAGTGTCCCCGTCGAACAGCGGGGCGTCGGAAGTCCACGTACCAATTAGGTATCTCCACTAATGGGATGTTCAGGGAAGCACAGAAGTGTGGGAGGTCTTCCGGCACTTTCAGGAGGGCTGTGCGACCCTGTGAGGTTGCTGAGAGGCAAAATGGAAATTTCCATTTGTATGGAATTCCTTTATTGCGGAGGATGTCCAGTAGGGGTCTCAGGTCTCTGCGGTGTTGCAGCATAATGCCGGAAAGATCTTGATAAATTTGAATTGTTTTCCCCTCATGTACAATTTGTGGTTTGCTTCTAGCCTGTCTGGGGATGTCCTCTTTGAGTTTAAAATCGACTAAGCAGCAGACAATGTCTCTCGGGGGATCAGTATCCCTCCCCTTGGGTCTCAGGGCTCGGTGGATCCTCTCCATCATAATGGGGGTCTGGTAAGGTCTGTTTAATAGACCATTGAATAAGCCTGTGACTGAGGGTAAGATTTTGTTCCCTTCAATCGCTTCAGGTATTCCTCTGACCCTTAGATTATGGCGCCTGCCTCTATTGTCGAGGTCTTCCAGGTGCCTTTGCATGTCCCGCAATTGGAGTGTATGGGTATCGACGTGGTGAGTAGCTGTGTGTCATGGCGCTCTGCCCTCCTTTCAACTGCCTGCACTCTGTCAGTGAGCGTGTGAATATCTAATCTGAGTTCTGAGATGGCCGCTGACAGGGTGTCCTTTATGTCAGCAGCAATAGCCCAGAGATCATGAATGTTTAAATGGGGATGTGGGGAATCTTCCGTGCCTTCCCTATCTGTGGAGATTGAGGGTGTGATAGGTGGCATCCCCGTTGATGAGGGAGCCGCAGCTTGTGAATTCCTCTGCCGGGAAGGCGCCATGTTTCCTCGCCAACATTTCAGGGATATTATGTCCCACACTCCCTGGTTGTTCCAGGGGTGAACGGGAACGGGAAGTGGAGGAATTCCGCGAGGCAGTCCCCATTAAATTTGCTGGTTTTTGGGTGATTTTACCTCCGATAGGCTGGTATCAGGTCGTGTGGCAGCGGGAGCTACAGAGCTAAGCAGCCATTTTCATGCCAGGACAGGCCACGCCCCCCATATGGGGACTTTTTAATAGTAATAGACTACTGATAGGGGCTCTTCCAGAGTCAATGAGACTGGCCCATATAGCTCTTATATATAAAGAAATGAAAGATCCAAAATGATGTGCTTCATACAGACCAATAGCATTATTGAATATAGATCAAATGGCCTTTTCTATGGGAAAAACTGAGAAAAATAGGATTTCCATCAGTGTTTTTTAATTGGATTCAAACATTATACTACAATCCTATGTCAGCGGTCAAGCTGGGGGGAAGATTGTCAAAGTTTTTCCAGCTATATAGAGGAATGCGGCAGGGCTGCCCCCTCTCTCCAGCCCTTTTTGCTATAGCAATCAAGCCAGTGTCAGAGACTCTTTGGACGTCCCCAGATATTCAGGGATTACAAATCGGGGGGCTGGAGGAGAGGGTAGCCCTATATGTGGATGATATGTTACTCTTTTTGGGTGATGTTGGGCCATCATTGCAGGGCACCTTAGATTTGTTAAATACATACTCGGCACATACAGGGCTTATGATAAACTGCGGTAAGTCCCTATTGTTTGCCATTGATCATGGTGCAGTAGGCATGGCCCTTTTCAAATTCGCTACTATAGTGGGTAATGGTATTTAACCGCTTTCCAACTAGTGCACGCCAATGTACGTTGGCAGAATGGTGCTGGTAGGGAAAAGTGCATACAGGTACGTCCCCTTTAAGAAGCAGTGTCCCGGGCGCGTGCCCGCCGTGGTCTCCGTGGCCGTGACCATGGGTCCTGCGGACTTGATGTCCGCCGGGTGCCTGCGATCGTGACACGGAGAGGAAGAACGGGGAGATGCTTTTGTAGACAAAGCATTTCCCCATTCTGCCTAGTAACAGGACAGAGATCACAGCTCTCTGTCATTGAGAGCAGTGATCACTGTCCTGTGTGTTAAAGCCCAGCCCCCTAACAGTTAGAATCATTCCCTAGGACAGGACTTCACTGCCAGTGTCATTTACACAGTAATAAATGCATTTTTATAGCATCGATCTCTGTATAAATGACAATGGTCCCAAAATAGTGTCAAAAATGTCCGATGTGTCCGCCATAATGTTGCAGTCCTGATAAAAATCGCAGATCAGCACCATTACTAATAAAAAAAATAAATAAATAAAAATGCCATAAAACTATCCCCTATTTTGTAGCTATAAATTCTGCGGAAACCAATCAATATACACTTATTGTGATTTTTTTTTTTTTTACCAAAAATATGTAGAAGAATACATATCGGCTTAAACTGAGGAAAAAATGTATTTTTTTTATATAATTTTGGGGGATATTTATTATAGCAAAAAGTAAAAAAAATATTGTTTTTTTTTTTCAAAATTGTCGCTCTTTTTTGTTTATAGCGTGAAAAATAAAAACCGCAGAGCCGATCAAATACCACCAAAAGAAAGCACTATTTGTGGAAAAGAAAGGACGTCAATTTTGTTTGGGCACAACCATGCAATGATCAGTTAAAGTGATGGGGCTGAAGTGGTTAAATATCTTGGGATAGAGATTAGTAGACAAGTCAGTGATTTTTTTATATTTAACCTAAACCCAGCCGTACAAGAAGCAAAGAAAAATCTAAAAATATGGCAGACACTACCCCTATCGCTGTCAGGTCGCATAAATTTAATAAAGATGAAGATTCCCAAATTTTTGTATTTATTCAGACATTCACCACAGTGGATACCGAAATTGTTTTTTTACACAATTAAATAAATTACCTAGAATGACTACACTTATTCGACTGTTGGCGCAAGGGGGACTGGCCTTTCCAGACTTTCATAAATATTACCTAGCAGCACAGCTGGTAATGCCACACACACTTGACACCATCTGAACCAAATAAGTTTATCTTGGTCTTATCAGAACACAGGATATGGTTCCAGTAATCCATGTCCTTAGTCTGCTTGTCTTCAGCAAACTGTTTGCAAGCTTTCTTGTGCATCATCTTTAGAAAAGGCTTCCTTCTGGGACGACACCCATGCAGACCAATTTGATGCAGTGCGTGGCGTATAGTATGAGCACTGACAGGCTGACCCCCCCATCCCTTCAACCTCTGCAGCAATGCTGGCAACACTCATACATCTATTTACCAAAGACAACCTCTGGATATGATGCTGAGCACATGCACTCAACTTCTTTGGTCGACCATGGCGAGGCCTGTTCTGAGTGGAACCTGTCCTGTTAAACCGCTGCATGGTCTTGGCCACTGTGCTGCAGCTCAGTTACAGGGTCTTGGCAATCTTCTTATAGCCTAGGCCATCTTTATGTAGAGCAACATTTCTTTTTTTTTCAGATCCTCAGAGAGTTCTTTGCCATGAGGTGCCATGTTGAACTTCAAGTGACTAGTATGAGAGAGTGAGAGCGATAACACCAAATTTAACACACCTGCTCCACATTCACACCTGAGACCTTGTAACACTAACGAGTCACATGACACCGGGGAGGGAAAATGGCTAATTGTGCCCAATTTGGACATTTTCACTCTGGGGTGTACTCACTTTTGTTGCCAGCAGTTTGGACATTAATGGCTGTGTGTTGAGTTATTTTGAGGGGACAGCAAATTTACACTGTTATACAAGCTGTATACTCACTACATTACATTGTAGCAAAGTGGCATTTCTTCAGTGTTGTCACATAAAAAGATATAATAAAATATTTACAAAAATGTGAGGGGTGTACTCACATTTGTGAGATACTGTATGCATTATGGACTAGGGTGCTGCTATAAAAGATCCTCAGATCAAAGCAGTTTATACTAGAATAGCTCTCACCTGTAGAAATATTAGAATATAGATCACACATAGAGGTAAGTGGTCACAGATTCCCACTATGAATGTTTACAACACAGTATCTGAAAGTAGACAAAGTCCATAGTTAGGTATTAACCCCTTAAACAGGGTATATATAGTGGAGTAGAATACAAAAGAGATACAAGAGGTATAAATGCGTTGTACTTACCAACATTGCATTTACACACTTGCATACTAAATGCAAATGCCATCAGATCATCTTATGTAATTAATCTTCAGAGGGAGTATTTTTATGTGCATATATATAATATTATATTTTCTCATTTATTTATTTTGCTTTTTTTACAACCTTGTTTTTATGTGGGGTCCTGATCTGGTAAGTGAGGACTTGATCCTGCCCCCAAAAATGATCTAATGCTGCCCGCAATCACCCAATATAGAATTGATCAATATATCAATAAAATATAGCTGCAAGGAGATGCTGGACAGAGCCACAATGCTCTGTCTTAACCTCCATATTCAGAGCAGTGCTGTGTTGGCAGTCATATTGTCACATCCTTTTCAACGTAAATGCAATTAAGAAAGCGTTCCCTTAGATAGCACTACCTTTATTTTGAATGTCGCTTAAAGTGTTTGTAACCCAAAAAATAAAATGGGTTGTTCCTTTAGGCACGAACAACAGCACAGTGCTTGTGCTGTATCATTTGGCCCCTTGTATCACCTGAAATACCTGGATGATCCTGCCTGGTTCTGCTTCCCCTGTAAACTGACCACGGTTTATCATGGCTGCTGAGCCCTGACACTGTGGTCAGTTTATGTGCCTCCATCATCCGCAGTTCTCTTCTGTCCTTTTCCCCCCCTCCCTCCCTGCCTGTCAGCTCTGTCTGCTCCCTGGCCCTCCCCTCATGTTGCTATCATAACTCAGTGTTCTTTTTACCATCCCCTCTGTTATAGTAAATTATGTGGGCCATTGTATGTGTTCTTAAAAAAATAAGCCGCTATATACCGTTTTCATATCGCTGCTCAGCATCTGCTTCTCTTCTCCTCTCGTCTCGTCCTACTGGCTGACGTCAGCGGGAGATTCTCAACCCCCACTTTGCTGTCAGATCGAGAGAGGAGAGAGGTGGCTGGTCACATGAGCTCCGAGTTGTACTATAAAATAAGGTATATAGCGGCTTATTAAAAAAAAAAAACGCATACACTGGGGCACATCATTTACTATAACAGAACAGATGGTATAAAAAACATTCAGTGGCTTTACAACCACTTTAACTTTGATAATAGTGTATTTAACATCAAAGTTGAAACCATCAAAGTGATTTTTCAGAAAAGTGCAGGAAAGCAAGGCAGGAATGAAATAAAAAATAAATAAGCAATGCGATCAAAGCAATAAAGTACTCCCTGTGCTGTCCAAAACATGTGGTTGATACTTATAGATGGAGAGAAAAGCTGCAAATATCAACATCCCAGTCAATGTGTGCAGTGGTGTTATCAGTTTGGGTTTGATTGCTTCTATGGGTTCAAAGCAAATACTGTGGTTTTGAGATTTACAGCCCTGGTAGATTTCTATGCAGATTTTTTTGGCAGAATCTTTTTAAACTATAAAGCATTGCATGGCCTTTACCTAATGGCCAGTAGACTAATAAGGCAGGTTTTGGATAAGCCAGTTCCCTCACTATAAAAGGAGGGGGGCACAGAGGAACCCTAGTTACAGTGTAATGGAAGTTGCTGTAGGGAAATAATAAAATCTGATAAACTTCATCACTAGAGATTAGTGTCAAAATGCACATTTTTTTTTCAAATATAAATTTTTATTGAACACTAACAAGGGGAGAAGTCCCAACATTACAATCAATATATTAACGTTATGTAGGTTACAGACACTCCAGTCAGTACACTATAATACAAGAAACATTGCACATCAATACATTGCAAGATAAAAAAAAAAACATTTCGGTCAGTGTACATCTCTAGGATTCATGCGTTTCCATCTATGTGTAAGTATCTAAAGGCTACAGGACCTCTCCACTTCCTTTTCACATTTTCCTACAAAATAATACAGTGAGTAGCGTATAGTAGAAGATAAAATAGAGAATAGAGGATGAAAGAGAAAAGAGAAAGAAAAAGAAAAAAAAAAGGGGGGACAATCCAGGTAGTGGGTGGCGGTAGGAAAACTGCTCATGCTCCAAAGCTATGTAGTAATCTACAACCGAGCTATTACCGTAGAAGGGCTATCCCTTTATCAGAGAAAATAAATATGTTCCAAAGGTTCCACGTTTTTGAGTACTTCTCACGGTTATGTTGCTCAGTGAGGACTAAATCCTCCATCTTTTTTATCTCCTCTACCTTCCGCAGCCATGTCGCAATGGTCAGAGGAGCCTGCTGCTTCCAGAAGAGGGGGATACATGCCTTAGCGGCATTCAGTAAATGACGCACTAGCGATTTCTTGTACGATTTACAAGGGATTGTTGAAAGAAGTAGTAGGAAGAACGTGAAAGTCTGTGTTATGCGGCGGACCTCCCCCAAAAGTTTCAAGCTTGGGCAGGACCAGAAGATGTGTAGTAGCGAGCCCTCCTCCCTCCCAACAATGGTATGAGGTAGTGGGAAAGCACTTGTGTAGCCTGGCGGGTGTAAAATACCATCTGAACAGTATTTTATAGTTTGTCTCCTGGACTTTGGTGCATATTGATGATTTAACTGCACAGCTGATATTGTGTTGTTTTTGTGCCACCGAGAATTTACGGTTGAGGTTCCTCTCCCAACCATCAAAAAAGGGCTGTGTGGTTGGAGTGTTAAGCAAGGAGTACATTTTAGACAGTGTCTGAGACACTGTCTCAGTTTCTGAGCAGAGCTCCTCAAAGGTTGTCAAATGGCATGAGAAGCCTTGGGGGTCAGAGATAGAGTGTAAAAAGTGGTGCAGTTGCACCGCTTTCCAGAAGGGAAGTTGGTAATTACCTGTCCCAGTGGTCCGTTCCGGGATGGTTGGCCAGCGCCCCGCCGTCACAAATTTGGATGCATGATCATAGCCTGTATTTCTCAGGGTGTTATATTCAGTGGGCTGTAGGCCCGGTGTAAATTTAGGGTGACCTATGATTGGATAGAGTGGAGAGGTGCTTGACGTAAGGGCTGTTTGCATGGCCACTTTGTTTCTATGATGCAGAGTGGACCCTATCATTGGGTGGGATTTCATTCCTGGGGGGAGGGCGCTGTAGCACCATAGCGCACTCTTCAAGGGTATGATAGTTTGGGTCTGCTCCAAATGTACCCACAGTTTGGTTGTCATATTGCACCGCCAGTCAAGGGTCTGGCCTAAATGAATGGCCTGATAGTATTATCTGATGTCAGGCAGTGCAAGGCCCCCGTTCTGTTTGGGGAGCGACAGTAAGTCACGGCGCAGGCAGGGTTTTTTGTGAGCCTAAATGAAGTGAGTAAAGAATGCGTTCACCTGTTTGAAATATGAGTATGGAATATGTATGGGTAAAGCTTGGAAGAGGTAGAGAAATTCAGGCAAAATACACATTTTTATGAGATTACCTCTGCCAAACCAAGAGTGTAATCCCTTATTCCAGTTCTCCAGCAAAGTGTGAGCTTTAGCTGAAATCGGTTGGAAGTTTAATTCAAATGTGCGTGAAATGTCTTTGGGTATGTATGTACCTAAATATTTCAGGGCTGAGTTTGTCCATTTAAAGCAGAAGCATGATAGACCGCATGATGTGGGGAGGAACAGCTACTTCCATGGCTTCTGACTTTGAAAAGTTGATTTTCAGGTTTGACAGGGCCCCATACATGTTGAATTCCTTGAGAAGGTTTGGCAAGGAGATCATGGGGTTTGTCAGTGAAAAAAGTAGATCGTCCACGTATGCTGAAATCTTGCACTGGGAGTCCCCCACGGGCAGTCCCCGTATGTCTGGGTTCGGTTTAATTTTGCTTAGGAATGGTTCTAGAGATAGGGCAAAAAGAAGGGGCAAAAGGGGGCATCCTTGCCTTGTTCCATTTCCAATAGGGAAAGGAGGCGAGAGTATATCTTGTTGATCCAGCCGAGCATCTTCTCCCCAAGAGCGATGTGACGGAGTACTGAAAACATGTATTTCCAGTTCACTCTGGCAAAAGCCTTCTCGGCACCAGTACTCAGGAATACACAAGGGGCACCCCCAGAGGTCACCACGTGGAGGAGGTTCAGCACTTTAATAGTGTTGTCCCTAGCCTCTCTGGTGGGGATGAAACCTACCTGGTCAAGGTGGATCAGTGTCTGAAGATGTTGTGCCAGACAGGAAGCTAAAATTTTTGAGAATAATTTCAGGTCGATGTTCAGAAGGAAAATGAGTCTATAGCTCCCACAGGAGGTCGGGTCCTTGCCTTCCTTGTGGATTAGAGAAATTTGGGCCTTCGGCGTGTCTCTGGGGAGGATGGCATCAGATCCTACCACATTAAAAAAAGCTACCATGTGGGAGCCGATTAACGGGAGGAAGGTTTTGTAATATTGGATGGTGTATCCGTCTGGGCCCGGGGCTTTCCCTGGTTTCATGGCCCCCACTGCAATTTGGAGCTCTTCTAGGGTGATTGGCAAATCTAAATCTTCCCGAACATCTGTAGGGAGAGATGGAATTTGAAAAGTCGCAATGTACTATATAGTACAATATATGTATTATATAGGGTAGAATAGAAGTCTTGGAACCCTTTTGAGATTTGTTCCGGTAGTGTGGCTTTCTGCCCGTTTGGGCACTGAATGTAAGGGATATAAGCTGCAAGTTTTTGTTCTCTCACCAATCTAGCCAGTGTTCTCCTGCACATGTCTCCCGATTCATAGATGGTTTTGTGCCTACATTGAAATGCTGCCTTGGCCCTGTAATGCAGAAGGTCTGTAATCTGCTAACGTATTGGCCCAAGCTCTATCTCCAGGGCCTGGGAAGGGGCATGCTTGTGGCGGGCTTCCTCGGAGGCTAGCTTGGTAAGGAGTTTGGTGAGTTGTTCATTTCTGGTTCTCTTAATGCGCGCCCCGTGTTTAACCACTTGCCAACCGCCCTATAGCCAAATGACGGCTGCAGGGCGGCTGGATAACTCTGGGATCACGTCATATGACGTGATTCCAGAAAACTGCTCCTGCGCGCCCCCTGGGGCGCGCATACGGGAACATCCGTGACCGCCGGGTCCAGAGGACCCGACGCATCACGGATTACGGTAAACGGCCGCTGCTCGCGGCCGTTTACCATGTGATCGCTCCGTCAAATGACGGAGCGATCACATGTAAACAAACCGGCGTCATGTCATGACGCCGGTTCTTCCCTCCCCTCTCTGTACCGATCGGTACAGAGGGGGAGAGATCGGATGTGAGCCGCGCTGGATGGATGTGTAGTGCCCACAGCGCAGCTCAGTGACATGTCCAGTCACATCCATCCATCCCTCCATGCTCAGCCATTCCCCCCTATGCTCTGCAAAGACCCTGTGCAATAATCTGCAACCCTGTGCAATACTCTGCAACCCTGTGCAATACTCTGCAACCCTGTGAAATACTCTGCAACCCTGTGCAATACTCTGTAACCCTGTGAAATACTCTGCAACCCTGTGCAATACTCTGCAACCCCATGCAATACTATGCAACCCTGTGCAATACTCTGCAACCCTGTGCAATACTCTGCAACCCTGTGAAATACTCTGCAACCCTGTGCAATACTCTGCAACCCTGTGAAATACTCTGCAACCCTGTGCAATACTCTGCAATGATCCTGTGCAACCCTGTGCAATACTCTGCAATGATCCTGTGCAACCCTGTGCCATACTCCGCCATACCCCGCCATAATCCGCCATACTCCGCCATACCCCGCCATGCCCCGCCATGCCCCGCCATACTCCGCCATGCCCCGCCATACTCCGCCATGCCCCGTCATACTCCGCCATGCCCCGTCATACTCCGCCATGCCCCGCCATACTCCGCCATGCCCCGCCATACTCCGCCATACTCCGCCATACCCCGCCATGCCTCGCCATACTCCACCATGCCCCGCCATACTCCGCCATGCCCCGCCATACTCCGCCATGCCCCGCCATGCGCCGCCATACCCCGCCATACTTTGCCATGCTCGGCTGTACTCGGCCTCTGTATGTGGCTAGGCTGTGGAAGTCTCACACATGTGGTATCGCCGTACTCAGGAGGAGTAGGAGAATCTATTTTGGGGTGTCATTTTTGGTATGTCGTCATACGACGTCCTTGACTTTGTGCGGGGATATCTGAATGATGGGTGCAGCTACAGGCATCATTCAGATATCATTTTTTTCAGCCGGCGATTCCCTACACCATAAGAATGATCATAGCGGCTGTTCCACTGCTTGATCATTCTTACGGGAGGCGAGAGGGGACGCCCCCCCCCTCTCGCCGCCCTCAGGTGCTTCTACCGACTCACCGCTACGATCGAAGCCAGGATCTTTTTCTTTTTTTTTTTTAATTTCAGGCTTCCCAGCCTAGAGGTGAGATGTGGGGTCTTATTGACCCCATATCTCACTGTAAAGAGGACCTGTCATGCCATATTCCTATTACAGGGGATGTTTACATTCCTTGTAATAGAAATAAAAGTGATCAAAAAATTTATTTTTTGGAAAAAAGCCCCAAACTAAAATAAATAAAGTAAAATGAACAATAAAAAAAAAAATAAAAAAAAAATGTCCCCGTGTCCCCGTGTGCTCGCAGTCAGAAGCGAACGCATACGTAAGTTGCGCCCACATATGAAAATGGTGTTCAAACCACACATGTGAGGTATCGCTGCGATCGGTAGAGCGAGAGCAATAATTTTGGCCCTAGACCTCCTCTGTAACTCACAACATGTAACCAGTAAAATTTTTTAAAGCGTCTCCTATGGGGATTTTTAAGTAGCGAAGTTTGGTGCCATTCCACGAGCGTGTGCAATTTTGAAGGGTGACATATTAGGTATCTATTTACTCAGCATAACTTCATTATTCACATTATGTAAAAACATTGGGCTAACTTTACTGTTTTGTTTTTTTTGAAAGCACAAAACTGTTTTTTTTTCGAACAAAACGTGTTCGAAAAATTGCTGCGCAAATACCGTGCGAGATAAAAAGTTGCAACGACCGCCAATTATATTCTCTAGGGTCTTTGCTAAAAAATATATATATATAATGTTTTGGGGTTCTATGTAATTTTCTAGCAAATAAATTATGATTTTTACATGTAGGAGAGAAATGTCAGAATTGGCCTGGGCACTCCAGAACGCCTGATGGTGTTCCATGCATGTTGGGCCTCTGTATGTGGCCACGCTGTGTAAAAGTCTCACACATGTGGTATCGCCATACTCGGGAGTAATAGCAGAATGTGTTTTGGGGTGTAATTTGTGGTATGCATATGCGGTGTGTGAGAAATAACCTGCTAATATGACAATTTTGTGAAAAAAACAAAAAAGAAAAAAAAATCTTGATTTTGCAAAGAATTGTGGGAAAAAATGACAACTTCAAAAAACTCATCAGGCATCTTTCTAAATACCTTGGAATGTCTTCTTTCCAAAAAGGGGTAATTTGGGGGGTATTTGTACTTTTCTGGCATGTTAGGGTCTCAAGAAATGAGATAGGCCATCAGTAATTTAGGTGTGATCAATTTTCAGATATTGGCACCATAGCTTGTGGACGCTATAACTTTCACAAAGACCAAATAATATACACCGATTTGGGTTATTTTTACCAAAGATATGTAGCGGTATACATTTTGGCCAAAATATATGAAGAAAAAATTACTTATTTGCAAAATTTTATAACAGAAACGAAGAAAAATGCATTTTTTTACAGAATTTTCGGTCTTTTTTCTTTTATAGCGCAAAAAATAAAGAACCCAGCGGTGATTAAATACCACCAAAAGAAAGCTCTATTTGTGTGAAAAAAAGGACAAACAAATTCATTTGGGTACAGTGTTGCATGACTGAGTAATTGTCATTCAAAGTGTGAGAGCACCGAAAGCTGAAAATTGGTCTGGTTAGGAAGGGGGTTTAAGTGCCCAGTGGTCAAGTGGTTAATAAGCACCCCCCGGAGGACCGTTTTGTGAGCTTCCCATAGTGAGCCAGGATCGCAATCCCGATTATCGTTCTCTTGGAAGTAAAAGGTTAGTTCTTTAGTCACCTCTGCCAATACCTCTGGGATCTGTAGGAGACTCTCGTTCAGCGGCCAAAATCAGGATCTAGACGAGGGTCCCCCAGAGAGAGTATAAGTAAGAGAGATTGGGTCATGGTCTGACCAGGTGATGTGGCTGATTGAGGAGTCTGACACAAATTGTAGTTGGTTATGGGGGATAAGAAAGAAGTCTATTCTGGTGTAAAGTTTATGCAGTGAGGAATAGAATGTGTAATCACGCTCTCCCGAGTGCTGTAGGCGCCATATGTCAATCAGTTGGACTTTATGCAGGGAGTTAGTTATTTGTTTCCTGTGGCTCGGGAGGATTGAGGAGTAACCGGAAGATGTGTCGGATGAGGGAATCAAGGCGACATTGAAGTCACCGCCTAAGATTAGCTGGCCCTCTGCAAACTCCATAAGTTTGTCTAAAGTGGTTTTGATAAATGTATCCTGGTGTGCATTGGGGGCATACAAGGTCGCCAATGTAAGTTGCACCTCGCCAACTAGCCCCTTGAGGAACACGAATCATCCCTCAGGGTCCTTAACTTCTGCTTGACAGCGCCAAGGGAGTTTACTGGAAAGCAGTATGGATACCCCTTTGGTCTTGGCTGCGATGTCAGTGGAGTGGTAGGTCACAGGAAAAAATCTGTTTTTAAGGATTGGGAGATTGTTATTTCTAAAATGAGTTTCCTATATAAGGGCAACATCAGCGTGAGCTCTCTTAAGGTCATTTAGAAGCATACGTCTCTTCTCCGGGATATTAAGGCCCTTTGCATTGAGCAAAATTATTTTGATAGAGTCCATCTCCCTGGATTTGAAAAATAAGGAGAGAAAATATATATAAAAAAAGGGGGCCAGGGGACAGGACAGAGAAAAAAGATCTGGATCCTGCCAGGTAGATGGGTTAGGTCAGGGCTTTTTTCTTCAGACAATAGGTGCAGGAACTCCCCCTTTAAGAGTCACCCCTTTTCTCCACCCCTACCTACCTCCAAGTACCATCCCTTTTAGACAATATAGAATCAAGTATCATTTTGAGGTGCTAAGTAATTTGTATGGAATTTAGTAATGATATCAAGAAAAGCAGTAAAATAGATCCCCCGCAGCCAGCAACAATAGATCCCCCTAACAATAATGAACCAACCACAACACAATTTCCCCAGCAGCAACAATAGACTCCCAGCAGCATCAACAGATCTCTGCACAGCCAGCATTAATAGTCTGTCTGGCTGCCATCAACAATAGACCCCTCCCCCAACAGTAGATCTCTTTCAGCAACAACTGACCCCCCAGCAACATAAGACCCCCCAGCAATAGGGCCCTCACCAGCAACAATAGACCTCCCCAGCAACAATAGACCCCCCTTGCAAAAATAGATCCCCAGGAGTGAGCATCAATACCCTACAGCACACCCGTCTTGTTCAAGGCTCGTGCCTCTGCAGTAGGGGGGTGCACCCTAACCCTGCATATGTAGTTCACTAACCCCCAGTATGGGCGCCCCCGAAGAGGTCGGCTTTAGCGCTCATCTGTGCCTTAAGTGAAGTAGGTGCTTCTATTGTGTGCGTGCGGTCTCCCGACCCAAGGCGTCACCAAACTCCCCTTTTTCAGCTGCCCAAGGTCGGTTGTGACCCAGCAGTCCCCTCGGAATGGGCCCTGCCTTCCCTCCAGTCACCCCCCCAGGTGCCCCACCGCTCAGCTAGAAGTGCGAGTCCCCACTAAAGTGCGAGGTGGAGAGCCACCAGCCACGGCTAATGTGCGCCCACAGTGAGGAGGATCTCTGAACGGTCTCCCCTCCCCCCATCTCCCACTATGCAGGGACACTCAGACATAACTCCATAACTGAGGCAATTTCTAGTAAGTAGCTGAACACATCCTCCGAGGTCCCCCCACCAGCTCTCCCTCCCCCCCGCCAAGGTATCCCCCACCTCCCGCATACCCATCCATATGACATCTCCCAGCACCGTAGAACTCCTTCCACAACCCAGAGATAAGAGCTCACATCTGGGTGGGTTCTAATTGGGGTCTGCCTGTAGTACATGTCACACTAAGTCAGGTTTCTCCAGGCAAGGTGGCTTGCTTCTGTGGTGTTTCAACAAGGCGGAGGATATAACGGGGGAGAGGATGCTTGCGCCCACAGATTTTGTCAGGGTAACAACACAGTGAGGTAGCACAATCGCTGACTCTTGTAAAATGTTCTGCAATCTGAGGTCAGTGAGGGCTGCTGGTGGTAATCCATCATGTAGGGAGAGGGACCCAGCGAGGCCGCTGTCCCACAACCACTGAGCGGAGGTAAATGCTTTCTAGGAGAGAGTTGCTGCAGAGCACAGAGAGGGAGAGAGGGGTGAGGAAGGGGGACGGGGCAGTGCATGAGTTCAAGATGTTTAATCACAGGTAAATTCCGTGGGTTACGGGCAGTGGGAAGGGAACATGAACTAAAGTCTGTGAAGTGGTTGCGTGCGGCAGATGGTTACTCACGCCTCCGGGGATGTCGCTTGTGATCTCTGCTGGCACCATTGTAGCCTATATGGGAGACTTCCGGAAGATGATGCCGGGCCATCCCGGTTCAGGGGTCTCAGCAGGGATCCCAGCCAGTCCGGCATCTTGATCGGCTCTACCTCTAAAAATTGAAAAAGAACCGGCGGTAAATGCGGTGAGTGCAGAGTGAAGGAGCGCTGGTCTCTGTGAAAGGTGACCTCGGAAGGTGACCGCAAGGGGGAAGCCCCAGCAGTAAGTGATGTTTCTTCTCCTGGCCAGATCCAGTAGGGGCTTTAGGAGAGCCCGACGCTGCAGGGTAGCCCTTGAGATGTCCGGCAGAATCTTGAGTGCCACTCCGTCTAGTTCTAGCTTGCGCATTTCCCAGGCTTTGCGGGCAATAATTTCCTTGTGGGTATAGTGGTATAGACGGCAGATGACTTCACAAGGTCTGGCAGGGTCATCAGATCTGGGGCCCAAGGCCCAGTGAATGCGGTCAAACTCCAGTCGGCCCTGTATTTGCTCACCCGCCACTCTCTTGAAGATGTCTGTGACCATGTCTAGTAGATCCAATGGTCCTGTAGCTTTCGGTAGGCCTCAGAGCCACAGGAATTATTCCTGTGGCTCCGGTCTTCCATTTCTTCCATACGCAGCTGCAGACCCACCGACGACTCCATCTGCGCTCTTTGAGAGGCCTCCAAAGCCGCCACCCTCTGATCAAGCGTTGAGAGGGATGCTTCACCCGCTGTAAGTCTAGTGGTGAGGGACTGGATGTCCTGCTTAACTACGGGGAGTTCCTTCCTGTGGGCCGCCTCCACGTGCCCCACCAGGGCCTCAATGTCGGCCTTCGTTGGAAGTGCCTGGAGGATGGCTTTCAGGTCTTCATCTGCTCTGTACATCAGAAGTAGGTGCGGTGACTGCCAAGGATCAAACGACAGGGCTGGCAGAATGTTGGGAAAGATTTCCTGGCTCTGCAATCCATCAAGGGAAGCCAGCCGGCCATCAGACACGAGGCCTGAGGACTGCGAAGCATGTGCCATCGCCATCTTAAATTCCAGGGAGCCCGACTGCAGGAGTTGGAAAAACCTCTGAATTTCACCCGGTGAGGAAGCCCCTGGGGTCAGTGTGGCTGCCTTTTTGTTCCTCTTAGCAAGGTGCTTCTTAGATGAGAGCATTGTGTGGTAAGAGAGCTGGGTAGGTTGGGGTATATAGGAGACGGCGGGAGCTCAGCTCAAACTACTCGGTCATGTCCAGATCACGCCTCCAAAATGCACATTTTTATTGGACAATCAACCCCTTTGTTGCCTTTTTTTGTTTTTATCATTGGGTGTTTTCTGTCTTTAATTTTATTTTTTGGTTGATTTAAGGTTAGTGGACACTTTTAGCTGCTGTACCGTTCTTAGCAAACTTTTTTGCTGTGAGCATTCCCTTTAAAAAAAAAAGAAGCAGGTCTTTTGTTTCAGGGGTGTTTTTTACTTCATCATTACTTTTTTACTAACAACCAGTTCATGGGGCTAACTGCCCTCTTCTTGCAGTACCCTACTACCTTTTGTTTGCAGCACCTTGTTGCATTGTTTAAAGAAAATAAAAACACTAAGTACAAGAACAGTGAACACCTAAACCACATCCCATTATATCAGTTGTATTTTTTACACCCCATATATCTGTACATAACAATAATAGTTGGGCCCCTCCCGGTTATGCCTGTTCTCAGTGATTATTTGGTTTGCTTCTCCCATGGCATTGCCCACTTCCCACAACATTTTTTTTACTGTAGTTTGCTGTGTATCCCTAAAAATGGCCAGAATATACCAGCAGGATTTTTTTGATCATACTGGAATTCTGTTTTAGGCCTATTAGAGAGTATCAAGTGAGGAGATGGAAGTAGAGTTTATGTTTATACAGTACTGCTGCAGTTTTTCTTATATTCCATGTTTGAACTTCTGAAAGCTGTGAATACTGGATATTATGAATAAGTGAACATTTTAAAATGTGGAAAGGAAGTATTAAAATATATGCAAATATAAGCAAATAATGCAAAACATAACACCAAGAAGTTCGCTCATGAACAATGTCAGAATAGTTTTAAATACTTGCCCAGTTCTAATAGCTTGTTGAAAAATAGTGAAACCTACTGAACATTTTATTAAGGATATTTCAAATTAAGATTTTGTTTTGGTTTAGAGAACAAAATCTGCTGTTTAAATTAAATTTTCCTTGAAGCATATGTCCCCCATGACAGTTCTGGAATTAATTATATCATGCTGTACAGTACATTGAATAACTAATGCAGTAAGTGTTGGATAATGTATGCTACTGAAAAGGTCAGCTGTACATTATACAAATATAATTACTTTAACATTGTTTCCATACAGCAAAATTGTGCTTCACCTGGACTCTAGAGCTTAAGTGATATAAAATAATTAAAAATTTTAAGGAATAGGATCATTTCCATTTCAGTGATTCTGTAATATTTACTGAGTTTCATCAGTAATTTTGTCCCCCTGTTCAACCTTAATATTATGGCATTGAATGAAGTTTGGTAGTTTGTATCTCAGAGAGAATTACATAACTCAATTTATAGATCTATACAAATGGAGTGTACTGGTGTACCTTCAGACAGTGAATATTAAAAATGTCTCTCTTTAGAAAGTTAATGGAATAAAAGATAATCCATCTCACAAAGTTGTCACACACATTGATGGAAAAAGTGAATATAAAATATAGCTGACACCTTTTTACTTGAAAGAAAGGACATTTCTAGGCAATATTCACAGTAAAACCTGTTTAATTTTATTTTTTTTGCATGCTAAGTTTTTTTATAATAAAGCTTCAGCTTTCAATTATTTTTAGTTGGATGTAAGGGGAATTTTTGATTATATAGACATACTGTAAATCAGTAAGTGCTTTAAGCAACTGTATAGTTAATGAAAAAATTATTTTAAAAGGTTTGTAGCAGTTAATAAATAACACATTTGGCAATGATACATGTAAACTATAGTAAAGAAAAGAAATGTGAAAGTGCTGTTTGCCAGTGAGGTTTCACATTTCATTTAATGGAAAAAAATTGCAAAAATTTTGATTGGTCACAACTCTAATTTTGCATTTTTTCTTCTTTCCTCTAGTTTACCCCAAAAACTTTATTTTTAGAGTAAGAAAGGATTAAATTGCCTGTTGGGTTTTTACTGTTGTCTGTGTCCCCACTAGAAAGATTCACTTCTCTATGTTGGCTCTGATTACCATTGTCACTTGGGCTAAAACTATAAAAAGTCCAAAATTGTGAGTTGTCATCATAACTGGAATAGAGGGGAAATCTTCCAGTGGGCACACTCACGGTTCTGATGACAATTATTTAAGAGGGTATTTTCCTGACTTTGGAGGGATTTACTCTCTCACTCTTGTGGTGTCTGCAGAAAAGAAAGTGAAGTTAAATCTCTAATATGAAAAAAAAACTGATAGGGTTTTTTTTTTTTTAAACATTACTTCTTTATTCAACATTTTCTTATTTACCAGTGTTACAATATCCATACATACAGCAATTTTAACACAAATTTTACAAAGTATATGTTTTTAAATTCTAATTTCTTATTTCCATCGATTCCCAGCAGTGACTATATACCACAAGTAGAATTACCTGCACAAAACCATTCATAACAAAACAAAAAGCCAGAAAAAACAAATAAGAAAACAAAAAGGGGAACAAAAGAAAAAATACATAAATAAATAAATAAAACAAGCCCCCTCCCTCTCCCTCTCCTCCTCCACCTCCTCCTCCCACACTGCTCAACACTTCCCATACAGCCTATACTTTTCCTATCTACTCTCTCTTTTTACATTCTTTACTATTATATTTGGAATCCAAGAGAATGAGGCCAGACCTGGTGTTATTAACCAGGGACCCCACAACTTAGCTAATATATCCATTGTACTCCTTTTCTGATAAACCTGTCGCTCCATTAATATTGCCTCGTTTACCTGGGAGCGCCATTCCTCAAATACTGGTACACTGGAAGACATCCATTTTCTAGCTATTAGTTTACGGGCTGTAAATAATAGTCTACCAATTGAAATTGACATTTCCCTTGGGTATAACTCTTCATTAAGATAACCCAGTAAACATATTTTGGGGTCTAATTCTATCTGGCTGTTATAAGCCCCATTAATTGTAGACACCACTTCTTGCCAGTACCTAACCAGTTTAGGACATTTCCAAAGCATATGAAGCAAATCTGTCTGGGGTTGCTTACATCTTGGGCAATCCGAAGTTTCCCTCGCCTCCACTTATATAATTTTACTGGAGTCCTATATGTCCTATAGATAATGAACAGTTGTGATAGGCATTGTGTAGATGATAAAGAAACCATCGGTGCCCTCTTCAAAATATTTTGCCATTCCTCGTCCAATATAACCCCCAGATCCATCTCCCAACCCTTTCTGCCTGGGCTATCCAAAATATCTTGATAATTCGCCATAAGTTGACTATATACTAGAGAGGTTAAACCTTTTTTTCTCCCTGCACCTGCTAATAAAGATATCAATGGCATTGGTCTTATCTTCATCCCTCCTCCTTTAAACTGTGAATAGACTGCATGTCGTAGTTGTAGATATTTATAAAAGTTATTATGCTGCAATTTATATAATTCCTGTAGCTCAAGAAAAGACCGTATAGCGCTTTGAGCATAAAGCTGAGGAATATATTGTATTCCTTTAGAACGCCAATATTCAAACCCCTCTAGTTTACAGAGTTCTCCAAAGTACCTATTCCCCCATATTGGAGAGAATTCTGACACCCCTTCATATTTCGATAAACGCCTCATTTCCTGCCATACTTTATTCATTAACACCAATGTTGGACTAGAGTGAGTGGCAAATGATCCAGATTCTAATTGGGCCGTAAGGTTATAGCTTGAACATTGACTTAATAACATAGCCTGTATTGGATCTCTCCAATCCAGCGTCCCCCACCCCGCAAAATGCTGCAATTGGGAAGCTATAAAATACACTCTTGGCTGTGGCACTGCTAGACCCCCTCCTTCTTTAGTTCTCTGAAGGGTAGACAGTCTAATCCTAGAGCTCTTACCTTTCCATAATAGCTTACGAAACAAAAAATCTATTTTTTTAAACCATTTTAACGGGATCCATATAGGTGAATTATGTAAAACATATAATATTTGGGGGGCCCATATCATTTTTATGAGGTTTGCTCGGCCCAGAACTGATAGGGGTAATTTGGACCATGCTATACTCTTTTGTTTAAATTTCTCCAGGATGGGAGTTAAATTATACTGCAAATAATCTTTCAACCTTGGGTATATCCATATTCCTAAATATTTAAAAAACTTCACAACTTTAATTTGTTGGGCCTCCTTCGGTATACCAAAACTGAATTCATCAAGTGGGAATAGGACTGATTTGTCCCAATTAATAGTAAAGCCTGAGAATAAGCCAAATTTTTTTATAAGGGTCATTAAGGATATCAAGGAATTGTCTGTATCACCAAGGAACAGCAGTGCGTCGTCCGCATATAATGATATCATTTCGTGCCTTGCCCCTCTAATAAACCCACAGATATCCTCCGATTGCCGAACCGCTTCTGCTAGCGGCTCAACAGCCAATGCAAACAATAATGGGGACAATGGGCACCCTTGTCTGGTGCCTCTTGATAATGAAAAGAACTCTGTCACTACCCCATTAATTTGCATACAAGCCCTTGGGTCAGAGTATAGTAGCTTAACCCATTGTATGAAGTTATGTCCCAGGCCAAATCTATCTAGTACCTCCCACATGTATGTCCACTCGACGCTGTCGAATGCTTTCGCAGCGTCGAGTGACAGAATAGCCCTCCTCCCCAGGTTGTCTACTGGTAACTGCATATTTAAGAAAAGTCTCCTCAAGTTGATCGCTGTGGACCTAGTATGTATAAAACCAGATTGATCTGGATGGATCAATCCCTGCATGACTCTACCCAATCTAGCTGCCAGGATCCTGGCCAGAATCTTAGCATCCGAGTTTAATAACGATATCGGACGATAAGATTCCGGAGCCAAAGGATCCTTATCTGGCTTTAGTAGCACTATAATACAAGCTTCATTCATAGAATCTGGAAGTTTAAAGGTTTCCCATGCATGGTTAAGTACCTTCAGTAGTTCTGGTAACAGAATATCCCCATAATATTTGTACACTTCTGACGGTAACCCATCTAAACCTGGGGCTTTATTATTTGGGGCTTCTAACACTGCCCGTCTTAACTCCTCCAAAGTCAGAGGGGAATTAAGTTCCTCTCTAGCCACACTAGAGAGAGAAGGCAATTTTAAAGGGTCCAAAAAACCTCTAAGAAGTGCCATTGAATATTCAACCTTGCTCTGATACAAATCACTATAGAAAAAGAAAAAAGAGTCTTTAATTTAATTTTGATCATTTGTAATCTCGCCCCCCATTTTACGAATGGCGGAAATAAAATTAATTTTCTCCTGAGATTTTGCTACTGCAGCTAGCATATGTCCTGGTCTCTCCCCTTCCTCCCAGTCACGACATCTGGAGAGAAAACAGGCCTTATCAGCCTTATCCAATACCAATCTTCTATATGATTGTTGTGTATCCCTCCAGGTGCAGCGGTTGGGGGTGGTAGGGTCCTGTATATATTGAGCTTCCTTTTGCCGAACCTCTGCTGCTAATAAAGATTCACTTTCTAAGTTCAATTTTTTTTGGACACTTATTGCCTTCAATAGGATCCCCCTCAAAAAAGCCTTCATGGTGTCCCAAACCACCTGGCTTGAAGCAGAGTTCTCATTATTGGAGAAAAACTCCACTAGAGCTCGACTCATTGAATCTCCCTGTGACATTTCCTTTAACCAAGAAGCAGAAACCCTCCAATTAGGCTTCATCTTAGGCTTTATTTTATTTAGGGAGACTAAAATGGGGGAATGATCTGATAGGCCCATAGTCAAGTATTGTATATTGGACACCCATGGTAAAGCTAGTTCCGTGCCCAAAGTTAGATCTATTCTTGATAGAGTCTGATATGTACTAGAACAACAAGAGTAGGTATAGGACAGTGGATTTTTAAGACGCCAAATATCCTGTAGACCCCATTCTCTACAATATCTAAGGAACTGAGTATCTCCTTGAGGGCCAGCTGGATATCTATCTCTGCTAGGATCACAAACACTGTTAAAATCTCCCACAATCAAGAGAGGCATCCCTGGATTATCTATCAAGAATTCACCTATCTGGCGAATTACCTCACCATTATATGGTGGAGGGATATATACAGATCCCAATATAAATTCTATGGAGAATAATTTACACACTAACAAAATGTATCTACCTTGTGGATCCAGCAGCACTTGCCTGCAGGAAAACTGTAATTTAGAAGAGATTAATATACTTGTACCTCTAGCATATGTAGAATATACAGCGTGATACTGAATTGGGTACATTTTATTTTGCAATAGATTAACTGTATCTCGAGTTAAATGTGTTTAAAAAAACAAAGGGAGAAAAAAAAAAAAAAAAAAAACAAAGGAGGGAGAAAAAAAAAAAAGGAAAACCCAGCACGTCCACACAAGCATCCAAAAAAAAAAAAAAAAAAGGAAAAAAATAAAATAAAAAATAGAAGAGAGAGAAAGAAAGAAAAAAAAAAAAAAAAAGGAAAACCCAGCACGTCCACACAAGCATCCAAAAAAAAAAAAAAAAAAGGAAAAAAATAAAATAAAAAATAGAAGAGAGAGAAAGAAAGAAAAAAAAAAAAAAAAAGAAAAACCCAGCACATCCACACAAGCATCCAAAAAAAAAAGAAGGGAAGCAACAAAAAACAAACAAAAAAAAAATTTCCCTTGCTTTTCCTTCCCTCCCCCTTCCCTTGAATGCCACGCAAATTCCCGCAGGAAGATGTAAAAAAAAAAAGGGGGAAAAAAAAACGAGTTCATCCAGGCTTGTCAATGGGCTGCTAGCCCACTAATAGGAAGATAAGTTTGTCTGGCTATGCTCCACTGTAGCTCCGCCTATAGCCAATATCCAGCAAGACGGAAGACAAAGGAAAATCTCGAGAAAAAAAAATGATACACTTATATAGTGGCAATTATTTCCTAATGATTAGACCAGCATTTTTACTAGTCAGATCCATTTAGAATGTAACAAAAATGTAGCAAGAGGCAAAGAGAGTGACATAGAAAAAAAAAAAAAATCAAAAGAAAAAAAACAAAACAAAAGGGGAATTTTTCTCCTTTTTTTCTTTTCCTCTTCCTTTTCTCTTCCTTCCCCTCTTCTCCCTCTCCTTTTCCTTCTTCTCTTCCTTCCCCTCGATCCAGTCCTCTATCCTTCAAGCTGTATTCTTATTGGAAGTAGGGATAGACAAGGATTGTTCATTTCTGTCCAGCCAGCTATTGGCCTCTTTAGGGTCAACAAAAAATATAGTTTCTCCCTTAGCCACAATCCGGAGTTTAGCAGGGTAAAGCATTGCATATTGAATTTGGAAGGTACGGAGGCTCGAACATTGGCTGTTCGCAAGTTCGCCGAACAGCGAACAATTTGGGGTGTTCGCGGCAAATTCGAATGCTGCAGAACACCCTTTAAAGGTCTATGGGAGAAATCAAAAGTGCTAATTTTAAAGGCTTATATGCAAGTTATTGTCATAAAAAGTGTTTGGGGACCTGGGTGCTGCCCCAGGGGACATGGATCAATGCAAAAAAAAAGTTTTAAAAACTGCCGTTTTTTCAGGAGCAGTGATTTAATAATGCTTAAAGTCAAACAATAAAAGTGCAATATCCCTTTAAATTTCATAGCTGGGTGGTGTCTATAGTATGCCTGTAAAGGGGCGCATGTTTCCTGTGTTTAGAACAGTCTGACAGCAAAATGACATTTCGAAGGAAAAAAACCATTTAAAACTACTCGCGGCTATTGCATTGCCGGTCCGACAATACACATAGAAGTTCATTGATAAAAACAGCATGGGAATTCCCCACAGGGGAACCCCAAACCAAAATTAAAAATAAAAAATGACGTGGGGGTCCCCCTAAATTCCATACCAGGCCCTTCAGGTCTGATATGGATTTTAAGGGGAACCCCGCGCCAAAAAAAAATGGCGTGGGGTCCCCCCAAAAATCCATACCAGACCCTTATCCGAGCACGCAACCTGGCAGGCCGCAGGAAAAGAGGGGGGACGAGAGTGCGCCCCCCCCTCCTTAACCGTACCAGGCCACATGCCCTCAATATTGGGAGGGTGCTTTGGGGTAGCCCCCCAAAACACCTTGTCCCCATGTTGATGAGGACAAGGGCCTCATCCCCACAACCCTGGCCGGTGGTTGTGGGGGTCTGCGGGCGGGGGGCTTATCGGAATCTGGAAGCCCCCTTTAACAAGGGGACCCCCAGATCCTGCCCCCCCTGTGTGAAATGGTAAGGGGGTATTTACCCCTACCATTTCACTAAAAAACTGTCAAAAATGTTAAAAATGACAAGAGACGGTTTTTGACAATTCCTTTATTTAAATGCTTCTTCTTTCTTCTATCTTCCTTCATCTTCTTCTTCTTCTGGTTCTTCTGGTTCTTCCTCCGGCATTATTGTCCACCATCTCCTCCGCGGTGTCTTCTATCCTCTTCTCCTCGGGCCGCTCCGCACCCATGGCATGGGGGGAGGCTCCCGCTCTTCTCTTCATCTTCTTCATCTTATTCTCTTCTTCTTTTCTTCTCTTCTTCTCTTCTTCTCTTCTTCATTTTCTTCTCCGGGCCACTCCGCATCCATGCTGGCATGGAGGGAGGCTCTGGATGTGTGACGGCGTCTCCTCATCTGACGGGTGACCCCGCCCCCCTCTGACGCACGAGACATGACGGGACTTCCCTGTGGCATTCCCCGTGATGTCACAGGGAAGTCCCGTCAAATCACCGTGCGTCAGAGGGGGGCGGGGTCACCGGGTGGCCCCGCCCTCGTTATTTAAGAACCGTCAGACGAGGAGACGCGTCACACAGCGGGAGCCTCCCTCCATGCCAGCATGGATGCGGAGCGGCCCGGAGAAGAAAATGAAGAAGAGAAGAAGAGAAGAAGAGAAGAAGATGAAGATGAAGAGAAGAGCAGGAGCCTCCCCCCATGACATGGGTGCGGAGCGGCCCGAGGAGAAGAAGATAGAAGACGCCGCGGAGGAGATGCTGGACGAGAACGCCGGAGGAAGAACCAGAAGAGCCAGAAGAACCAGAAGAAGATGAAGGAAGAAAGAAGAAAGAAGAAGCATTTAAATAAAGGAATTGTCAAAAACTGTCTCTTGTCATTTTTAACATTTTTGACAGTTTTTTTAGTGAAATGATAGGGGTACTTTTGTACCCCCTTACCATTTCACACAGGGGGGAGGGCCGGGATCTGGGGGTCCTCTTGTTAAAGGGGGCTTCCAGATTCCGATAAGCCCCCCGCCCGCAGACCCCCACAACCACCGGCCAGAGTTGTGGGGATGAGGCCCTTGTCCTCATCAACATGGGGACAAGGTGTTTTAGGGGGCTACCCCAAAGCACCCTCCCAATGTTGAGGGCATGTGGCCTGGTACGGTTCAGGAGGGGGGGCGCACTCTCGTCCCCCCTCTTTTCCTGCGGCCTGCCAGGTTGCGTGCTCGGATAAGGGTCTGGTATGGATTTTTGGGGGGACCCCACGCCGTTTTTTCTTTTTTTTTTGGCGCGGGGTTCCCCTTAAAATCCATACCAGACCTGAAGGGTCTGGTATGGAATTTAGGGGGACCCCCAAGTCATTTTTTTTTTATTTTGGCCCGGGGTTCCCCTTAATATCCATACCAGACCTGAAGGGCCTGGTATGGAATTTAGGGGGACCCCCATGTCATTTTTTTTTTAAATTTTGGTTCAGGGTTCCCCTGTGGGGAATTCCCATGCCGTTTTTATCAATGAACTTTTATGTGTATTGTCGGATCGGCAATGCAATAGCCGCGAGTAGTTTTAAATGGGTTTTTTCCTTCAAAATGTCATTTTGCTGTCAGACTGTTCTAAACACAGGAAACATGCGCCCCTTTACAGGCATACTATAGACACCCCCAGCTACGAAATTTAAAGGGATATTACACTTTTATTGTTTGACTTTAAGCATTATTAAAATCACTGCTCCTGAAGAAACGGCGTTTTTTAAAACTTTTTTTTGCATTGATCCATGTCCCCTGGGGCAGGACCCAGGTCCCCAAACACTTTTTATGACAATAACTTGCATATAAGCCTTTAAAATTAGCACTTTTGATTATTCATGTTCGTGTCCCATAGACTTTAACGGTGTTCGCGTGTTCGAACAAACTTTTTTCCTGTTCACATGTTCTGGTGTGAAACCGAACAGGGGGGTGTTCGGCTCATCCCTAATAATGAGCTAGTATGCACCGCATACTAGCTCATTATGAAATACTTACCTTAGAATGAGGCGTCTGTATCTTACCTGGTCCACGCCGAGGGAGCTGTCATGTTGCCTCGGCGTGTCTTCCGGGTATCGCGGTTCCAGCGCTATGAGTGGCTGGAGCCGCGATGTCATCACTCCCGCGCATGCGCGCGGGAGATTTCTTACCCGGCAAGGTCCGGCAGTTGCCGGGCCTTCAGCCGAGAAGCCCCTGTGCGCATGCGCCGCTGCAGTCAGCGGCTCATAGCAAGGGGAATATCTCCTAATCCATACAGGTTTAGGAGATATTTTTTTTACCTACAGGTAAGCCTTATTATAGGCTTACCTGTAGGTAAAAGTTAAAAAAAAAGACTATACAACCACTTTAAATATGCCTTTTTAAGGCATTTTTTGCTATATCCGCGGTTGAGAAAATGAAATCGTAGCATATTGGCTTCCTTTTCAAAATTGGAATCATCACTGCAATTACGCCTGACTCGCAAATATTGTCCATAAGGCACACTGGTGATGAGTAGTGATGAGCCGAACACCCCCCGGTTCGGTTCGCACCAGAACCCGCGAACGGACCGAAAGTTCGCACGAACGTTAGAACCCCATTGACGTCTATGGGACTCGAACGTTCGAAATCAAAAGTGCTCATTTTAAAGGCTAATTTGCATGGTATTGTCCTAAAAAGGGTTTGGGGACCCGGGTCCTACCCCAGGGGACATGTATCAATGCAAAAAAAACTTTTAAAAACGGCCGTTTTTTCGGGAGCAGTGATTTTAATGATGCTTAACCACTTGACGACCGCCTCACGCCGATGTACGTCGGCAAAGTGGCACGGACAGGCAAAATCACGTACAGTGTACGTGATTTGCCTTCCGCGGGTGGGGGGTCCGATCGGACCCCCCCCCGGTGCCCGAGGCGGTCGTCTTTTGTCCAGCGGCGATCGGTGATGAGGGGGAGACCATCCGTTCGTGGCCCCCCCCTCGCGATCGCCGCCGGCCAATGAGAATCTTCCTTTGCTGCTGTATGCTAAACAGCAGCAAAGGAAATGATGTCATCTCCCCTCGGGTCGGTATTTTCCGTTCCGGCCCGAGGAGAGAAGACATCAATGTGAGTGCACCAACACACACACACACAGTAGAACATGCCAGGCACACAAAACACCCCGATCCCCCCCCCGATCGCCCCCCGATCCCCCCCCAATCACCCCCCCCCCCCTGTCACAAACTGACACCAGCAGTTTTTTTTTTTTTTTTTTTTTTTTTTTTTCTGATTACTGCATGGTGTCAGTTTGTGACAGTTACAGTGTTGGGACAGATACTGTTACCCCCCTGTAGGTCTAGGGTACCCCCCTAACCCCCCCTAATAAAGTTTTAACCCCTTGATCACCCCCCCTCACCAGTGTCACTAAGCGATCATTTTTCTGATCGCTGTATTAGTGTCGCTGGTGACGCTAGTTAGTGAGGTAAATATTTAGGTTCGCCGTCAGCGTTTTATAGCGTCAGGGACCCCCCTATACTATCTGATAAATGTTTTAACCCCTTGATTGCCCCCTAGTTAACCCTTTCACCACTGATCACCGTATAACCGTTACGGTTAACGCTGGTTAGTTTGTTTATTTTTTATAGTGTCAGGGCACCCGCCGTTTATTACCGAATAAAGGTTTAGCCCCCCGATCGCCCGGCGGTGATATGCGTCGCCCCAGGCAGCGTCAGATTAGCGCCAGTACCGCTAACACTGACGCACGCAGCATGCGCCTCCCTTAGTGGTATAGTATCTGATCGGATCAATATCTGATCCGATCAGATACTATACTAGCGTCCCCAGCAGTTTAGGGTTCCCAAAAACGCAGTGTTAGCGGGATCAGCCCAGATACCTGCTAGCACCTGCGTTTTGCGCCTCCGCCCAGCCCACCCAAGTGCAGTATCGATCGATCACTGTCACTTACAAAACACTAAACGCATAACTGCAGCGTTCGCAGAGTCAGGCCTGATCCCTGCGATCGCTAACAGTTTTTTTGGTAGCATTTTGGTGAACTGGCAAGCACCAGCCCCAGGCGTCAGGTTAGCGCCAGTACCGCTAACACCCACGCACGCAGCATACGCCTCCCTTAGTGGTATAGTATCTGATCGCATCAATATCTGATCCGATCAGATCTATACTAGCGTCACCAGCAGTTTAGGGTTCCCAAAAACGCAGTGTTAGCGGGATCAGCCCAGATACCTGCTAGCACCTGCGTTTTGCCCCTCCGCCCGGCCCAGCCCACCCAAGTGCAGTATCGATCGATCACTGTCACTTACAAAACACTAAAAGCATAACTGCAGCGTTCGCAGAGTCAGGCCTGATCCCTGCGATCGCTAACAGTTTTTTGGTAGCGTTTTGGTGAACTGGCAAGCGCCAGCGGCCTAGTACACCCCGGTCGTAGTCAAACCAGCACTGCAGTAACACGTGGTGACGTGGCGAGTCCCATAAGTGCAGTTCAAGCTGGCGAGATGGCAAGCACAAGTAGTGTCCCGCTGCCACCAGAAAGACAAACACAGGCCCGTCGTGCCCATAATGCCCTTCCTGCTGCATTCGCCAATCCTAATTGGGAACCCACCGCTTCTGCAGCGCCCGTACTTCCCCCATTCACATCCCCAACCAAATGCAGTCGGCTGCATGAGAGGCATTTTTATGTCCTCCCGAGTACCCCTACCCAGCGAACGCCCCCAAAAAGATGTTGTGTCTGCAGCTAGCGCGGATATAGGCGTGACACCCGCTATTATTGTCCCTCCTGTCCTGACAATCCTGGTCTTTGCATTGGTGAATGTTTTGAACGCTACCATTCACTAGTTGAGTATTAGCGTAGGGTACAGCATTGCACAGACTAGGCGCACTTTCACAGGGTCTCCCAAGATGCCATCGCATTTTGAGAGACCCGAACCTGGAACCGGGTACCGTTATAAAAGTTAGTTACAAAAAAAGTGTAAAAAAAAAAAAAATATGAAATAAAAAAAAATAGTTGTTTTATTGTTCTCTCTCTCTCTATTCTCTCTCTCTATTGTTCTGCTCTTTTTTACTGTATTCTATTCTGCAATGTTTTATTGTTATTGTTATTATGTTTTATCATGTTTGTTTTTCAGGTGTGTAATTATTTACACTTTACTGTGCTTTATTGTTAACCATTGTTAACCATTTTTTTGTCTTCAGGTATGCCATTCACGACTTTGAGTGGTTATACCAGAATGATGCCTGCAGGTTTAGGTATCATCTTGGTATCATTCTTTTCAGCCAGCGGTCGGCTTTCATGTAAAAGCAATCCTAGCGGCTAATTAGCCTCTAGACTGCTTTTACAAGCCGTGGGAGGGAATGCCCCCCCCCCCCCCACCGTCTTCCGTGTTTTTCTCTGGCTCTCCTGTCTCAACAGGGAACCTGAGAATGCAGCCGGTGATTCAGCCAGCTGACCATAGAGCTGATCAGAGACCAGAGTGGCTCCAAACATCTCTATGGCCTAAGAAACCGGAAGCTACGAGTATTTCATGACTTAGATTTCGCCGGATGTAAATAGCGCCATTGGGAAATTGGGGAAGCATTTTATCACACCGATCTTGGTGTGGTCAGATGCTTTGAGGGCAGAGGAGAGATCTAGGGTCTAATAGACCACAATTTTTTCAAAAAAGAGTACCTGTCACTACCTATTGCTATCATAGGGGATATTTACATTCCCCGAGATAACAATAAAAATGATTAAAAAAAAAAATATGAAAGGAACAGTTTAAAAGTAAGATTAAAAAAGCAAAAAAATAATAAAGAAAAAAAAAACAAAAAAAAAAACACCCCTGTCGCCCCCTGCTCTCGCGCTAAGGCGAACGCAAGCGGCGGTCTGTCGTCAAACGTAAACAGCAATTGCACCATGCATGTGAGGTATCACCGCGAAGGCCAGATCGAGTGCAGTAATTTTTCCAGTAGACCTCCTCTGTAAATCTAAAGTGGTAACCTGTAAAGGCTTTTGAAGGCTTTTAAACATGTATTTATTTTGTTGCCACTGCACGTTTGTGCGCAATTTTAAAGCATGTCATGTTTGGTATCCA
This sequence comes from Lithobates septentrionalis, assembly GCA_037952835.1. Classification (NCBI taxonomy): domain Eukaryota; kingdom Metazoa; phylum Chordata; class Amphibia; order Anura; family Ranidae; genus Lithobates; species Lithobates septentrionalis. The sequence goes on along the minus strand of JBBDGP010000216.1, from coordinate 1,495,496 downwards.
TGTACTCGGCCTAAGATCATCTTTTTTATTTCATCAAACATTTGGGCAATATAGCGTGTTTTAGTGCATTAAAATTAAAAAAAGTGTGTTTTTTCCCCAAAAAATGCGTTTGAAAAATCGCTGCGCAATTACTGTGTGAAAAAAAAAAATGAAACACCCACCATTTTAATCTGTAGGGCATTTGCTTTAAAAAAATATATAATGTTTGGGGGTTCAAAGTAATTTTTTTGCAAAAAAAAAAAACTTTTTCATGTAAACAATAAGTGTCAGAAAGGGCTTTGTCTTCAGGTGGTTAGAAGAGTGGGTGATGTGTGACATAAGCTTCTAAATGTTGTGCATAAAATGCCAGGACAGTTCAAAACCCCCCCAAATGACCCCATTTTGGAAAGTAGACACCCCAAGCTATTTGCTGAGAGGCATGTCGAGTCCATGGAATATTTTATATTGCGACACAAGTTGCGGGAAAGAGACAAATTTTTTTTTTTTTTTTTTTTTTTGCACAAAGTTGTCACTAAATGATATATTGCTCAAACATGCCATGGAAATATGTGAAATTACACCCCAAAATACATTCTGCTGCTTCTCCTGAGTACGGGGATACCACATGCGTGAGACTTTTTGGGAGCCTAGCCGCGTACGGGACCCCGAAAACCAAGCACCGCCTTCAGGCTTTCTAAGGGCGTGAATTTTTGATTTCACTCTTCACTGCCTATCACAGTTTCGGAGGCCATGGAATGCCCAGGTGGCACAAAACCCCCCCAAATGACCCCATTTTGGAAAGTAGACACCCCAAGCTATTTGCTGAGAGGTATAGTGAGTATTTTGCAGACCTCACTTTTTGTCACAAAGTTTTGAAAATTGAAAAAAGAAAAAAAAAAATGTTTTTTCTTGTCTTTCTTCATTTTCAAAAACAAATGAGAGCTGCAAAATACTCACCATGCCTTTCAGCAAATAGCTTGGGGTGTCTACTTTCCAAAATGGGGTCATTTGGGGGGGTTTTGTGCCACCTGGGCATTCCATGGCCTCCGAAACTGTGATAGGCAGTAAAGAGTGAAATCAAAAATTTTCACCCTTAGAAATCCTGAAGGCAGTGATTGGTTTTCGGGGTCCAGTACGCGGCTAGGCTCCCAAAAAGTCCCACACATGTGGTATCCCCATACTCAGGAGAAGCAGCTAAATGTATTTTGGGGTGCAATTCCACATATGCCCATGGCCTGTGTGAGCAATATATCATTTAGTGACAACTTTATGAAAAAAAAAAAAAAATAAAAATAAAAGTGTCACTTTCCCGCAACTTGTGTCAAAATATAAAATATTCCATGGACTCAATATGCCTCTCAGCAAATAGCTTGGGGTGTCTACTTTCCAAAATGGGGTCATTTTGGGGGGTTTTGTGCCATCTTGGCATTCCATGGCCTCCGAAACTGTGATAGGCAGTGAAGAGTGAAAGCAAAAATTTACACCCTTAGAAATCCTGAAGGCGGTGATTGGTTTTCGGGGCCCCGTACGCGGCTAGGCTCCCAAAAAGTCCCACACATGTGGTATCCCCATACTCAGGAGAAGCAGCTAAATGTATTTTGGGGTGCAATTCCACATAGGCCCATGGCCTGTGTGAGCAATATATCATTTAGTGACCACTTTTTGTAAATATTTTTTTTTTTTTTTTTTTTTGTCATTTTTCAATCACTTGGGACAAAAAAAATAAATATTCAATGGGTTCAACATGCCTCTCAGCAATTTCCTTGGGGTGTCTACTTTCCAAAATGGGGTCATTTGGGGGGCTTTTGTACTGCCCTGCCATTTTAGCACCTCAAGAAATGACATAGGCAGTCATAAACTAAAAGCTGTGTAAATTCCAGAAAATGTACCCTAGTTTGTAGACGCTATAACTTTTGCGCAAACCAATAAATATACGCTTATTGACATTTTTTTTACCAAAGACATGTGGCCGAATACATTTTGGCCTAAATGTATGACTAAAATTTAGTTTATTGGATTTTTTTTAGAACAAAAAGTAGAAAATATCATTTTTTTTCAAAATTTTCGGTCTTTTTCCGTTTATAGCGCAAAAAATAAAAACCGCAGAGGTGATCAAATACCATCAAAAGAAAGCTCTATTTGTGGGAAGAAAAGGACGCAAATTTCGTTTGGGTACAGCATTGCATGACCGCGCAATTAGCAGTTAAAGCGACGCAGTGCCAAATTGGAAAAAGACCTCTGGTCCTTAGGCAGCATAAAGGTCCGGGGCTCAAGTGGTTAAAGTAAAAAAAAAAAAGTGAAATATTCCTTTAAATATCGTACCTGGGGGGTGTCTATAGTATGCCTGTAAAGTGACGCGTGTTTCCCATGTTTAGAACAGTCCCTGCACCAAATGTCATTTTTAAAGGAAAAAATCTCATTTAAAACTGCTTGCGGGTTTAATGTCATGTCGGGTCCTGGCAATATGGATGAAAATCAGTGAGACAAACGGCATGGGTACCCCCCAGTCCATTACCAGGCCCTTTGGGTCTTGTATGGATATTAAGGGGAACCCCGCACCCAAATTAAAATAAGGAAAGGTCCCTATATACTCTGAACAGCAGTATACAGGCGGTGCAAACAAGACAGGGACTGTAGGTTTGTTGTTAAGTAGAATCTCTTTGTAATTTTGAACATTTTTAATGTGTTTAGCTCCAGCCAAAAAATCTTTTCTAAGCTTTTTGGAAAACATAGGGAAGGGTTATCACCCCTGTGACATTTGTTTTGCGTCTTTCCTCCTCTTCAGAAGATTTCACCTCACTTTTTTGTCCCAATGAAAAATGTTTTTTGAAAATTTGGGTTTTTTTGTGGAACAAGGATTGGAAAGCATCAGTGGAAAGGAGAAATTGTTTTCCCATATTAACTCTTACATGAGAGAATTTCCCTTCCTATGGGTAGATTTCATCTCACTTCCTGTTGTCTCCTTCCGTTTGCAAGTAGGAGTCGTTTGTAAGTTAGATGTTTGAAAGTAGGGTCCTGCCCTATATACTCAGCAGAAATTTGGGCCTTAGGTGTTGCTGTGGCCAAAACACTGTAAGCCCTCACAGGGCCCTGCTGTGAAATATTAGATCAAGAATTGTAATTACATGCCCCTGTTGAACAGGAGCTGAAAAATTAGGCCTTAGGCACTGGTGCTGGTGCCACAACACTGCAACCCCTCACAGACACTCTAGTTGGAACGCAGGAACGAGCACTGCTGCAAAGTATTGCATCAAAAATTGTAATTACACGCCCCTGTTAGACAGGGGCAGAAAAATTGGGCCTTAGGCACTGGTGCTGGTGCCACAACACTGCAACCCCTCACAGACACTCTAGTTGGAACGCAGGAACGAGCACTGCTGCAAAGTATTGCATCAAAAATTGTAATTACACGCCCCTGTTAGACAGGGGCAGAAAAATTGGGCCTTAGGCACTGGTGCTGGTGCCACAACACTGCAACCCCTCACAGACACTCTAGTTGGAACGCAGGAACGAGCACTGCTGCAAAGTATTGCATCAAAAATTGTAATTACACGCCCCTGTTAGACAGGGGCAGAAAAATTGGGCCTTAGGCACTGGTGCTGGTGCCACAACACTGCAACCCCTCACAGACACTCTAGTTGGAACGCAGGAACGAGCACTGCTGCAAAGTATTGCATCAAAAATTGTAATTACACGCCCCTGTTAGACAGGGGCAGAAAAATTGGGCCTTAGGCACTGGTGCTGGTGCCACAACACTGCAACCCCTCACAGACACTCTAGTTGGAACGCAGGAACGAGCACTGCTGCAAAGTATTGCATCAAAAATTGTAATTACACGCCCCTGTTAGACAGGGGCAGAAAAATTGGGCCTTAGGCACTGGTGCTGGTGCCACAACACTGCAACCCCTCACAGACACTCTAGTTGGAACGCAGGAACGAGCACTGCTGCAAAGTATTGCATCAAAAATTGTAATTACACGCCCCTGTTAGACAGGGGCAGAAAAATTGGGCCTTAGGCACTGGTGCTGGTGCCACAACACTGCAACCCCTCACAGACACTCTAGTTGGAATGCAGGAACGAGCCGTGCTGCAAAGTATTACATCAAAAATTGTAATTACACGCCCCTGTTATACAGGGGCTGAAAAATTGTGCCTTAGGCACTGGTGGTGGCGCCCAGAACCAAAAATGTTCTTACAAGCTATCAGCGTGATGATTGAGGAGGAAGAGGATAATTACTCAGGGATAATCACTCAGCATCAGCATAGGCAGTCTTTGAAGGGATCTGAAAAAAATTATTCAGTTACATCAGCATCAGGTGCTTGGTAGCTGGTGGTGATCCAAGACTGATTCATTTTTATGAAGGTCAGCCGATCGACCGAGTCAGTGGACAGACGCACCCTGTGATCGGTTACCACGCCTCCAGCAGCACTGAATGTACGTTCCGAAAGAACGCTGGATGCAGGACAGGCCAGTAGCTCAATTGCATACTGTGCAAGCTCTGGCCAGTGATCCATCCTCAAGACCCAGTAACCCAGAGGATTTTCGGTGGGAAAGGTGTCCAAGTCTGATCTTGCCCCTAGGTATTCCTGCACCATGTAAAACAGACGCTGGCGATGGTTGCTGGAACCGATCATACCTTGGGGCTGCGGACCAAAAAATTGTCTGAACGCATCGGTCAGACGGCCACCTTCTCCACCGCTCCTTCTTTGACTGACCGAAGCCTCAGCAACACGTTGTCCAGAAACAGGAGTTTGTAACCTCCCAGTCTCTGGGAACGCGTTGCACAGACCTTTCTGCAAGGCCTCCCGAAGATGTTTCATCCTCTGCTCCCTCTGCGATGGCAAGATAAGGTCCGCAACCTTACCCTTGTAACGTGGATCAAGGAGGGTTGCCAGCCAGTATTGGTCCTTCTCCTTGATACCACGAATACGAGGATCCTTACGCAGGCTTTGCAGGATCAGGGAGGCCATGCAGCGTAGGTTTGCTGAGGCATTCGGTCCGGAGTCCTCTGGGTCACTAAGGACAACAACGTCCGCAGCCACCTCCTCCCAGCCACGTACAAGTCCATGTGTTCCTTGGGACTGATCCCTTAAAGACTGCTGATGCTGAGTGCCAGGCTCCACCTCCATACTGACACAATCTTCCTCCTCCTCCTCCTCCTCCTCCTCGTCCTCTTCCTGTGTGATCGGCGGGCACGCAGGAACACTGTCTGGATAAAGGGGGCCTTGAGAGCTAAGGAAGTCCTCCTCTTCCTGCCTCTGTTCTGCCTCAAGTGCCCTGTCCATTATTCCACGCAGCGTGTGCTCCAACAGGTGGACAAGGGGGACAGTGTCACTGATGCATGCACTGTCAGTGCTCACCATCCTCGTGGCCTCCTCGAATGGTGACAGGACAGTGCATGCATCCCTGATCATGGCCCACTGGCGTGGGGAAAAAAAAACAAGGTCCCCTGACCCTGTCCTGGTGCCATAGTCGCACAGGTACTCATTGATGGCCCTCTGCTGCGTGTGCAGCCGCTGCAGCATGGCCAACGTCGAGTTCCACCTGGTGGGCATGTCACAGATTAGGCGGTTCTTGGGCAGGTTAAACTCCTTTTGGAGGTCCGTCAGCCGAGCACTGGCATTATATGACCGGCGGAAATGCACACAGACTTTCCTGGCCTGCCTCAGGACATCCTGTAAGCCCGGGTACCTGCCCAAGAACCGCTGCACCACCAAGTTAAGGACGTGAGCCAAACAGGGCACATGGGTCAGTTGTCCCTGTCGGAGGGCAGAGAGGAGGTTGGTGCCATTGTCGCAAACCACCATTCCTGCCTTAAGTTGGCGTGGCGTCAACCACCTCTGAACCTGCCCCTGCAGAGCTGACAGAACCTCTGCCCCAGTGTGGCTCCTGTCCCCCAAGCACACCAGCTCAAGCACCGCATGGCATCTTTTGGCCTGCGTACTTGCGTAGCCCCTTGAACGCCTACGGAGCACCGCTGGTTCCGAGGAAGAGGCCATGGAGGAAGAAGAAGAGGAGGGGGTGGAGGAGAGAGGTGTGTCACAATCAGCATTTTGGAGGCGTGGTGGCGGAACAACCTCCAACACTACTGCACCTTGTCCTGCATCCTTCCCAGCTGCCAGCAGAGTCACCCAATGCGCCGTGAAACTTAAGTAACGTCCCTGTCCATGCCTGCTGGACCATGAGTCAGCGGTAATATGCACCTTACCGCTGACCGCCCTGTCCAGCGAGGCATGGACATTGCCTTCCACATGCCGGTAGAGAGCCGGAATCGCCTTCCGTGAGAAAAAGTGGCGTTTGGGTACCTGCCACTGAGGAACCGCACATTCCACAAACTCACGGAAGGGGGCAGAGTCTACCAACTGAAAAGGCAGCAGTTGAAGTGCTAGCAATTTTGCCAAGCTAGCATTCAACCGCTGGGCATGTGGATGGCTGGGAGCAAACTTCTTTCGGCGGTGCAGCAGCTGGGGCAGGGAAATTTGCCTGGTACAATCTGACGTCGGTGTACCAAAAGCAGATTGCCCACAAGTACTTGGCTGTGACACACCTAATTCTACACCTTCATTCCTCTCACTGCAGGTCTCAGAGAGGACTGAAGGTCTAGTGGGGTTGGAAATCTCAGCTGATGAGGAGCAAGGAGAGATCCTCTTTGTTCTTTGGTGTGGGTCTTTCAGATACGCTTGCCAACGAACTGCATGGCAGGTCAACATATGTCTGGTCAAGCATGTGGTACCCAAGCGGGAGATGTTTTGGCCACGCGAGATACGCTTGAGACATATGTTGCAAATAGCAGCGGTGCGATCTGATGCACTCGTCTCAAAAAAGGCCCACACCAAAGAACTTTTTGAATAACGCGCAGAGACTGCAGCGCCCTGCACATGTGGAGCTTTGGGGTGTGATGCAGTCAATGTGCTGCCCTTAGGCTGGCCCCTGGAGGGCATCCTGCCTCGTTGGTGATGTGCCGCCTCCTCCTCCTCCTCCTCCTCCTCTCTCCTATCAGGCACCCACGTTGAGTCAGTGACCTCATCATCCCCTCCCTCCTCATCACTGGAGCAAACCTGGCAGTATGCTGCAGCAGGGGGAGCATGACTGCCAGATTGCTGTCCTTCTTGGGCACCCCCTCTGTCCGTGCTCATGTTACTGCCTTCATCGAGCTCAGTATCATCATCAGAGCCTTCCAAACGCTGGGCATCCTCCTGGAGCATGTACCCAACACTGTGGTCAAACAGTTCGAGGGAATCCTCATGAGGACATGGTGGAGCTAGGGAAGGAGTCACTGATGACATTGAGCTGAGGGAAGAGGCCGCTGCTTTGCCAGACAAAGCACCCTGGGCATGGGTGAGAGAGGATGAGGAGGATGAGGACGGCTTGGTCATCCACTCGACCAAGTCTTCCGCATGTTGCGGCTCAACACGGCCAGCTGCCGAAAAAAAGGCCAAGCGTGTCCCATGGCCACGTGCTGATGAGGATGCACCGTCTCCACGACCAGCACTAGACACAGAGCCTGCTTGCCCTCTCTTATTGGCTTGTGACTGTCTGCCTCTCCTTCTTGGCCTTCCAGACATACTAATGGCCTGTAGCTGCACTAAGCTGGGATAGAACACCTGTAATTTTCTTCAGGTAGCTTTATATACTGTAACCAGACAAGCCTGCCTGTCAGTAGGAAGATAACAGGAACGGATCTAGCTGAACACTGTGAGCAGGACACACTGTACTAAATGTAAATAGTCTAGCTGCCTGACCGTGGTACTAATAGGATCAAAAAGAACACCTGTAATTTTCTTCAGGTAGCTTTATATACTGTAACCAGACAAGCCTGCCTGTCAGTAGGAAGATAACAGGAACGGATCTAGCTGAACACTGTGAGCAGGACGCACTGCACTGAATGTAAATAGCAGGAACGGATCTAGCTGAACACTGTGAGCAGGACGCACTGCACTGAATGTAAATAGCAGGAACGGATCTAGCTGAACACTGTGAGCAGGACGCACTGCACTGAATGTAAATAGCAGGAACGGATCTAGCTGAACACTGTGAGCAGGACGCACTGCACTGAATGTAAATAGCAGGAACGGATCTAGCTGAACACTGTGAGCAGGACGCACTGCACTGAATGTAAATAGCAGGAACGGATCTAGCTGAACACTGTGAGCAGGACGCACTGCACTGAATGTAAATAGCAGGAACGGATCTAGCTGAACACTGTGAGCAGGACGCACTGCACTGAATGTAAATAGCAGGAACGGATCTAGCTGAACACTGTGAGCAGGACGCACTGCACTGAATGTAAATAGCAGGAACGGATCTAGCTGAACACTGTGAGCAGGACGCACTGCACTGAATGTAAATAGCAGGAACGGATCTAGCTGAACACTGTGAGCAGGACGCACTGCACTGAATGTAAATAGCAGGAACGGATCTAGCTGAACACTGTGAGCAGGACGCACTGCACTGAATGTAAATAGCAGGAACGGATCTAGCTGAACACTGTGAGCAGGACGCACTGCACTGAATGTAAATAGCAGGAACGGATCTAGCTGAACACTGTGAGCAGGACGCACTGCACTGAATGTAAATAGCAGGAACGGATCTAGCTGAACACTGTGAGCAGGACGCACTGCACTGAATGTAAATAGCAGGAACGGATCTAGCTGAACACTGTGAGCAGGACGCACTGCACTGAATGTCAATAGCAGGAACGGATCTAGCTGAACACTGTGAGCAGGACGCACTGCACTGAATGTAAATAGCAGGAACGGATCTAGCTGAACACTGTGAGCAGGACGCACTGCACTGAATGTAAATAGCAGGAACGGATCTAGCTGAACACTGTGAGCAGGACGCACTGCACTGAATGTAAATAGCAGGAACGGATCTAGCTGAACACTGTGAGCAGGACGCACTGCACTGAATGTAAATAGCAGGAACGGATCTAGCTGAACACTGTGAGCAGGACGCACTGCACTGAATGTAAATAGCAGGAACGGATCTAGCTGAACACTGTGAGCAGGACGCACTGCACTGAATGTAAATAGCAGGAACGGATCTAGCTGAACACTGTGAGCAGGACACACTGCACTAAATAGTCTAGATAGAAGATAACAGGAACGGATCTAGCTAAACTGAATACAGTGTATATATATATATGCAACACCTGGGATGCATATATATACACAATACACTGTAAGTGCAGCTAACTGACTGACTGTTCTGCCTAATCTATCTAACTCAAATCAAATGACACTGTCTCTCTCTCTCTCTATCTCTCAGCACACCGGAACACACACTACACAGGGCCGCCGTGCAGGCGGCCTTATATAGTGTGGGGTGTGTACTAAATCCCCTGAGCCATAATTGGCCAAAGCCACCCTGGCTTTGGCCAATTACAGCTCTCTCTACTGACGGCGCTGTGATTGGCCAAGCATGCGGGTCATAGTGCATGCTTGGCCAATCATCAGCCAGCAATGCACTGCGATGCCGCAGTGAATTATGGGCCGTGACGCGCCACACGAATTTGGCGCGAACGGCCCATATCGTTCGCAATTCGACGGACGGTCGAACAGCCGATGTTCGAGTCGAACATGGGTTCGACTCGAACACGAAGCTCATCCCTAGTGATGAGGGGAGCTGGATGGGAACTTGTGGCATGGAGACAGGTGAATGGTGAACCTAGTGATTCTGATTCATCTGTTTCTTCTATTTCTTCATTACAGGCACAAGAATTCACGCGACTCGCCAGATCTCAGGGTTCATCAAACCTCAAACACTTGAAAGAAAATGCACTCGTCGGCACAACTAGGCGCACTCCCAATACCAAGATACCCATGGTCACTCGAGCTGGTGCGAACAAAAGCTCACTCACCAACGCACCGGTATACCCTGAATCGCTCACTAACACTTGTACAACAACCTGCGCACCTCTAACGGTTCCCAGTACTCTGGTAAGTAATACTAACACTATTTCTTCACAGCAGGATTTTTGTCCAGCTCCGATTTTCTCACAAGTAATGTCGGAACCCAAAAAGGCTATATAGCAACGGATCTGGGGAATCCCAAACCCCCGAAAATCAATTTGAGGTGATTAATATTTCCTCCTATCCCCTTTCGGCAGAACAAATCTCTGTCTTAAATCTGGGTCTGACCTTCTGCCCTATGCAGAGGATAGACCAGTTCGAATTGATAAAAGACCTTAATCTATTTTCCCAAAAACTTATGTTCAAAATACTCTATGACAGGCCACCTACATCTATTCAGGGTTCTTCTTTTGACAACCCCCTCTGGAAGGGTATGTCCATAAATGATATTAAGGCTATGGAGGACCTAATGGAGCTGTGGGAGGAGGGAGGGCTTGATGAAACAGACCTGCTCGAGGCCCACACCCTTGATACGGCTGTTGACCCCCCACCTCCTCCCCCACCACCATTGGGTCATCCTTCCATCACTGCCATACCTCGCAACTACAAACCCAAGTCTTGTAAGTTTCCTGCCCTGCAGGGAAATCCCAATGTATGGGCATTTACTAATCAAGTAACAAAAGAAATTATGGAAACCAAATGGAGAAATACTTCTGAATCTAATTTAACTCCTTGAAAATAATGAAAAATAAAAAATGAAGGAATAGCGGGACTTTTTATATAAACACACGGGAGCAAAAATAAAATTGATAGCTTTTAATAGAATCAAATGGTTATAGAGTTTCTGTATTCAAATAATTCAATGCATGATGCTATATATGAAATCATTCGTACAACTACTACAATTCATTGAAACCAGAAGAGATATACATACATACATATTCCAACAAGGAATCAATATATAATATACATAGTATAAACAGCACATTTGGAGCATGATTACATGATTAAAATGGAAAAAATATGAAAAACAAAGAAAAGAGGGGGGTATTGTAGGGGGAAGAGAAACCAATTAATATGGAACGGCCTGATCAGATGCATCAATGTGTACACTAGGTTGTTGTTGGCTCTACGCGTTTCAAGGTATTTGACCTATCATCAGGAGCAAGGAACCATAGTGATAATCTAAAAAGTGAAGGAAAAATATTTATTCGAAAGAAAAAAGAAAAGAAAAAAGAAAAAGAGACGGGGAAAAAAGAAAAAGAAAGAAGAAGAGCTCAGAACAGGCAGGAAGGGTCTTCCCTGATGGACCCGAACTGCCCGTACACTTACATGTGTGGTCCACACAGTGGCGGTGCGGCCATGAAACACCCAGGCCAAACCAAGTATGCCATGCTCGGGAGCTGAGGGGACATGCCGCAGCGGGCAAAACACAGGAATGGACGACGCCCCGCAGGAATAACAATGTAGAAAGTGATGGAGCAAGAGAGCCAAATCTAAAAGGAAAAGAACGTTATGTTGCTATGGAGTGAACGTGAGACACAAGTGAAGAGAAAGAGGTAGGGAAAGAGAGATGTAGAGCACAGGAGGGAAAAAAGAGGGGGTGAAGAGGAATTGTGTGAATGGAAAAAAGGTGTGAAGGTATGAAAAAAGTGAGGGGAAAGGGAAGCTGAAAAAGGAAAGGGGGAGGGGAAGGAAATGGCGGGGTGATTTGAGAGGGGCAAATGGTGAGGAACGGGAAGGGGGAGAAAGGGAGATAAGAAAAAGCGGAAGTGAGAAGAAAAGAGGGGAAAATTGAAAGCCAGGAAAGTGGTGAATAGGGATGAGCCGAACACCCCCCGGTTCGGTTCGCACCAGAACCCGCGAACGGACCGAAAGTTCGCACGAACGTTAGAACCCCATTGACGTCTATGGGACTCGAACGTTCGAAATCAAAAGTGCTCATTTTAAAGCCTAATTTGCATGGTATTGTCCTAAAAAGGGTTTGGGGACCCGGGTCCTACCCCAGGGGACATGTATCAATGCAAAAAAAACTTTTAAAAATGGCCGTTTTTTCGGGAGCAGTGATTTTAATGATGCTTAAAGTAAAAAAAAAAGTGAAATATTCCTTTAAATATCGTACCTGGGGGGTGTCTATAGTATGCCTGTAAAGTGACGCGTGTTTCCCGTGTTTAGAACAGTCCCTGCACCAAATGTCATTTTTAAAGGAAAAAATCTCATTTAAAACTGCTTGCGGGTTTAATGTCATGTCGGGTCATGGCAATATGGATGAAAATCAGTGAGACAAACGGCATGGGTACCCCCCAGTCCATTACCAGGCCCTTTGGGTCTTGTATGGATATTAAGGGGAACCCCGCACCCAAATTAAAATAAGGAAAGGCCCTATATACTCTGAACAGCAGTATACAGGCGGTGCAAACAAGACAGGGACTGTAGGTTTGTTGTTAAGTAGAATCTGTTTGTAATTTTGAACATTTTTAACGTGTTTAGCTCCAGCCAAAAAATCTTTTTTAAGCTTTTTGGAAAACATAGCGAAGGGTTATCACCCCTGTGACATTTGTTTTGCTGTCTTTCCTCCTCTTCAGAAGATTTCACCTCACTTTTTTGTCCCAATGAAAAATGTTTTTTGAAAATTTGGGTTTTTTTGTGGAACAAGGATTGGAAAGCATCAGTGGAAAGGAGAAATTGTTTTCCCATATTAACTCTTACAGGAGAGAATTTCCCTTCCATGGGGTAGATTTCATCTCACTTCCTGTTGTCTCCTTCCGTTTGCAAGTAGGAGTCGTTTGTAAGTTAGATGTTTGAAAGTAGGGTCCTGCCCTATATACTCAGCAGAAATTTGGGCCTTAGGTGTTGCTGTGGCCACAACACTGTAAGCCCTCACAGGGCCCTGCTGTGAAATATTAGATCAAGAATTGTAATTACATGCCCCTGTTGAACAGGAGCTGAAAAATTAGGCCTTAGGCACTGGTGCTGGTGCCACAACACTGCAACCCCTCACAGACACTCTAGTTGGAACGCAGGAACGAGCCCTGCTGCAAAGTATTGCATCAAAAATTGTAATTACACGCCCCTGTTAGACAGGGGCAGAAAAATTGGGCCTTAGGCACTGGTGCTGGTGCCACAACACTGCAACCCCTCACAGACACTCTAGTTGGAACGCAGGAACGAGCCCTGCTGCAAAGTATTGCATCAAAAATTGTAATTACACGCCCCTGTTGGACAGGGGCAGAAAAATTGGGCCTTAGGCACTGGTGCTGGTGCCACAACACTGCAACCCCTCACAGACACTCTAGTTGGAATGCAGGAACGAGCCCTGCTGCAAAGTATTACATCAAAAATTGTAATTACACGCCCCTGTTAAACAGGGGCTGAAAAATTGTGCCTTAGGCACTGGTGGTGGCGCCCAGAACCAAAAATGTTCTTACAAGCTATCAGCGTGATGATTGAGGAGGAAGAGGATAATTACTCAGGGATAGTCACTCAGCATCAGCATAGGCAGTCTTTGAAGGGATCTGAGATTTCAAAAAAAATTATTCGGTTACATCAGCATCAGGTGCTTGGTAGCTGGTGGTGATCCAAGACTGATTCATTTTTATGAAGGTCAGCCGATCGACCGAGTCGGTGGACAGACGCACCCTGTGATCGGTTACCACGCCTCCAGCAGCACTGAATGTGCGTTCCGAAAGAACGCTGGATGCAGGACAGGCCAGTAGCTCAATTGCATACTGTGCAAGCTCTGGCCAGTGATCTATCCTCAAGACCCAGTAACCCAGAGGATTTTCAGTGGGAAAGGTGTCCAAGTCTGATCTTGCCCCTAGATATTCCTGCACCATGTAAAACAGACGCTGGCGATGGTTGCTGGAACCGATCATACCTTGGGGCTGCGGACCAAAAAATTGTCTGAACGCATCGGTCAGACGGCCACCTTCTCCACCGCTCCTTCTTTGACTGACCGAAGCCTCAGCAACACGTTGTCCAGAAACAGGAGTTTGTAACCTCCCAGTCTCTGGGAACGCGTTGCACAGACCTTTCTGCAAGGCCTCCCGAAGATGTTTCATCCTCTGCTCCCTCTGCGATGGCAAGATAAGGTCCGCAACCTTACCCTTGTAACGTGGATCAAGGATGGTTGCCAGCCAGTATTGGTCCTTCTCCTTGATACCACGAATACGAGGATCCTTACGCAGGCTTTGCAGGATCAGGGAGGCCACGCAGCGTAGGTTTGCTGAGGCATTCGGTCCGGAGTCCTCTGGGTCACTAAGGACGACAACGTCCGCAGCCACCTCCTCCCACCCACGTACAAGTCCATGTGTTCCTTGGGACTGATCCCTTAAAGACTGCTGCTGATGCTGAGTGCCAGGCTCCACCTCCATACTGACACAATCTTCCTCCTCCTCCTCCTCCTCCTCCTCGTCCTCTTCCTGTGTGATCGGCGGGCACGCAGGAACACTGTCTGGATAAAGGGGGCCTTGAGAGCTAAGGAAGTCCTCCTCTTCCTGCCTCTGTTCTGCCTCAAGTGCCCTGTCCATTATTCCACGCAGCGTGTGCTCCAACAGGTGGACAAGGGGGACAGTGTCACTGATGCATGCACTGTCAGTGCTCACCATCCTCGTGGCCTCCTCGAATGGTGACAGGACAGTGCATGCATCCCTGATCATGGCCCACTGGCGTGGGGAAAAAAAACCAAGCTCCCCTGACCCTGTCCTGGTGCCATAGTCACAAAGGTACTCATTGATGGCCCTCTGCTGCGTGTGCAGCCGCTGCAGCATGGCCAACGTTGAGTTCCACCTGGTGGGCATGTCACAGATTAGGCGGTTCTTGGGCAGGTTAAACTCCTTTTGGAGGTCCGTCAGCCGAGCACTGGCATTATATGACCGGCGGAAATGCACACAGACTTTCCTGGCCTGCCTCAGGACATCCTGTAAGCCCGGGTACCTGCCCAAGAACCGCTGCACCACCAAGTTAAGGACGTGAGCCAAACAGGGCACATGGGTCAGTTGTCCCTGTCGGAGGGCAGAGAGGAGGTTGGTGCCATTGTCGCAAACCACCATTCCTGCCTTAAGTTGGCGTGGCGTCAACCACCTCTGAACCTGCCCCTGCAGAGCTGACAGAACCTCTGCCCCAGTGTGGCTCCTGTCCCCCAAGCACACCAGCTCAAGCACCGCATGGCATCTTTTGGCCTGCGTACTTGCGTAGCCCCTTGAACGCCTACGGAGCACCGCTGGTTCCGAGGAAGAGGCCATGGAGGAAGAAGAAGAGGAGGGGGTGGAGGAGAGAGGTGTGTCACAATCAGCATTTTGGAGGCGTGGTGGCGGAACAACCTCCAACACTACTGCACCTTGTCCTGCATCCTTCCCAGCTGCCAGCAGAGTCACCCAATGCGCCGTGAAACTTAGGTAACGTCCCTGTCCATGCCTGCTGGACCATGAGTCAGCGGTAATATGCACCTTACCGCTGACCACCCTGTCCAGCGAGGCATGGACATTGCCTTCCACATGCCGGTAGAGAGCCGGAATCGCCTTCCGTGAGAAAAAGTGGCGTTTGGGTACCTGCCACTGAGGAACCGCACATTCCACAAACTCACGGAAGGGGGCAGAGTCTACCAACTGAAAAGGCAGCAGTTGAAGTGCTAGCAATTTTGCCAAGCTAGCATTCAACCGCTGGGCATGTGGATGGCTGGGAGCAAACTTCTTTCGGCGGTGCAGCAGCTGGGGCAGGGAAATTTGCCTGGTACAATCTGACGTCGGTGTACCAAAAGCAGATTGCCCACAAGTACTTGGCTGTGACACACCTAATTCTACACCTTCATTCCTCTCACTGCAGGTCTCAGAGAGGACTGGAGGTCTAGTGGGGTTGGAAATCTCAGCTGATGAGGAGCAAGGAGAGATCCTCTTTGTTCTTTGGTGTGGGTCTTTTAGATACGCTTGCCAACGAACTGCATGGCAGGTCAACATATGTCTGGTCAAGCATGTGGTACCCAAGCTGGAGATGTTTTGGCCACGCGAGATACGCTTGAGACATATGTTGCAAATAGCAGCGGTGCGATCTAATGCACTCGTCTCAAAAAAGGCCCACACCAAAGAACTTTTTGAATAACGCGCAGAGACTGCAGCGCCCTGCACATGTGGAGCTTTGGGGTGTGATGCAGTCAATGTGCTGCCCTTAGGCTGGCCCCTGGAGGGCATCCTGCCTCGTTGGTGATGTGCTGCCTCCTCCTCCTCCTCCTCCTCTCTCCTATCAGGCACCCACGTTGAGTCAGTGACCTCATCATCCCCTCCCTCCTCATCACTGGAGCAAACCTGGCAGTATGCTGCAGCAGGGGGAGCATGACTGCCAGATTGCTGTCCTTCTTGGGCACCCCTCTGTCCGTGCTCATGTTACTGCCTTCATCGAGCTCAGTATCATCATCAGAGCCTTCCAAACGCTGGGCATCCTCCTGGAGCATGT
Organism: Lithobates septentrionalis; assembly: GCA_037952835.1. Lineage (NCBI taxonomy): Eukaryota > Metazoa > Chordata > Amphibia > Anura > Ranidae > Lithobates > Lithobates septentrionalis. Next base: position 1,479,215 of record JBBDGP010000216.1, on the reverse strand, counting down.
ACCCAACACTGTGGTCAAACAGTTCGAGGGAATCCTCAGGAGGACATGGTGGAGCTAGGGAAGGAGTCACTGATGACATTGAGCTGAGGGAAGAGGCCGCTGCTTTGCCAGACAAAGCACCCTGGGCATGGGTGAGAGAGGATGAGGAGGATGAGGACGGCTTGGTCATCCACTCGACCAAGTCTTCCGCATGTTGCGGCTCAACACGGCCAGCTGCCGAAAAAAAGGCCAAGCGTGTCCCATGGCCACGTGCTGATGAGGATGCACCGTCTCCACGACCAGCACTAGACACAGAGCCTGCTTGCCCTCTCTTATTGGCTTGTGACTGTCTGCCTCTCCTTCTTGGCCTTCCAGACATACTAATGGCCTGTAGCTGCACTAAGCTGGGATAGAACACCTGTAATTTTCTTCAGGTAGCTTTATATACTGTAACCAGACAAGCCTGCCTGTCAGTAGGAAGATAACAGGAACGGATCTAGCTGAACACTGTGAGCAGGACGCACTGCACTAAATGTAAATAGCAGGAACGGATCTAGCTGAACACTGTGAGCAGGACGCACTGCACTAAATGTAAATAGCAGGAACGGATCTAGCTGAACACTGTGAGCAGGACGCACTGCACTAAATGTAAATAGCAGGAACGGATCTAGCTGAACACTGTGAGCAGGACGCACTGCACTAAATGTAAATAGCAGGAACGGATCTAGCTGAACACTGTGAGCAGGACGCACTGCACTAAATGTAAATAGCAGGAACGGATCTAGCTGAACACTGTGAGCAGGACGCACTGCACTAAATGTAAATAGCAGGAACGGATCTAGCTGAACACTGTGAGCAGGACGCACTGCACTAAATGTAAATAGCAGGAACGGATCTAGCTGAACACTGTGAGCAGGACGCACTGCACTAAATGTAAATAGCAGGAACGGATCTAGCTGAACACTGTGAGCAGGACGCACTGCACTAAATGTAAATAGCAGGAACGGATCTAGCTGAACACTGTGAGCAGGACGCACTGCACTAAATGTAAATAGCAGGAACGGATCTAGCTGAACACTGTGAGCAGGACGCACTGCACTAAATGTAAATAGCAGGAACGGATCTAGCTGAACACTGTGAGCAGGACGCACTGCACTAAATGTAAATAGCAGGAACGGATCTAGCTGAACACTGTGAGCAGGACACACTGCACTAAATGTAAATAGCAGGAACAGATCTAGCTGAACACTGTGAGCAGGACGCACTGCACTAAATGTAAATAGCAGGAACGGATCTAGCTGAACACTGTGAGCAGGACACACTGCACTAAATGTAAATAGCAGGAACGGATCTAGCTGAACACTGTGAGCAGGACGCACTGCACTAAATGTAAATAGCAGGAACGGATCTAGCTGAACACTGTGAGCAGGACGCACTGCACTAAATGTAAATAGCAGGAACAGATCTAGCTGAACACTGTGAGCAGGACGCACTGCACTAAATGTAAATAGCAGGAACGGATCTAGCTGAACACTGTGAGCAGGACGCACTGCACTAAATGTAAATAGCAGGAACGGATCTAGCTGAACACTGTGAGCAGGACGCACTGCACTAAATGTAAATAGCAGGAACGGATCTAGCTGAACACTGTGAGCAGGACGCACTGCACTAAATGTAAATAGCAGGAACGGATCTAACTGAACACTGTGAGCAGGACACACTGCACCAAATGTAAATAGTCTAGATAGAAGATAACAGGAACGGATCTAGCTAAACTGAATACAGTGTATATATATATATGCAACACCTGGGATGCATATATATACACAATACACTGTAAGTGCAGCTAACTGACTGACTATTCTGCCTAATCTATCTAACTCAAATCAAATGACACTGTCTCTCTCTCTCTCTATCTCTCAGCACACCGGAACACACACTACACAGGGCCGCCGTGCAGGCGGCCTTATATAGTGTGGGGCGTGTACTAAATCCCCTGAGCCATAATTGGCCAAAGCCACCCTGGCTTTGGCCAATTACAGCTCTCTCTACTGACGGCGCTGTGATTGGCCAAGCATGCGGGTCATAGTGCATGCTTGGCCAATCATCAGCCAGCAATGCACTGCGATGCCGCAGTGAATTATGGGCCGTGACGCGCCACACGAATTTGGCGCGAACGGCCCATATCGTTCGCAATTCGGCGAACGACTGAACAGCCGATGTTCGAGTCGAACATGGGTTCGACTCGAACACGAAGCTCATCCCTAATCCCGCTCCTTGAGGGATTCTTTGGTCCATAGCCACTATGAAAGTCATACTAAAACTGTTAGGGAGGCTAACAAAGGTAGTAGACCATGCCACCAATGCAACTATTGTAGATACATTCTGGCGACACGAAGCCTACTGTTACCCAATGGGCGTTGGTTTAAACCTAAATTTGCAGCAACATGTCAATCTGTAGGCATAGTGTATATCATGCAATGTGAATGTAGAATGTTCTACATTGGCAAGACTAAGAGCCCCTTTTTTTTGTCGAATAAGGGACCATGTCTCTCTAATACAAAAAAAGAAAATGGAGACACCCATTAGCCGCCATGTTGGCTTACAGTACAATTTCGATAGCAACTGTTTACATTTTTTTGCTTTAGAACACATCCCCCCTGGAGATAGAGGAGGAAATTATGACAAGCTACTCCTTCAAAAGAAAGCACGCTGGATACATGAATTGTCGGCCCTCAGATATCCAGGCATGAATGATGCATTTAGCTTTAAACCATTCCTATAGAAATTCTTTCCTTTTACTCTTTATTTTTCATTTCTCTCTTTCCTTTTTTTTGGTTGCTGAATTTATATATATTATTTTTAGTGTTCATATAGGTCGGCGTCTTTAGGATGCACTAATGTATATATTTTGATATTATTGTATTGAATCTCCACTGAGTCGGTGCTGTTTATCTTACGGGCTGTTTATGTAACCGTATATGCATACATACGCTTTTATCCATTTAAACTGGTCACTATCTGGGTTCTTCATATTGGGCTACCCTTTTCTATTCAGACCACATGGACGCCCGGGGCACCCATGTTTGGGAAGTGAATAACCAATCGCTCCTAAAGTGGGAGCCCTAGAGAGTTGAGTCCGGTTTTGGCACATTGGGGTTTCCATATAAACCAACCGTTAATATTGAGCCTGTGATAAGCCATCTGATGATGTGTCTTTATAGTACATATGTTTATCTGCAGCAGGCCCGGTGTCCCAATATGGACAGTGAGTGGTTTGCCATCCTTTTTGCCCTTTTTCAAGATGGCGCCGGAATGACGCCGCTGCGTTCCCCCATTGGGCTGCGACGTAGGCATTCTCAATGAACGTCCGCATCCCGGCGGTGAGGTCAGACGCCGCCGGGATGGGGGATATATAAAGGTGGTGACACACCGCACACTGCTCTGCTACAGGCGCCTTATTATAGGGTGGGCACGGATCGCTCCCAAGCCCATGTGCCGTGTGGACGTCTCACAAGTAAGTGCTTTATCTGCAGCCCTGTCATTCTTGACGGTAACTGCACCTATAAAGCCGCTCTAATTGCCTTTTTTTTCTATATATCTTTCTACTTTCTTATCTAGAAATTGTTGCTGAGAGGGGATTTCTTCCTCTGTACAACCAATCATAGTCCTAACCAGTTGCCATCCCATTATACATCAATCTACCTTTGTCATTATATCCTTATTTGCTGGGAGGCTGTTTCGCTTCAAGCAATTACTAATTGGTTCTATTTAAGGTAATGGACTCCCACTAAATTTATGGACCAAGTTGAATGCCTATTGCATTTATGCTCTGGCTAATTGTTAATTTATTTTGTATTATCTAAGGACTACTGTACATAAAACTTTGTATTCCCCTGTGGTCACGACAAAACAAGGGAACCCCTATGTATGAGAGCCTATACTTTGGAAAATTTGTAGCAGTTTATCAGCTATTTCAAGTTTTATGCATTGCTGGTGCACAACAGCCTGGTAAGATTTATGAATCACAAAAATTCTCAATATGGTTTTTCTATATATATTTTGCTGAGCAACGAATGACTATTTCTGTACAACCTGTGAGTTATTATTTGGACTGAACATCATTAGATTAATATTTTGTACCGTCAACTAATATGTTTAAATTTTTACGATGATTTGTGTATTTATTGTTGTTGTTTTTCATTTACTGTTTAGAGTCTACTACAATCTTTGCCATAAATTTCCTGAAGAAGCTCGTATTAGAGTGAAACATGTCGAGCGGCAGATTGTCATGGAATTAATTAAGTAGCTCTATCTTTATGTGCCTCTAATGGGTTTATTTGTGGATTTATTTTTGTATGAATTTTTATGATGATGTCTCATCTGTTTGAGACATAGGGTTTTAAATAATGATTTTTCTAATAAAGATAACGTTACATCGGTATTTTTTAGGACAAGGAAACAAACTCGTCTATGTCCCAAATAATACCCAGGTGCTTCCTTCCCAGCAATGACCTCTCCATCTAGAACACAGAGTGCAATATCTTCCTAACATTTTTCACTCACCACCATGTATTGACCTGGCCTACAAAGGACATCATGGTCATGCTTCCAACCAAGGGAAGTATCAACCTGCCTCCAGCTTCCATCTTCTCTGATCACATGTGGGTAACTTAGCCTTAAATGCAACAAGATAGAATCTCCAGTCAGGAAGCCCATTGATGCCACCAAATATACAGACCGAGTCTGCACTTCTGTATATGGGACCATACCGCATAACACCTTTCACAATCCAAGCTAGGCATTCGACCACCACTTTGGATTAGTGTAAGCAACATGTTTTGGCAAAGTCTTACTGAGCGGTAATGCTAACTCATCAGGCCTCTGCCCCCCACACAGAGACTGTACAATCAGCTTAATGCTGGTTGATAATTCCGCCTGCCGCTGTGTGCACGCCAGAGCCCATGACAGATTTCTGTCCTGTACCATCACACTCTCTACCAACCTCTCAACACGGTTGAGAAAATCTGGAGCCACTTTACCCTGGGCATTTATGTGACTTTGTTGAATGTTATCAAGGATGACACCAATCTCTCTGAGTAACAAAGCCCCACTTAAGCTATGGCTGAGAGTTTGTTCCTCAGGATACCGATGTCCACTCCATTAACACTACCCATCCCAGCTCCTATTCCCCCAATATAGTGCTGAATACCTCCCTCCTCTTTCGGGTTACTCCTCAGAAATAAGCATCCTGCATGAACCTCATTCTGTGTCTGCACGTCTCTGGGAGTACTGTAAGTCACTGGTACAATGACCGCATTTGATTCAGTGTATACTCAGCACATATAGGGCAATAGGCTTCTATCAACCACGATAAGATGCTGAAGCACCATGTGGTGAAGGCATATTGTACCCTGCTAGCCAGCACTTGTTCCGTTTATCTAACGGAGCATGCTCCTGTGTGTATTCACTGGCATTACCTGTGCCGGGTTTCAACCTCTCAGGTGAGACATCATCTAGGCGTATCTCCCCCATGTCCAACTCTGGTGTCCCGTAACCAAGAGCTTCTCTGTAGGACTGATAAGACTGAGATACCACCCCCACAAGGAAGTTTTCACCCCCTTGATGTGTCACCTGGCACCCTCTAGTCTGGCCAACCAACACCTTATTATGTATAAGTGCCAGTCTCCTGGGTACCTGCACCATATTACTTCCGTTATGTCAATACCTGTTATACATTAAAAACCTTCTTTCTTTCAATTCCTCCCTCCAACAAAAAAAAACATATATTTTACATTTCATGTTCTGACGGATTGGATGTGTATATTCCTTTCCCAACCTCCAACCCATTGCACATGTATTAATAGCATGTTCGCATTCATCAGGAGAGACTCTGGAAAAAATGTTTCACAAGTCTTGTTGATAGGCACAGTCTTTCAGATTCAACATTAGCACTAAATTGTCCATAAGAAAAAAACAAGTATTAAACGGAATCTTTTCATTTGTCCCTTCTCTCCTGAATGTTTATCAGAACAAATTTTCGGTGTGGTATGGCACAGACAAACTGCCAATCAGATGAACATCTTTCATCTCTGTTCCAGAAACCTCTCCAATCTCACTTCACCAGGATTCTGAAAGTGAAAAACAAGAGCAGAATCAAATTCTTATCCATAATATCTGCTCGCTTGCTACATTTATTTATAGTTCTTTCCTTGGAACCCAGGAACTTAGTATTCCTGATTTCTATAACTCTGACCAAACTATCAAGACAACCATGACCTCTTTAGGCTGAACCCACTCTGAAATGGATCCCCATGGTATGATCAAATATTAAAAAAAAAAATTAACGTGGACGTTGCTTCTCAAAAATTCAAAATTTTAAGCATTAAAAAGACAATGCATTATCTGTATTTTCAGACCTATGCACTAACCCCCCTTTCAGGTGGACAAAGCGTAAACCTTGTAACTTTTTCCACCTGAATGAACATAAAATAAAGAGAAAAAAAACAATGAACTCCAGAGGCTAGAATGATTTCCTACCAACAACTCTTGTCCTAGACATAATGTATTCATCTGCTAATTGGGGGCATAGCCAATGGCCCCCCTTTCAGGTGGACTAACCTAACAATTTTTCCACCTGAACAAAACAAAAGCAAATAGATGACTAAACAAATACCAACAATATAAAAAAAAATAAAAAAATTAATAACAAAAAAAATAAAAATCTGGCCATTATCACACAAAAACAACATGATAAGACAACCACCACAAAACAATGAAAAACACTCAACTTTTAACTAAAGACATCCATGGACTATCCTCCTGAGAAGAGTAAGTGCTCATTTCCATCTGAAAGACAATTAGTTAATGGGAAAAACAAAAAACAAAACATCTGTACCTCATCACAACATTTGTAACTTCATTTGTAACTCTTGCAAATCCATTAATGCCTGATTATTGTTTATCTTATTTTTTCATTGTTTGCAAACAATTACTAATTAATGAGCTCATGGTACCATATGATAATCGATTATGCCTTTACAATAATCTAACCCCTTGTTCTGCTAAATGTGCCCACTGTTCTCACTTTGAAGGACCTGCAAACAAAACACAGACATTAGTATCCAAACCAGTTTTAACTTCTTCCAAGGTCTCTGAAAAAGGAACACAAAGACAGTGATTACACACAATTATCATGACAATTGACTTTTTGAGTCCCCCAAGCATTTCCCCATTAATTGTAATGTTAGGGAACAATTGTCATATTTTCCTATACTAAGCAATCAGTATTGGTAAACTTTGCCATATTACTCAGGAAAAATGGCAATGCAATTTGCGTCCAACTACCTACAAGCCAGAATGGTAGATTAGCCCAGGGGGCAAAGATTGGAATGTTCATCCAGTCTTATTGCTGGCTGTTTTTAGGGTGTGGACTGTCATTTCTTATCTCTTCTTCAGAACTGTGTGATTTGTCCTGGCTGCTATCTTTCATATCAAGACTTTTTTTTTTTTCTTTTATTCTTTTTTTCTTTCCACTTCAGTGTTTATCTTCGAGAGACTTTTTTCAACTTAAAGTTCAAACTTTGTCTCTTCTCAAGTTCACATCATTGTGGCTTTATTGCAAACGAAAAGAACATGACAAGAACGTCCCTTCCTTTAATTATATAGAAAACCTCTTTTTTTTTTTTTTAACCCATCTACCCTGCCTACCCACTGCCCACCCTCCCTATTCCCACCCCGCCCTCCCCCTCTTGTCTCACCTTTAAAATATCGAGACTTTGCGCTATGCTGTCCCTGTCCTGGGCTGGGGTTTTTGTTGCAGATATCTGTATTTCTGGGGTTTCCTGCTCCATGCTAGCAATGTTAAGGGCTTTACGAAATCTATGTCAATGTCTATTCCATTTAGAACATCTGAACTCTCTCTGCCTTCCTGTACCTCTGCTTATTACGGATTCACCTGCCTTTGACCCATATTCCCTATCACTGGACTCTTGACAGAAGTCTTGCAGGATATTGACAACATTTTGGTAGGATCTAGCATTCCTCAGAGCCATTCTAGTGGGATAACTTACATAACACTTATTGGCCATTGAGTATATGAAACTTGTATCATCCTCCAATAAGTCAGGACAGTTGAACACTTTCGTATACAATGCAAGATACTCACAGCAGAACAATATTGGGTCATCTCCTCTCCTAAATTTCATTCATTGTAAATCACTCATACCATTATCACAACTGTCCACAATACGCTGCAACTTTTTCCTCTTCACCTCTGCATCTGCTAAGTTATCATTAACCTGTGCAGATAACTGGACTGCCAAAGGTCCTGGTAGCCATGCTTTCAGAAGAGAACTTGCATCCTCATTACTCAAATGGAATTTAAGGACTAGAGCCTCAAATTTATTGACTCACTGGTGATTCCAGGGCATTAAATTCACCCAGAATCTGGAACAAAGTAAGTCTCTCTTGGATTGTAATCAAACTGTTATGCCTCGTACACACGGTCGGACATTGATCGGACATTCCGACAACAAAATCCTAGGATTTTTTCAGACGGATGTTGGCTCAAACTTGTCTTGCATACACACGGTCACACAAAGTTGTCGGAAAATCCGATCATTTTGAACGCGGTGACGTAAAACACGTACGTCAGGACTATAAATGGGGCAGTAGCCAATAGCTTTCATCTCTTTATTTATTCTGAGCATGCGTGGCACTTTGTGCATCGGATTTGTGTACACACGATCGGAAATTCCGACAACGGATTTTATTGTCGGAAAATTTTATAGCCTGCTCTCAAACTTTGTGTGTCGGAAAATCCGATGGAAAATGATGGAGCCTACACACGGTCGGAATTTCCGACAACAAGGTCCTATCACACATTTTCCGTCGGAAAATCCGACCGTGTGTACGGGGCATTATTCTGCTTCAAAGCTATGGGTGCAATAGCAGACTGTGTTTCATCACAGCCCTTCTCCTCATTGACTGTGCAGATATTGGCCAATTGGCATGTTCCTTCGTGCTCATTGTGCGATACTATACATTGATTTTTAGTAAGAAACTGGGAGTGTGCATTTGCTAATTTTCTTTCTAAAGACATAAACAACTCTTACATCTCTGACAACTTTATTTGCAATGACTCTAAAAGTTTGCTCTTCATATCACAGTTCATGCTGCACCTCTGAAGCTGTTCTTGTAGCTCACTGTTTCTTCCTAACAAATTGCCTGCTGTAGCCCACAATTCATCCATCTCGTTACTGGAGGCTGTTGCAATCTTTAGAAGGTTTTCACTGATTTCCTCTATGTCCTCCCCAAGACGTCTTGTCTGAGGTAATCTGAGGACTGGCGATCCTGCCAGTAACCGTCATAGTCATGCCAGGCGCATCCCCGTGCGCGCACGTAGACGCACGACAACGGTGACACGCAGATGCGTTATGGCAGGTGCCTGCAGATGCGCGCACGGGCGCGCGCGCATGCACAGTGACAGTGCTTGGCGCCCTCTGGCCTATTTAAACCTGCTGCAGTTCTATGCGAGTTGCTGGATTATCATCAGCTCCCTGTGTTCCCAGTACCTGCTACCTGTATCTGATTTCCTGGTTCCTGTTACTCCTCGGCTTGCCTGACTTACCCTGATCTCCGCCTGCACCAACCTCTGGCTTGGACTCGACTAAGCTCCTGTCTGTACCCCTGTACCTTCGCTTGTCTGAACGGTGTTGACCTCCGGCCTGGCTACTGACCCTGTTCCTGATTAACCCTGTTGTGCTTCTCTCGGTCTGCTCCTATGGTACTTGACCCTTGGCCTGCCTTGACCTTGTTCCTGGTTTCTCCACTGGAATACTTCCACGCACGGTTGCCCAATGCACCCCAGCATCTCTCAGCGATCCGGCCATCAGCATCCGGCAATCCGTGCACCTTTGGGCATCGTATTCCCTGTCTCACTCCCAGGGTTACGCTGCACTTAGTCGCAAGGGGCGCCCTCTCAGCAATCCAGCCTCACACCCAGAACTTGACAGTATAATCCAGCCATGACTGAGGCCGGAGGTGCGTCCCCTGTGGAGGCTCTGTGCCAACAGACTTCCACTCTCGCTCACCTAGTCCAAAGACTACAGGAAGGATACCTGCATCTGGAGGGTAGGCTAAAGCTATTAATGGAACCAGCTACCCCTATGGTGATGATCCCGCCTCCTGAGCCACGAGTACCAATGCCTGAGCAATTTTCTGAAGATCGACTAAAGTTCAGATCTTTTAAAAATTCCTGTTTGCTTTATTTGGCCCTGCAGCCCCGGACATTTTCCATTGAAGCGTCTAAAGTTGGGTTCCTTATTTCTTTGTTATCCGGTGACCCCCAAGCATGGGCCCACAATCTATGGGAACAAAAAGACCCAGCTATCCGTACAGTGGACACCTTCCTCGCAGCCACGTCTCAGCTCTACGAGGATTCTCTGCTTGCAGCCACCGCTGAAGCTGCCCTGCACTCCCTACAGCAGGGACAATGGCCGGTAGAGGAATACACCATAGACTTTTGTCGATGGTCTGCAGATACAGGCTGGAATGAGGCCGCTTTAAAATATCAATTCCGTTCTGAACGGTCACAGACTCTCTGTATATCTAGTCCAGAGACTGGGGCTATGCCCGCTAGTAGAATGAGAACTGCATTGACCCCTGAGGAGAAACAACGTCGGCGACAAGCCAACTTATGTCTTTATTGCGGAGAGTATGGACACCTCCTGTGCCACTGTCCTATTAGGCCTTGCAAGCCACTCAAGTACTCCCCAGTATATTTACAGGTCTCTGAAACTTCCACTTCCCACCTTGTCCTCCCTATTATGTTGCAGTTAGCGGAAGAGAACGTTCAGCTGCAAGCCATAGTCGATTCCGGGGCATGTAGCTGCTTCCTGGACCTGAACCTGGCAAAAAGACTTGGCCTATCTCTGCTCCCCAAGAAACATAGGCTGGAAGTTCGCCTGGCCGACGGTACCCTGCCTAGTTCTGGTCCTGTTACCCAAGAGACTGCTCCTCTTTTTGTCACTACTCCTGATGGCCATCAGGAGTTCATATGATTTGACGTTCTGAGCTCGCCTATGTTTCCAGTCATCCTGGGTACTCCTTGGCTCCAAGCACACAACCCTCAGATCAATTGGGCTAAGAGAGAACTTGTGTTCACCTCTCCTTACTGCTTGCAGCATTGCCTGGCTCCTAGCCACAAGGACACTACCAGTTGTTTGGCAGTTCAACCCGTATCGGTCAGTTATCCAAATGTGCCATCAGTCTATCATGAATTTTCGGGTGTCTTCGATAAAAAGAAAGCTGATGTTCTACCTTCATATAGGCCATATGACTGTCCAATTGAATTACTCCCTGGACCCGAAATTCCTTTTGGACGTATTTTCCCTCTCTCCGAAATGGAACTAGGAACCCTGCGTCAATATATTGACGAAAACTTAGAAAAAGGTTTCATCCGGCACCTTCCTCTCCTGCTGGTGCCGGGATCTTTTTCGTAGAAAAAAAGGACAAGACCCTAAGGCCTTGTGTGGATTACAGGGAACACTGAACTCTTCCAGAGACTTCGTACTGCTCGGGTGTTCACTAAACTTGACCTACGGGGAGCCTACAATCTCGTTCGCATCTGGGAGGGTGACAAATGGAAGACAGCGTTCAGAACACGCTTCGGACATTTCGAGTACTTGGTGATGCCCTTTGGGCTATGCAACGCCCCAGCTACGTTCCAACATTTCGTAACCGATATTTTCCGTGAATACCTAGATCTCTTCGTAATCATCTACCTGGATGATATCCTTATCTTTTCAACAACCCTGGAGCTTCACCGGATGCATGTAAAAACAGTACTACACACACTGAGGAAACACAGACTCTACGTGAAAGCGGAGAAATATGATTTTGAAAAAGCATCCATACAATTTCTGGGGTTAATCATCTCTACGGGTGGTGTAGCCATGGATCCACAAAAGGTACAGGTACAGGCAATCCTGGATTGGCCAACTCCATCAGACAAGATGGGGGTGCAAAGATTTGTGGGCTTTGCAAATTTTTATAGAAGGTTTACTAAGAACTTTTCTTCCTTTATTTCACCGATAACCCAAGTAACCCGTCTACATGCTCGGTTCCTGTGGTCTCCAGAGGCTCAATCAGAGCTTCGACAAGCTGAAGTCCTTATTTACCTCAGCCCCAATCTTACGACACCCTGACCCCGCTCTGCCTTTTGTCCTGGAGGTTGATGCCTCTGAATTAGCCACTGGGGCAGTTCTGTCTCAACACCAGGGGCCTAAGTCGTTACTGCATCCCATGGCCTTCTCTTCACGAAAAATGAGTCAGTCCGAGAGAAATTATGATGTGGGTGTTCGAGAACTTTTGGCCATTAAGACTGCTCTGGAGGAGTGGAGATATCTCCTCGAAGGTGCCTCTCACCCCATATGTCACGCCAATACTCACCAAGGCCGAGATGCCGAGAGCGGCTTGCCCTTACGACCACGCGCACCCGAACCCCCGAGAGTGAGACAGGGGATCGGAAGCACGCGGAGGCACGGGTCTCCGGTAAGCTGTAGGATGGCTTGGACGGTGGAGAGTCTTCTGAAGAAGTGCCTGGAGGTGCAAGGGTAAAGGTGAAGAGATAACAGACTGGTGATAAGGAAGTCCTTGGAACTGAGGGAATCAAGGGGGTGGCAGCCCCGTGGGAAGTATGGTTGGAAGCACAGGCAGAGGACAGGAAATCCAACAGGTCTGGAGTGATCCTTTAACAGGCCAAACGTCAGGGTGTCAGCAAGCAAGAGTGGTCTTATATCCAGGCAGAGGGTCAGGGTATCTAGCAAGCAAGAGTGGTCGTGTATCCAGGCAGAAGGTCAGGGTATCTAGCAAGCAAGAGTGGTCGTTATATCCAGGCAGAGGGTCAGGGTATCCAGCAAGCAAGAGTGGTCGTTATATCCAGGCAGAGGTCGGTATTACAAGTGACAGTAAGCAGGGTTCAAAACACAGGCAGGGGAAGCTGACGACAAACCAGCAACCCGACTGGGTGCTGGTGTCGTCTAATGTACCTCCCAGTGAGCGCGTCAGCGTGACGCGCTACCGGGCACCCGCACGGGCGACGGCGCACACACGCGGGCCGCCGTGCACCCGCGCGCGCCGTACCATCAGGCCGCGCATGGGTGCACGTCTCAACAACAACCCCCTGCGCATGCGCCCAGCGGCCCGGCGGACGGAGGTGACTTGTCTTCCGTGACAGTGCCCCCCTCCTAAGGGCGGACACCGGACGCCCAAGCTAGACATCAACTCCGGATGGTCTTGATGAAAGGTTTGAATCAAGCGAGGGGCATGTAGGTTCTTCGCAGGTTCCCATGAATTGTCTTCAGGCGGGTATCCCTTCCATTGGATCAGGTACTGTAGTTGTCTGCCCCTCCTTCTACAACCCAAGATAGCCTCCACCTCAAACTCGTTCTCACCGTCCACCCTGATTGGTGGGGGAGGAACCTCTCCTCATTCTGGAAATGGACTGGGTACAACAGGCTTCAATAAAGATACATGAAAGACAGGATGGATCCTGTACGTTTTGGGCAGGGCTAACTCCATGGCCACGGGATTGATGATCCTCTTGATAGGGAAAGGACCAATAAATTTAGGTCCTAGTTTTCGGGATGGTAACTGCAGCTTGAGATTGGAGGTGGACAACCAAACCTCTTCCCCTATGTTAAACTTTGGATTCTCCTTCCTGCCTCGGTCATACTGCTCCTTGTAGGTCCTCTGAGCCTTTTGTAACATGCTTTGGATCTCTTGAAAATTGGCTTGTAAGGATATTATTCTGTCCTGTACTGCAGGAACTGTTACCTCAGGAGTGTCCTTAGTCAGGAACGTGGGGTGAAACCCGCAGTTGGCCCAAAAGGGCGTCTGGTTGGTAGCCGCGTGAACTGAGTTATTATACGCAAATTCTGCATATGGAAGAAGTTTTGACCAATCATCCTGAGATCCTGAACAGAAGCAACGGAGATACTGCTCCAAAGTCTGATTTGTCCTCTCCGTTTGGCCATTGCTCTGAGGGTGATAGGCTGATGAGAGGCATACTTTAATATCCAGGGCCTTACAAAGTTCCTTCCAGAATTTGGACGTGAATTGCACGCCTCTGTCAGACACTATATTCTTTGGTACCCCGTGAAGCCTTATGACCTCTTTCAGAAAAACGTTGGCTGTTTCTGCTGCGGAGGGAGTACCAATCATAGGTAGAAAGTGGGCCATTTTGGACAGACGGTCGACCACAACAAAAATGGTAGTGTAGCCTTCTGAGGCTGGCAGATCCACAATGAAATCCATGGACACGTCGGACCATGGTCGTTCCGGAATAGGGAGTGGTTTAAGTAGACCCCAGGATCTGGCGTTCTGGCCCTTGCTGCGTTGACAACGGAGACAAGAGGCCACATATTCGCTGCAATCTCGTCTCCAACCCGGCCACCAGAAGGAGCGGGAAATCAAGTCAGCTGTCTTCCTAACTCCGAAGTGGCCGGCCAATTTATGGTCGTGGCACATCTTGAGAGCGGTTAACCGGGTTTGTTGGGGCACAAAAATTTTGTCCCGGACCCAAAAGAGGCCCTCATCTTTCCTCAGGGATTGTACCTCCGGATCGGTACATGTATTGGATGATCTCTTGATCGAAGACATCAGGTCTGTCTGTGTCAATCCAAGAAAGTTGTGAGGTGCAAGAATTGTACTTGGTTCTGAGGTCTGGAGTTCTGCTGAGAACATCCGGGAGAGGGCGTCTGCTTTTCCATTCTTTTTGCCAGGTCTGTAAGAGATATGGAAATTGAAGCGCGAAAAGAACAGGGCCCAACGAGCTTGTCTGGGTTTGAGGCGTTTTGCTGTTCGGAGGTACTCAAGATTCTTGTGGTCGGTGAAAATCATCACCGGATGGAGTGCCCCCTCAAGTAAGTACCTCCATTCTTCCAGGGCAAATTTTATGGCCAACAGTTCCCTGTCACCTACGTCATAGTTTAATTCCGCCGCACTGAGTTTCCGAGAAGCAAATGCAACTGGGTGTAAGATGGCCTTGGGTCCCTGTCTCTGAGAAAGGATTGCCCCCGTGGCTATTTCTGATGCATCCACCTCCAACACGAACGGATGGGAAGGATCAGGATGCCGGAGAATAGGAGCGGAACTGAACAGATCCTTTAGCTTCATGAAAGCTTCCTGTGCTGCTTGGGACCACTGGAATGATCCGTGCCGGCGTGTTAGCTGAGTGATGGGTGCCACTATAGTAGAGAATCCGACAATGAACTTCCGATAGAAGTTAGCGAATCCTATAAAGCGTTGAACCCCTTTCTTATCAGAAGGAGCTGGCCACTCCTGAATAGCCTGTATCTTTTGAGGATCCATCTCCACTCCATTTTCTGAAATGATAAACCCTAGAAATTGCACAACTGATTTTTCAAATTCGCACTTTTCCCTTTTTAGGTAAAGCCTGTGTTGTCTCAAAATGGTCAGAACTGTTTTGACGTGATCCCTGTGCAGTTCCAATGTAGAGGAAAAAATTAAGATATCATCCAGGTAGACTACGAGGAAGTCATCTAGGTATTTGCGGAAAATGTCATTCACTAGGTGTTGGAACGTAGCCGGAGCGTTGCAGAGCCCAAAGGGCATCACCAAGTATTTGAAATGCCCGAAAATCGATCTGAAAGCTGTCTTCCACTCATCCCCAGCTCTGATTCGGATAAGGTTGTATGCCCCTCGGAGATCCAATTTGGAGAAGATTCTGGCTGACCTAAAGCGTTGGAATAACTCTGGAATGAGCGGTAACGGGTACCGATTTTTGATAGTAATGTTATTCAACTGCCGGTAATCCACACAGGGCCTAAGGGAACCATCCTTCTTACCAACGAAGAAGATACCTGCTCCGGCAGGTGAAGATGAGGGACGGATGAACCCTTTTTCCAGATTCTCATCTATATATTGTTTGAGAGCCTCCAGCGGAAAGAGGGAAGATACGCCCAAAAGGAATTTCTGATCCTGGCAATAGGTCGATTGGGCAGTCGTATGGTCGATGAGGTGGAAGACAATCGGCCATTTGTTTGCTGAAGACTTCTTGGAACTCGTGATACTCCTGGGGGACATGCTGGAGGTCAATCGGAGGAGCTGAGATCGTAGCACAGATCTTGGATCTCTGAGGGCGGCAGTGTTGAGAACAGTAGGAGGAAGGAAATGAGACCATCTTCGAGCTCCATTGGATAAGAGAGTCATGGGCTTGTAGCCAAGGTAATCCCAGAATGACTGGGAACATGGGAGAGTGGATGAGGTCTAAGCGCAGAAGTTCTTGGTGTCCTGAATCGGTGGTGGCTAGGATAGGTTGAGTCTCCTGGGTGATTAGGCCTGAACTGGGAAGGGACCCATCTGCCAAGTGGACTTGTAAGTGTTGCGTTTTAAGTTGTAAAGGCACATGCAAGGTTCGGGCCAGGGCAGCGTCCATAAAGCAGCTACATGCGCCTGAGTCAATGATCGCCGGCAGGCGGGATTCCCCTTCCGGTAGCTGTAACGAGATAAACAACATCACGTAAGATTTAGAGGAATTGTTATCTTGGTAGGTCATTGTTTTGGGTTGAAAAGACTTACTAGGCCTTATCGGGCAGTTGCGCAGGAAGTGGCCGGCACCCCCGCAATAGAGACACAAGTTGGACTGCCGTCTACGCTGTCTCTCTTCTGAGGTTAGCGGTGGGCGTACTAAACCCAGCTGCATCGGTTCGGAATCGGGAAGTGCAGTAGACCCAGCTGTAATGGGTGAAGATCCTGGAATGGGTTGGAGTCTTGGAGTTGCCCATGCCGGGCGAGGATTTTGAAATCGCTCTGACCGACGTTCCCTCAAACGCCGATCTAATTTGGTCGCTGCCTGAATTAACTCCTCTAACGATGTGGGGGTCTCCATCCTGGCTAATTCATCCTTGAGGAGCTCTGACAGACCTTGGCGATACTGGTAGCGTAAGGCTGGCTCATTCCAGTTAGTGTCGGCCGCCCACTTACGGAATTCCACCGTGTAGTCCTCAATTGGTCTCCTTCCCTGGACTAGATGGTGTAAGATAGCTTCGGCGGTGGCCATACGCTGTGGATCGTCATATAGTTGGGCCATACTTTCAAAAAAGGTATCAATGGTATTAAGCACCGGACTCCCTGACTCCATCAGGCCGTGTGCCCAGGCCTGAGGTTCCTCTGACAACAGGGAAATCGCAAATCCCACCTTGACCACTTCTGATGCGAAGGTTCGGGGTTGCAACGCGAAGTAAAGAGTGCATGCATTCTTGAAGGCCCTGAACTTCTTACGGTCCCCTGAGAACCGTTCCGGAGTGGGAACCCTAGGTTCCGGAAGTGCCATTACTACTGTAGGACTGGCAGTGGCCTGAGGGAGCGGGCCTTCATTGCTAGGTGCTGGAGCCGCGGTGGCAGGGGGAAGTGCCCCCGTCAGTTGTTGGAGGCGGCTATCCACTTGTGTGTATCCCTCTTGTAGCCTCTGTACTGAATCAGCCAAGGCGGAGACTTGTTGGCATAAGATCTCCAAGGGAGAGCGCGCTCTGTCGGCCTCGGACATCTGGCTGGTTTGTACTGTCACGCCAATACTCACCAAGGCCGAGATGCCGAGAGCGGCTTGCCCTTACGACCACGCGCACCCGAACCCCCGAGAGTGAGACAGGGGATCGGAAGCACGCGGAGGCACGGGTCTCCGGTAAGCTGTAGGATGGCTTGGACGGTGGAGAGTCTTCTGAAGAAGTGCCTGGAGGTGCAAGGGTAAAGGTGAAGAGATAACAGACTGGTGATAAGGAAGTCCTTGGAACTGAGGGAATCAAGGGGGTGGCAGCCCCGTGGGAAGTATGGTTGGAAGCACAGGCAGAGGACAGGAAATCCAACAGGTCTGGAGTGATCCTTTAACAGGCCAAACGTCAGGGTGTCAGCAAGCAAGAGTGGTCTTATATCCAGGCAGAGGGTCAGGGTATCTAGCAAGCAAGAGTGGTCGTGTATCCAGGCAGAAGGTCAGGGTATCTAGCAAGCAAGAGTGGTCGTTATATCCAGGCAGAGGGTCAGGGTATCCAGCAAGCAAGAGTGGTCGTTATATCCAGGCAGAGGTCGGTATTACAAGTGACAGTAAGCAGGGTTCAAAACACAGGCAGGGGAAGCTGACGACAAACCAGCAACCCGACTGGGTGCTGGTGTCGTCTAAAGTACCTCCCAGTGAGCGCGTCAGCGTGACGCGCTACCGGGCACCCGCACGGGCGACGGCACGCACACGCGGGCCGCCGTGCACCCGCGCGCGCCGTACCATCAGGCCGCGCACGGGTGCACGTCTGAACAACAACCCCCTGCGCATGCGCCCAGCGGCCCGGTGGACGGAGGTGACTTGTCTTCCGTGACACCATAATGATATTTATGGACCACCGAAACCTAGAGTACCTCCTCACTGCTAAGCGGTTAAGACCTCGACAGGCCCGGTGGGCTCTGTTCTTTGCCAGATTTAACTTTCATATAACCTTCCGCCCTGGATCTAAGAATGGGAAGGCAGATGCGCTATCCCGAATGTTCTCTGACACTTCTGAAGAGGTGGCTCCCAGCACCATCCTGTCACCACAGAACTTTCTTATGATCCAACCTGACCTAAGCTCCACACTCAGACAGGCGTCTTTCCACTGCCCAGAACCAGAAGCCTCTTCCCTAAGAAACTTGGATGGGTTTCTTCGTTACCAGGATAATATCTTTGTCCCGCAGCAAACCAGAATCCAGGTCCTAAAGACTTTGCATGACCATCAACTTGCTGGCTATTTCGGGGTGCGAAAGACTATGGAACTGGTCCAACGATCTTTTTGGTGGCCATCTCTAAAGTCTGACTGTAAAAAGTATGTTGATTCCTGTACCATCTGCCAGCGGAATAAGGGGTCCAACGTCAAATCTTGGGGTCTGTTACGCCCTGTGCCAGAACAGCCATGGAAAGAAATTTTAATGGACTTTATTGTAGAGTTACCTCCCTCAGAAGAATTCATGACTATTCTGGTAGTCGTGGATCGTCTGTACAAAATGGCTCACTTCCTGCCCATGAAGAATACACCATCTGCCACTGATACGGCAAGGATTTTCTTAAAGAAAATAGTCAGACTACACGGCTTACCTAACAGTATTGTTTCCGATAGAGGGGTACAATTTACCTCCAGATTCTGGAAGGAGCTCTGCAAAATGCTGTCAATTAAGATACATCTATCCTCTGCTTATCATTCCCAGAGCAACGGTCAAACCGAAAGAACAAACCAAACCCTAGACCCTATATCTACGCTGCTTATGCTCTTTTTCACAGGACGATTGGATCTCCTTACTCCCATGTGCGGAGTTCGCATATAACAATTCAATCCATGCTACCACCAATCAATCCCCCTTTTGGGCCAACTACGGGTTCCATCCCTCATTTTTGCCCAATGTCATTCCAGAGGCCTCAGTCCCAGCAGTTCAGGACAGAATTAACGCTATCCAGGCGAACTACCAGACCCTCCAGATGACCATGCAAAAAGCCCAGGAGGACTACAAGAAGCAGTATGACAAAAGGAGGAAGAATCCTGTGTTTAAGGTGGGAGATAGCGTATGGCTCTCTTCAGCAAATCTGAAACTTCCTTGTCCCTCTCGGAAGTTGGGTCCTAGGTTTATCGGGCCATTTACAATCAAACGAGAAATCAACCCAGTGGCATTTGAACTAGTATTACCAGGTTCTTATAAAATACATCCAGTATTTCATGTATTGTTGCTTAAAACTGTTGTCTCTAGTCCCTTTCCAGGAAGAGAAGAAGTTCCTCCCCCTCCAGTCTCAGTGGAAGATGAAACTGAATACGAAGTGGAAGCCATTCTGGACTGTCGACGGAGAGGTAGGACAATTCAGTTTCTTATTAAATGAAAGGGTATGCTATGGAAGAGAATTCTTGGGAACCAGCAAATAATATCCATGCTCCCAGACTGTTGCAGTTGTTCTGAACCCGCCATCCTGAGAAATGGGCCCGGTTGGGCATCCGGAGGCTGCCCCTTGGGGGGGGGCACTGGCAAGGAAGTAATCTGAGGACTGGCGATCCTGCCAGTAACCGTCATGGTCACGCCAGGCGCATCCCCATGCGCATGCGCACACGTAGACGTGCGACAACGGTGACACACAGATGCGTTACGGCAGGTGCCCATAGACGTGTGCACGGGTGTGCGTGGGCGCGCACGGGTGCGCACTGGCACGCACGCGTGCACAGTGACAGTGTTTGGCGCCCTCTGGCCTATTTAAACCTGCTGCAGTTGTATGCAAGTTGCTGGATTATCATCAGCTCCCTGTGTTCCCAGTACCTGCTACCTGTATCTGATTTCCTGGTTCCTGTTACTCCTCGGCTTGCCTGACTTACCCTGATCTCCGCCTGCACCGACCTCTGGCTTGGACTCGACTACGCTCCTGTCTGTACCCCTGTACCTTCACTTGTCTGAACGGTGTTGACCTCCAGCCTGGCTACTGACCCTGTTCCTGATTAACCCTGTTGTGCCTCTCTCGGTCTGCTCCTATGGTACTTGACCCTTGGCCTGCCTTGACCTTGTTCCTGGTTTCTCCACTGGAATACTTCCACGCACGGTTGCCCAACGCACCCCAGCAACTCTCAGCGATCCGGCCAACAGCATCCGGCAATCCGTGCACCTTTGGGCATCGTATTCCCTGTCTCACTCCCAGGGTTACGCTACACTTAGTCGCAAGGGGCGCCCTCTCAGCAATTCGGCCTCACACCCAGAACTTGACACGTCTCCTCTCTGCTTCCCACTTCCCCTCCATTTGCTCAGATATAAATTTCTGAGCAACTCTGCAATTTCATTTGCCAACCTTTTTTTCTTCACTTTCTTTTTCAGCTGTTTACCCAAAATTCTGCTATTATGTTGCTGACACTGAGACAATAGTACCTTACACTGGCTTTTAAGAGGTTCATCTGCACATGAATGATAACTGTCAGAAGCGTACTTTTTAACATATGTATACACAAGTTCCATTTCACAACCATACCATCCACACAATACCCAATTCTATTTGTACTAACGTTCCAACACTACACTGAGTAAAAAACCAAACTCAATTATTGTTAGCTCTTACCACTCACGAAAAATAAAACAAATCGCTCTTCTAGCATTCAATATTCTTCATTCATTACCACTTTTACCTGATATATAGTAGGTGAGGTTGAAAAAAGACACACGTCCATCAAGTCCAACCTATGTGTGTGATTATGTGTCAGTATTACATTACATATCCCTGTATGTTGCGGTCATTCAGGTGATTATCTAATAGTTTCTTGAAGCTATCAATGCTCCCCGCTGAGACCACCGCCTGTGGAAGGGAATTCCACATCCTTACCGCTCTTACAGTAAAGAACCCTCTACGTAGTTTAAGGTTAAACCTCTTTTCTTCTAATTGTAATGAGTGGCCCCGAGTCTTATTAAACTCTCTTCTGCGAAAAAGTTTTATCCCTATTGTGGGGTCACCAGTACAGTATTTGTAAATTGAAATCATATCCCCTCTCAAGCGTCTCTTCTCCAGAGAGAATAAGTTCAACGCTCGCAACCTTTCCTCATAACTAAGATCCTCCAGACCCTTTATTAGCTTTGTTGCCCTTCTTTGTACTCGCTCCATTTCCAGTACATCCTTCCTGAGGACTGGTGCCCAGAACTGGACAGCATACTCCAGGTGCGGCCGGACCAGAGTCTTGTAGAGCGGGAGAATTATCGTTTTATCTCTGGAGTTGATCCCCCTTTTAATACATGTCAATATTCTGTTTGCCTTATTAGCAGCAGCTTGGCATTGCATGCCATTGCTGAGCCTATCATCTACTAGGACCCCCAGGTCCTTTTCCATCCTAGATTCCCCCAGAGGTTCTCCCCCCAGTGTATAGATTGCATTCATATTTTTGCCACCCAAATGCATTATTTTACATTTTTCTACATTGAACCTCATTTGCCATGTAGTCGTCCACCCCATTAATTTGTTCAGGTCTTTTTGCAAGGTTTCCACATCCTGCGGAGAAGTTATTGCCCAGCTTAGCTTAGTATCGTCTGCAAATACAGAGATTGAACTGTTTATCCCATC
Source organism: Lithobates septentrionalis (assembly GCA_037952835.1). Classification (NCBI taxonomy): domain Eukaryota; kingdom Metazoa; phylum Chordata; class Amphibia; order Anura; family Ranidae; genus Lithobates; species Lithobates septentrionalis. The sequence goes on along the minus strand of JBBDGP010000216.1, from coordinate 1,457,125 downwards.
CTCCAGATCGTTTATAAACAAATTAAAGTTTTCTTTTAGGATTACCATATGCTTTCTGGGGAATATCCATTGATATGCTAATTTGCACCTTAGCCTACACTGAAGTTGTCTAACCTGTTTTTACAACAGTTGCTTACAATGCACACAGATAAACAACACCAAAAAAAACAGATACAACGCCATTTAAAACTAACTTGTTACTTGTAAGTTATACAGCCTACAAGACACAAGGCACATTCTAAGACACAAGGAAGACTCTTAATCAATGCCTTCCTGTTAGGTTGCAGGCCACATTGAACTTCTATTGGAACAGTGAGCTATTTCACTCTCATGTGGGTAAAAATAAAAAAAATAAAAAAACTTAACAATCCATATGTGACTTGGTTAAATTGATGATAGGCAACTACTATCCTCATATTGATTAGTGGTTCCAAATTAATAATAACTACTGCAGTAGGGAACAGACACAAAAGATACTCTCAGCATCTTTCCAAATAAGTGTTCTGCCTTATTATGACGCAATTGAAGGTTTTTATTCACATGATTATGTAGGTATCACATTAATATTACAATTGTACGTTTATTGTAACAAGGGGCGTTACATAGGCAGGCTAATTCTAATCAGGACTCGAAAGAATGTAAACATGTACTGAAAACATTATTAGTGCCGTGTGCACAGTGAGGGCAGTGTGCAATACATACAAAATAAAATACAATTACCGTATATACAGAACTTACAAATTTCCATTACAGTCTCCCCCATTTTGATCAATATTCTGATCACTAACCAAACCTGCTATCACCTTTAACCTGGAACCTCCACACGCTTAGGTGGAGGTAGTCCTGGCCAAAGAGGCAAAAACTCCATTGTGGATAAAATAATAGCTGAGCAGCTTTTTCATTACAAAATGACTTTTCATTGTGAAAAACAAATGATTGATAAGACATATTTACAGAGTGCTGGCTGTACACTCCTGTGGCCAGAATGGCCTTCTAGTTGAATTGTGGGCATGCTGACTTATCAGCATATGTAAACACAGACAATTCTACATAAAATGGAAGACGTACAAAAGACAAATATGACTTCAACATGGCTAAACTACTTTTCAAATATATTTATATCCCTTACAATTAAAGTAATTGAATCAAAACATACCCTAGACTGTGATCACAAGAGGGAAACAAATCAAACAGAGATTTCTTTAATTTAGTCATTTTTGCAGTGTCTGGTGTGGATCCAGGTGACTTTTCCTTCAAGTTTTGCAAAAACTGTACATGAAATAGATGCTGTATTGAGTCTCCAAACATTTCCTTTTATAAATGTCTCTTAACAATCCACAAGTCACCTGGCTTTAGTTTTAGATCTTTCCAAACTTTTAGAATTTGGAATTGGGGAGAAAACACATAAATGAGTTTGTCAAAAACCTTAAAAGATCAGCAACATTCTATGTGAGATCCGAATGGAGGACTTCAGCTACTGAGACAAAAGATAAGCAAGTGAGTAACACACTCCCAACCCAAATCCCATAGGGAGAGAGTCCAACATCCCCTTAGGGGCTTGATAAAATATAAGAAAACATTCAGGCAAAAAGTTTTCTATTTTCTCACTCTACTTTGTCCGCTACATTGTAGACAGTAGGGGGTGTAAAAATAAAACCTCAAAACTTCTAGTAAGGACTCTCCTATAAAAATAATTTCCTCTGTTGCTCTCTGTAGATTCTGCACTCTGTACTTACAAACTACTTCTGATAACGCTTTTTACTGTGGCCTTTGCAGTAGCATTTGCCACTGGACATCCAAAAAAAACATGTGCATACAGACAAAATGCATACTCGTAAGATCCCGACTTGGGCATCTGGATATCCCACACTCATTTACTAAGGCAGCCATAACTGCTTGTGACTGATGACACGGTCTATGTGTCAAGCTGGAGGGAAAAGAGTGTCTGGCAGACATAAATGATCACCTTTTCCAAAGTCCTGTTTCATAAGAAGTTGGCCCCTGTGGACCACTTGTTCTTCTCGTTCTGGGGTCCTTAAAGTTGAATTATTAATCCCAGCTATACTGGGCCAGAACTCTGGTGGAATTTGTGAGATGCACAGACCCATCAAGTGTCCGGGGCTGTAATGCAGCATCCTTAGAGTCACCTAGTCTGCTTCCATGTGTGAGTTTTAATGTTAGTATGGCTACCTCAGCAAGAACCTGGAAGGCTGAAAACAGCCAATCAAATTAACTTGGCATGCTTAATTGGTTTACTTGCCAAAGTAAAAACAAACTTCTGGCCCTTAAACTAGAACCAAAAGCTCTCTATATCTTGACTATCTATATAAATATACACTCTTTTTATAGCTCACAGGCTTTGCTAAAACATGGATCTCTGCTTCTTGAGCTGGGGAAAAAGGATCCAATGACTTTGAATACAGAGTATCCTTCTGGGTGATAAACTGCATACTCAAATCTACAAAAAATGAAATATCTGGGTCTTCAGGGAGTGTGTCCTGCACTGGGCTCACAGCAGCTGATTCCTACGTCATCAATTTAACACATGTGTCTTCCTTTGTCTCCAGCCTCCTCCAATAGAGGCAATAAGGTGGCTGGATTCAAATGTACGCATTTTTCATTGTTAGATTTGTACATAAACAAACTCATATTTTAAACCTTTCATTAGACAAACATTTAGTTAGCTGTATATTTGCTGCACAAAATGTCGGACCATTAAAAATTAAATGCTGGGGGGCGTGTCTGGCCTAGCGGAGAAGATATAGAGCTGTTCCCAGCCACAGAGCAAACCATCTCAGAAAGTACAATGAAAAATAAGCTGCTCTCACTCAGGAGAACACTATACAGTGACTTTTCATATATGTTTGCCCCCTTGAATGATACAGTTCAATCACATACTGATAAAATCCAGCACGATCTTGTTGATGCATACGCTGACCAGGAATCTGAGCTCCAGCACTTCAAAACAAAATGGGGGACTTAGAAGATCGCTCAAGGAGAAACAACATTAAATTTAGGGGAATACCTGAAACCATACCCCCCAATGAGCTCACTCCAGCGCCTCATGAAGGCCCTAATTCCGTCCCAGAGTGACATCAAATTATGTGTCGATAGGGCCCATCACATACCTAAACCCAAGTTTCTACCTAACACTGTGCCCAGGGACACACTGGCACGCATTCACTATTACCATGTGAAAGAACGTGTCATGGCGGCGAAACAAACAAAGTCCGGCAGTTCCAGAAGAATTCATTGATATTTCCCTATTCACAGACATATTGCAGCAGACAGCAATGAACAGAAAGAAACTCACTCCACTTCCAAAAATTGTATGTAACAACAGCATCATCTATCGATGGGGTTTCCCCACTAAACTGCTTGTCACTTGGAATGGCAAAACATACACCATATATAGTGTGGACAAAGGCATTCAAATCTTTAAAGAGTGGCAACTTCTCCCTCCTGATGCGCAGCCTCCAGCTCCATCCTCTCTTGAACACCTGCAAGCTGAATGGTCCTAACAGGGACCTTTTGCCCTTAATTGAGCCTCTCCCTTTTACCATACATCTCGCATTAGCGTGAGGCTGGGAGCTCGTCCACCTAGTTTGTTCCATTTTCTTTCATAGTTCAGTGCGCAGCACTGCTAGTTTACTTGCCCCCCCCATGGCCCCATAGCAGCCTTGGCTGCCCATTGTGCCTGCATTGCCAGGAGTTTCTTAAATATGTTATTTCTGTTTATTTCCCACCTGACCCTCGATTTGACTCTCTGTACCCTTCTAGTCACCATTCAAGATGCTGAGAACTCCACGCACGGACCCTACCCGCGGACTATGTCAACTATCCTACCTTTTGGATCTGTGGAACCTCTACCTATCTCGTTAGAAGTGATCAAACTGAACAACCCTACCGTATGCAACATTAATCCACGGATATTGAACTTCCCACCCATCAGGTACTCCTTTCCCCTTCTTCCTCAATATGACACAGTCTCATATGGCAACACCCTAGCCTATAACAGACTCTCTCCATGCCTCTAAAGGTTATGTCCCTTAACTCTAAAGGTCTCAATAGCCCCTTTAAGCATGCAGCACTGTTAAAGGAAGCTCGCTTCCTCAAATCAGACATAATTTTTGCTCAGGAAACTCACTTTGCTGCCAACAAATGTCCACGACTGAATTTCCAACATTTCTCTCATCTATACCTAGCAAATGGCCCCAAAAAGGCTTGCAGAGTTTTTATTGCCATCAAGAACTCTGTTGCTTTTTGCCACATTCACACCATTCCGGACCCCCAGGGAAGATACATCATCCTCATTTGTGAACTGAACCAAACAGTTTTCACACTAGTCAACCTTTATGCCCCAAACACGAAACAGAGGAGATTCCTAGCCCGGCTACTTGCCAGGGCCCTGGAGGAAAAACAAGGCATCTTGATCATTGGTGGTGACTTTAATTTAATCCTTAACCCTGCCATAGACTCTACTACCTCTACAAGGAGATCTGCACACTCCATCGCCCCATTACTCCACAAGTATGAGTTATATGACATCTGGCGCTGTTTCCACGGGTCTGAGAAGAACTTTACCTTTTTATCTGCAGCCCACTCTTCTTATTCCCACATTGGCTTTTTTTAACTGATAAAATGTCTTTACAAAATGTTCTCCACGCTGACATTGGTACAGTTTCTTGGTCAGACCATGCTACGATTACACTAGAATATGACGATAAACTTCGTAACTCCCCCCTCCATTATGGAGACTGAACGCCTCCCTCTTGGAGAACAAGCAATTGTACCAAAAGATTGTGCAAGAACATCACAACTTCTTTCTGTATAATGATACTCCGGACGTTAGCAAGTATACTCTATGGAATACTTATAAGGCGTATATGTGAGGGATCCTAATTAAACTGGCTTCATACACCAAGAATCAGAGGTTGAGACAGATTGACCTGCTCCAATCTATAGCCACAAAAGAATGAGATAATAAAGATAACCCGACTCCCCGTTTAACTAATGACATCCTCCAAGAGAGACAAAAACTAAGATCCCTGTTACTTTATAAATTCGAAAATCACCTAAAATACCTCAAAGCTAACTATTATGGCCTGCATAACAAAACAGAAGCTTGGTTGGCTAAAAAAGTCAAGGCGAAACAGCTTAAGCACAAAATAGCTACGCTTAATCACCCCCCTATCCCACAAAACTCTTTTCAACCCCAAAGATATTGCCAATGCCTTTGCGGATTACTATTAATCTCTCTATGATCTCCGCAGTGATAAGGCCACTCCCCAACCCTCTCCTGAGATTATTAATAATTTTTTGAGCAAAGGGAAGCTTCCTAGCCTTACTAACGATCAACTCAGGTCCATCTCTCAGCCATTCACAACCCAGGAAATATGTTTGATCATCAAAAAACTCCCCAACCGCAAATCCCCAGGAGATGATGGTTTCTCAAACGAATATTATAAATGTCTCCCTAATGAAACTGCCCCTCATCTACGAGCCGTCTTCAATCTTGCTTCCTCCTCTGGATCTTTCCCTCACGAAATGTTGAGAGCCGTGATAGTAATGATTCCCAAACCCAATAAGGACCCCACCTGTCCTGCCAACTACAGGCCTATATCCCTTCTTAATACGGATGTAAAGATCTTTGTCAAACTTCTAGCGCTTAGATTGCAACAAATTTTACCACACCTTATCCACCCTGAGCAGGTGGGCTTTGTCCCAGGCCGTCAAGCCCCAGATGGAACCAGAAGATTCATAAATCTAATCTCCCAGGTTGGGCCCTCTCTGACGCCTTCTCTGCTCCTCTCTTTGGACGTGGAGAAGGCGTTCGATAGGGTCCACTGGGGATATCTTAAGATAGTACTTGACGCATTTGGCATTCGTGGATGGTTACAGACTGCTATCCTATCCCTATACTCCACCCCCTCAGCCACCGTACTAACCTCGGGGATCACTTCCAAACAAATACGAATAATGAATGGAACTAGGCAGGGATGCCCCCTATCGCCTATGATTTTTACACTACTCATGGAACCGCTAGCAGAGAGCATTAGGTCCCACCCTGACATTACAGGCCTCTCTTTAGCAGGAACTGAACACAAAATAAGCCTCTTGCTCATACTTTCCAACCCCAAAACATCACTACCTGCAACACAGACAATATTAGATGAGTTCAGTGCAGTGTCCTACTACAAATTGAATGCAACAAAGTCCCAAATCCTAGGTATTAATATCCCAGCCCCTTTGAAGTCAACCTTATCCAAAGCATTTCCTTTTCTTTGGTGCCCTCATTTGCTACCATTTCTAGGCATTCAACTGACCCCACATACATCACAGCCTTAATAATTTTAAACCTTTCCTGGACTCACTACCCCAACAACTCTCTCATCTACAGACCCAAGAACTCTCAACAGCAGGGAAAATAACAACCCTGAAAATGTTAGTTCTACCTAAACTGCTTTACTTATTCCGCACCTTAACAATCCCCCTGCCACATACTTTTCTCACCTACGTCCAAAAACTTTTCACACAGTATATATGGAACCACAAACCCCCTAGATGCTCTCTCAACATTGTGATGAGGCATAGGAAGAATGGGGGAATGGGCGTCCCCAATGTTACGGCTTATTACAAAGCTTGCGTTATGGATCAAATTAATGATTGGTGGACGCCCCCCAAGAATAAAACATGGGCACTCATGGAATCCAAAACTGTTCTGCGTAAAGATCCTAAATCAACCCTAATTGCTCTTAAGATAGGAGACCCGCCTCCTTGTTCCCCTATCCCAACAGTGCAAACCTCTATCAAGATGTGGTTAGAAACTCCCCTTTCACCTCCATCTACAGGGTCACTATGCAAACTCCCTATCCCACTAGCAGTACTCCACCACTTTATACCCTGCATTGACCTAAATTTATGGGAATCTAAAGGACTTACCCTAAAGAAAGACCTATACCAGGGAACAACCCTACATACTTTTGCATATCTCTCCTCTCACTTTAACCTTCCCCCCTTAGCACATTTTACTTACCTACAAGTTCGAACCTTCCTTCACAAACACCCCCTACCCTTGTACTTAGACATACCAACCACAATACTTACATTCCTCCAAGAAGCTAAAACTCCATTAAGAGGGCTCTCCCTATTCTATAGAGTGTTCAATGCACAGGATTCCTTTTCTTGTACAAAAGGTTTTTATTGAACATAAAAGGTGTTGTTAGTACAAAAGGAGTAACATATTAATGTACATTATGCGGATACATGAGTGCATATTCATGGTACAGAGAACAAAAAAAAAACCAAAATAAAAGAAAAAAAAAAAAAGGGTGTTTATAATAATAAGAAATGAAAACAGGATTCATAACAGATGATCATGTATCAATACATAAAGCACTGAGGAGGCATTAAGTGTTCCAAATCAATTGTCGGCCTGTACTATATCTCCATCAGGGGTAAACCTGTGGAGTCAAGGATATATAAAGGAAAAGTTGCCCAGACTAAAAAAAATGAAGAATGGGAGTAAAAAGGAACTGACTTGGTGATTCAGAAGAAGAAGGAAAGGAGATTAATAGAGAAGAAAAAGTGGGGGGTGCAGAAAGAAGGGGGGAAGAGGGGGGGAGGGGGAAGAGGTCCGCGGGATGGGGTGTCTTTGTTTCCATTACAAGGAGAGTAGTGCCGAATCGAATCTGGAGGGGTGGGCATAGTTTACCCATGGTTGCCATGTTCGAAGAAATTTATCATGTGTATCTGATAATATTGCTGTCAGCTTTTCATTAACCATGGTGTCGTTAATGCGATTTTTAACTGCTTCAAAACTTAGGACTGAAGTTTTCCATGATTTTGCAATAGTTAATTTAGTTGCAGTTAATACATGGGATGCTAACTGTCGCTCGGGGCGCAACAGTTCAGGGATTGGTTTCCCCAAAAGGGCCTCAAAGGGGTCCCTTTTTATAGTTGTATTGAAGAGATTTCGGAGGAGCGCATACACTCTGATCCACAGTCTGCATACCTTGGGGCACTTCCACCAAATGTGTGCCATCGTGCCCTCTTGTGAGCATCCCCGAAAACACAAAGGGGAATAAGATGGGATAAACCTCGCTATTCTGGCTGGGGTGTAGTACCATCTATAAAGAATTTTGTAAGCATTTTCCAAGAATAAAACATTCTTGGAGCACTTGGATAATGAAATTGTCATGGCTTGCCAGTCCTCCGGGTCAATTTTTTTACCCAGCTCTGCTTCCCATTGTAGATGATATGTTCTTATGGGAGGTTTTGTGGAGCCAATAATGGCTGCGTAAATTAATGAAATAAGACCAGGGGATTGGGGTCATGCTCTGCAAAGATGTTCAAAGGGGGTTAGTGTAAATGGGGGGTCATGGGATTTGATAAGGGTTAGTAGGAAATGTCGTATTTGCATATATCTAAAATGTTCCCTTAGAGGGATGTCATGTGAGGAGCGTAGGGCCGCAAATGTTTTTATCCTAGTTGGGGAAAACATAGAGTGGACATCCACAAATCCTTGCTCAGTCCACCATCGAAATTGCTGCGGGTTATCGTGTCCCGGTGGGAACAGTGGACAGTGAAGAAGGGAGAGTAAGGGAAGATGTGGGGATATTAAACCTGCGGAGTATTTAACAGAGTCCCATAACCGTAATGAATGGGCCAAGCATGGGCCCATGACACTAGGGCGATGTTCTCGAGGAAGCCATGGAAGGGAGGCTAAGGGTATCGGGTGAGAGTCTATTATATCCATAGTGGCCCATAATGGCATCTGGGATTTCTCATGGAGATGAGATAATGGAGCTATGGCTGCCGCTATGTAATAAGCTTGTAGATTGGGTACCGATAAACCTCCATTAATTTTACGAGCGAACAATACCTGCTTTTTGATCCTAGGCTTCTTGGAGCCCCAAATAAACTGCATGATCTTGCGCTGGTGTATCCGGAGAATATGGGAGGGGACTGGGACTGGGAGAACTCTGAAGTAGTAAAGCAGTTTTGGGAGGTAGGACATGCGAACGGTAGTAATCCTACCGAACCAGGACAATGGGAGAGCGGACCACGAGGAAAGCATATTAGAGAGTTTCCTAAATAATGAGGGAAAGTTAGCTTGGAATAAACCTGAATATTTTGGGGTGAGACGAATACCAAGATAAGGTAAAGACTTCAACCATTGGAAGGAAAAGTGTGACTGTAGGGATTCTAATTCGGATAGTGAGAGATTTATCGACATTGCGTTTGATTTAGCGGGGTTGACCGATAGACCCGAAAAAGTAGCAAAGGTTTCTAGAAGTGCTAGCAGATTAGGGAGGGTGATTCTCGGTTTAGTGATGGTCAGTAATATGTCATCTGCAAACATAGACAGTTTATGCGGGGTTCCTGCTACATCCACGCCAGTTATATCAGGATGGGATCTAATGGCTTCCGCCAGGGGTTCCAATGCTAAAATAAATAACAATGGAGAGAGTGGGCATCCCTGGCGAGTGCCCCTTCTAATTGGGAAAGTGTATGACTCAAACCCATAGTACTTCACCTTGGCTTGTGGGGAATTATAGATGGCTGAAACCCAGCCCATAAAAGAAGTGCCAAAACCAAAGTGCTGTAACGTTTGAATCAGGTATGGCCATGACAATGTATCAAAGGCTTTATTGATGTCCAATGATAAGAACATGGTTTCCAGGGATCTATTATGGACTATGTGTTGTATTTGGAGAAGGCGTCTTATTGCGTCCCCTGCTTGCCTACGTGGGACAAATCCCACTTGATCTTTTTTGATTAGGCGTGGAAGGAAGGAATTGAGGCGAGTGGCCAGGATTTTTGTTAAAATTTTCATGTCGATATTAATGAGTGATATGGGCCGGAAGTTTGCCCAAGATGAATGGTCCTTATCTGGTTTAGGTATCATGACTATATTGGCGGTCAATTGATTGGGTGTGAAGTGACAACCATCCTTGACTGAATTATACATCTTCGTTAAATGCGGAGCAATGACATCTGCCATTTTCCAGTAATAAAGTGCCGTGAAGCCATCTGGACCAGGTTTTTTGCCCACCTTTAATTCTTTAATACATTGGAGGACTTCTGAGATCTGTATATCTCGGTCCATCAGGGATGTATGAGTTTCAGACAAGGACGGTAATGATAGATTCTTAAGAAAGGCGTCTAGGCCTTGGATTGAAAGATGATCTGGTTCTGAATAAAGCTTAGTGAGGCGATGTCTGAATTCCTCCAGAATTTTTTGAGGGTTACCCGTTAGAGAATTGTGGCGGGTGCGAAGTGTAATAGGGGTAAATTTCGGGGCAAAGGTGCGTAATCTATTGGCTAGCATTGTATTAGGTTTATTCGCTTTAATATACCACCTTTGTCGGGCCCATCTTAGGGTTCGTTCTGCTTCGTCGGTCAGGCATAGGTCTAAGTCTGTGCGGGCTTTATCTAAGGATTTGCGATTAGTGGGAGTGGGTTTTAGTTTGAAGGTCTTGGTCGCGGTCTCTAGCTTTTGTTCGAGCTCTTGACGAGCCCTTGCTCTCTCTTTTTTACGTCTAGACGCTATGCGGATAACGTGACCTCTGAGGACAGCTTTATATGCTTCCCAGAGTGTAACTGGGGATGGTACTGATCCTGTGTTAATTTTAAAATATTCTGCTGAAGCGTCATGAATGTCAGCTAGAATCTCTTTGTGGGATAGAAGAGAGTCATTCATCACCCATGGGGAGAATTGTGAGTTACTCAATAAAGACCTACAGACTGTCAGGATGGGGTCATGATCCGACCATGGGGCAGCCAGAATAGAAATCGATTCTATTAGGGGAAGGTGTTTGCGAAGGACAAACATATGGTCGATCCTAGAGTGAGAGTGGTGAGGATGGGAATAGTGGGTATAATCCCTACTTTGGGGATGGAGTTCCCGCCATATATCTATTAAGTCAGAGTTCTGAAGGGATTGCAAAAAGGATTTGGTGGCCACAGAAGGAGGTTTATGGTCCGGTGGGTACTTGTCAAGGGAGGGCTTCAACGTTACGTTGGAGTCTCCTGCCATTAATAGGGTTCCTTTTTGGTGAGATCGTAACAGGGAGCAGATATGGGTAAGAAAGGGCCCTGGGTTGGTGTTCGGAGCATAATATGACATGATTGTTATTTCATTATCCTGAATCGTGCCTTGCAAAATTAAATATCTACCATTTGGGTCTGCTATCTGCTTACTGCAAATAAATGGAACCGTTTTGCTTATGGCGATCAGAACACCTCTGTGTTTAGTGGATGCGTTAGCCAAGAATACCTGTGGATAGTGTGCCGCAAAGTATTTAGGGCAAGAGGTGGTAGAGAAATGCGTTTCTTGTAAACAAGCAATATTTATTTTTTGTTGTTTTAGGTATTTGAAGATTTTAACCCTTTTCTGGGGGGAATTCATTCCCTGAACATTCAGGGTAAGCCAATTAAGGGTCATGGGATCAGGAAATTTCTCCTATACAAATTTGTAGTCAGACATCCCGCGGACCTAGGGGAAAGGGAAAGAAAAAGAGGGACAAGCAAAGGGTAGAAGAGGGAAGGTGAAGCAGGTAAGGTAGAGATAATAGGAAAATCTCGAAGTTGGATAGACAACAATACCTTAGTTGCTTTGTTTTGTGGGCTGAAAGACCCACATTTGAGTAAGACATTGGCCGCGACATCCGTCTCGGCCAAGTGCTGACTCATCGGGGGTAGCATTGGTCCGACGGGACCACCGGCCTATCATTAATCAATCGTGACTTGTAAATGTATATTAAGAGCAGAATCTAGAAACCATTGAACTTTGATTTAGTGGAGATAACTTAAAACAACTGAACTAAACATTTGTTGATGAAACATTAGAAAACATAATGGTACAACCAAAACTTAGTCCCCGATGGCCTGGACCAAAGGGCCAGAAGGCCTTCAGTCTCCAGACCACCAGGGAGATTGATCTAACCCCACCGTGCCCCACCACCTCCCCAACAGAGTCGGTGGTACAGGGCACGGTCACGACTGCCCGCGCCGCATTGGAACATCAGAAAAGGTTGTTCCTGCAGCTACGGTTTCACCCTCCCCCCACCACGTCAAACCTTAGAAAGAACTGAAATGTTAAAGTCACATTCATGTGTTAGATAGGAAAGGTTATCATGTAGACTTAACCCAAAAAAAAAAAAAAAAAAAAATATATATATAAAAATTATAAAAATAATAAACCATCTTTAAGCATGGGTAGTCTTCTTCCTGGAAACATGTTGATAGATGGTTATATGCCAATCTGCCATGTCGCTTCTTACACCTCGCACCGCCTTCTCACAATTGGGGCGGGCCCTAGCGAGGTGACCTTTAAAGTTATTAAGGCATAGGACCAGAGATTGGGTACTGGGGACTAGTAGCTCCTTGTCCAGCACACCTAAAAGTTCCAGGTGTAAAAGCAGTAAAAAGAGCAAACCGGAATGACCGTGGCCCGGGGTCGGGTAACAGAAGGGGGCTAGATGTCATCAAAAACAAATAAAGAAAAGAGTACCTTCAGCCATTAGTGGCTTTATGGAACTTCTGGGACTGTAAGTCTCGGAGAGCTTGGGATCCGGCTAGCGAACGTTGGGAGCCTTGTCGAGGGGGCCTGGAGGGTCCTGGTCTGGAGGAGGAGGAGGACGCCGCCTCCGTCTGGGAGGAAGGAAGGTCCAGCTGCAGATCCTGGAAATGACGCCTTAACTCCGCCGGAGAAGTAGCCTGAAATTGACGACTCAAATGAGAGAAGGATAGTTTGAAGGGGAATCCCCATCTGTATTTGATCCCCTGGGTTTGCAGTATTTGCAAGTACGGTTTGAGTCCCCGCCTTCTGGCAATCGTGACCGGCGAGAGATCAGCGAATAGCTGAAGGGAGTTCCCCTGAAAAGAGAGATTTTGTTGTTCTCTCGCCGCCTGCAAAAGCTTTTCTTTAGTGCGGTAATAGTGGAACTTTATGATAACGTCTCTCGGGGGGCCATCCGTGGGCTTAGGGGCCAGAGATCTGTGTATGCGATCGAACTCAAGCCGGTCTACAGGAATTTCCGGGGCCAGTTCCTGAAAGAATGCCGTTGCTGTGCCCTGCAGGTCATTTACCGTTTCTGGAATACCGCGGATGCGTAGGTTATCCCTGCGGGCCCTATTTTCTGCGTCTTCCAACTTGTCTTTCAGGGACTCTATTTCTGTCGTCAATTTCTCAACTTCCTCTTCATGACCCTCTAAGACTGTGGTTGCCAAATCCATGCGTTGCTCTAATTGATTAGTGCGGTGGCCTATCTCTTTAAGGCCCCGCACCAAATCTGATGATAGCTTGCGTGATGCCGCAGTGATTTCGTCCCTTACTATATTGCGAAATCTTGCTAAAAGGTTATCAGAGTCCAGGGGGAGAGGGCTTACCAGGTCTGTAGGAAATTGTTGTAAGCTGTCTGTTGGAGATTCTGGATTATCATCTGATATGTGTGCAGCGTCTTCCCGTTCTGGAGGCTTCAGCGCCATATTGGATTTCCCCTTGCCTGGTACTGTGGAGAGCCTCTGGGGCTGCCTGGCTTTTGGCTTGTGCTTTCCAGATCGGAGCATCACCGGCAGAGTCCCGAGACGCTCCGGAGTCCGGAGCGGTATGTGAGCCTCGTCCCCGCTCGTTCTGCTCGGTGTCAGGCCGGGTTATTGTTCCCGTCGGCGCGGAGCGGAGGAATCACGCGGCCATTTCCTTCGCTCGCGCGCATGCGCCCCCGCACAGGATTCCTTTTCAAAGTCCACTACCATTACCAAATGGGAGACGACCTTAGGCAAAACCTTTACAGATACCTATTGGAAAAAAACGTTCTCTATTACTTATGCCTCAACTAGGTGCGTGAATGATTGGGAACTCTTCCAGAAAGTAGTGCACTCCTGGTATCTTACTCCATTCAAACTTTCTAAGTTTTATCCTTCGCATACAGCCCTCTGCTGGAGAGGATGCGGAGAATCAGGTCAATTATTCCACTTATAATGGTCCTGTATATCACTAAGGTCATTTTGGAACAAAATTTTCTCCATACTGTCAGACATAGGTGGCCATCACATAGCTCCTAACCCTGAACTAGCAATCTTACACCTGACTATCCAAGAACTACCACCCAACATGCGAATAGTGGCTACACAACTTCTTCTCACTGCAAAACTCACAATCACAAGATTGTGGAACAAACCTAATCCACCTTCCCCTCTGGAGACCATCCTTGCCCTAAACCACCAATGCGAAATGGAAAAATTGTTGGCCACTATGAACCTCACAGTCGCACCATTCAAGGATAAGTGGAATCTATGGCTTTGCAACCCTAAGTGTACAGTTGAGATTTGAAGACTGTTATTTAAGATTGAAGGTAATGTAAACCAACCCAAGAATCACTAACACCAAAACAATATCTAACTTTGTCTAATAGCACCTTTGCATAAAGCTACAGCTCTGATATATCGGGATGAACCCTTCATTACTGGGTCCAGCTTGCATAAATATATTACAATGGCTTGTTTTCTATCACGCTGTTTGTGTAAGAACTCCAGTTTCATGTTTCAAAAGACAACTTTTTCCTGGCAACATTATAATAAATGATAACAATACCCTGCGGTCATGGAGAGATGCCCATAAATCCAAAATATTCTTCTGCTTATACCACTGTACTTACAAGGAAAGGGGGCAAATCATTTCACAATCCACACATTCTGCTTTGGATTTCAAAAATAAAAATAAATAAAAACAAAAGGACCAATCTGTATGATGGACCAGAAAGCATCAAACACTATAAAACTACTGGCTGCAGATGGCACCTATCCTAACAGGGTGTGTGGACTTGATGTGATGGGTCTGTTATATTTAAATTTTATTTATTATAACTTTCACATAATGGACCGCACATCAAGTTATTATCAAGAACCTTAAAATTTCATTTTTGTAGAAAAACTTCTTATGTATCCCATCCATCTTGGCTTTGTTAAATATTATGGCAGCTTTATTCCAAATAACAACCTCATCTCCCCTCCACACTGGGAAGAGTGGAGGGGAGTTGAAACTCTGACCAGATTTTTAGGGATACAGTCACAGTCAGAGAGGGGGATATAAAACCTGGGCATCCAAGCTATAACGCAATAAGGAAGGATATAAGAGTTCTCTGAGGGTTGGAGGCAGACTCCAATTTCACCCAAATTTTTTGTGGGGAGGGGGACCACCAATAGCAAAGTTGGTCTAAGACATAGGCTTTTTAATAGTGACTTATGTTAGGCGTACTCATACCTCCATTTTGTCTGTGTCTCATCATAATGTTAAAATAGCATCTAGGTGGTTTATAACCCTAGATAAAATGCTTGAACATTCAGCAGTTTGGGGAGCACTATCATTTTTAATGCTGCTATTCTTCCTGCCGTAGATAATTCCTGGCCCCGGATATAATTTAAAGCTTGGGGAAGGGAGTCTAGAAAGGGTTTGAAGTTATAGTAATAAAGCTGAGAAGTATGAGCAGAAAGCTGGATCCCTAAAAAGGTAAGAGATACAGAGGCCCACACAAATGGAAAGCGTTTGGACAATGACAGTTTAAGAGATGTTGAGATATGTATACCTAAGATCTGGGATTTGTTGGCATTTAATTTGCAATAAGAGGCAGCACGAAATCGGGAAAGAACATTTTGGACTT
Source organism: Lithobates septentrionalis (assembly GCA_037952835.1). Lineage (NCBI taxonomy): Eukaryota > Metazoa > Chordata > Amphibia > Anura > Ranidae > Lithobates > Lithobates septentrionalis. Next base: position 1,441,460 of record JBBDGP010000216.1, on the reverse strand, counting down.
CAAGTAGGGAGGTTTGGTCTTCATAAGCATAACATCATCAGTGAACATGCTGTGTTTGTGTTCACTGCCATCTAAGGAAATACCTGTGATTCAAGGGTTTGATGTAATTTTCTCAAGGCTCCATAAGCAGGGTAAAAATAATGGGAGATAGAGGGCATTCCTGTCACATACCATTGAAGATGTTAATCAGATTAGACAACATACCCGAGGTAAGGACATTTGCAGAGGGGGATGAGTAAAGAGACAGGATAGCAGATTGGATCCAGCCCATAATTCCATATTTACTAAGGACTGCTCTGAGTAACCCCCAGTGAACACTGTCAAACACCTTCTCTGCATCCAAAGAAAGGAGCAGAGAAGGCGTTCGAGTGATGTAAGATTAATTAAGTGCCTGGTTCCATGAGGAACTTGACGCCCTGGCACAAATCCCACTTGTATATATAGTAAAAAGTGTAAAGCCCTAAGGCTGATGCTGCACTATAACAGAAAAAACGTAACTTGTGAAAATAATAACGTGTAAAAATAATAAATGAATAAGCTTCTAACATCAAAAAGTCCAGTACAGAAACTCTAAATAAAGTGCAATGTCAAAAAAAATGCAGAGCTAATTATAAACTCATTAATATATAAATGTGAATATACATAAAAGATTGAAAAGAGGTACCAAAATAAAAAGAAAAAAGTGACAAAATGGAAAACTAAGGCAAAATCCCATCAAAGAAAAAAGTCCATAGATTCTTAAGAAATAATGTCCATCCAAATGAGCAGGAATAAGTTTGTAAAAAAGATAATCGTGACAGAATCTTCAAAGCAAACAAAGTGCATCCAAATCACCACCCAAAGTGTATGAATAGCCTGCTTACCAGAAAGCGATGACCGCAGCAGCAGTCTCGCCCAGCCTAGGGAAGTAAGGTATTCCTCAAGCCTTATGAAAAATCCAGAACTCCTGTTGTTTACTAGGGGTACCATAGCTTCAGTTCAGGAGTATCTTCACTTGTACAGGAGCAGATCGTCCCAGATGATGTGTGCAGTCCAAGAACAGATCCTCCTGTAGATCAGCCCAGAGGAGCCCAGTCAGAGAACCCATCTATGCCAGGGGACTTGTGGATGAGTAAGGTTTGGATAGTTGAGTGGATCTCCTGGATGGTAAAAGGCTGGGAGTTTAAGGGAAGCTGGGCTGTCGGGAGAGCAGGCAAGTTAACGGTCTGAAGAAATTCAGCAAAAGTGCCAGGAGTAGGTTGTGGCGTAGAGTCTTCAACGTGGTGAAAATATAAGGATTGGTAGTAATCCCTAAAGGTATTGGCTATATCTTATGAGGTTTGTTAGCGTGCATTGCGACACATGTGATGTGATGAGTGATGGAGGAATTTTTTGTTTGAGTTGTTTTTACTTCACTCACCAACCACTTCCCAGCTTTGTTACTAAGACCATAAGAGGTGACTTTGAGGAATTTAAATTAATTTTGTGTTGTAAAAGAGTAGGTTTCTCAATTTTTGCCTGGCTTGGAGAATATTCAAAGTGAGTTGGGGATCGGGATGAGATTTATTGATTCTTTCTAGGTTAGCTATAGTACAGAGTAGGTCTTCAACCTGATGCATCCTCTGCTTCCTTACATTAGAGGCAATTTTTATCAATATTCCACTCATATATGCTTTATAGGCATTCCACAAAGTGAAACAGTTAATCTCTGGTGTGTCATTATGTTGAAAAATGTGTTGATGTGCTAGCAGTATTTGTTGGTATAATCGCCTGTCAGACAGGAGAGAAGTGCTGATTCTCCAAATGGGAGGAGGTGAATTGGTAAGACTATCATCAAAGACCAAAGAAGTCGGGGCATAATCTGACCAGGATATTATACCAATGTCTGATCTGAGCACATTCTGAAATGACCTTTTGTCCGTGAGAAAAAGGTTGAACCTAGAATAGGAAGAGTGGGTGATGACAGAAAAGTAAAGTCCTTTTCGGAACCATGTAGGGATCTCCAGATATCATACAAATCATATTTGTGCAGTAAGGGATGAAGTGATTGTGTTGGTTGTCATTTTATGGTAGAGGTGTCCAGAGCTAGGTCAGCAATGGAATTAAAGTCCCACCCCATAATAAGTGATCCTTGTCGCAATTCCAGGACTTTTGTGAAAAGAGGAGCAAGGAATTTCTTCTGGTTGGTGTTAGGAGGATAAAGATTAACCAGGGTGAAAATTGTGTTATTGAGTTCACATAGAAGAATGACATAGTGGCCTTCGGCGTCCAAGATTTGCTTTATACATTTGAAGGAAATAGAATCCATAATAGCGATGAGGCCCAAACAAGCTTTCTTAGGCCCATTGGCCATGTACACACAGGGAAAGTGATGGAGCTGAATTCAAGGGAATTTGGATGCCGCAAAACTGGTTTCCTGAGTGAAGAGAGTATCCACTTGTAGGGAGTGGACTTCTTTCAATAGAGCAGCTCTTTTGAAGGGACTGTTGAGACCTTTTGCATTAATGGATACAAATTTCAGAGGCATGGCAGTGGTGGATGTGCTGTTTCAAGGGTAGATAATTCCCCATTATTAAAGGTGGATAAGGGGAAGGTAAAACAAAAAGGCATAAACAGTACCTTCCATGGCTTTATCCGCAGAGGCAGAGAATAAAAAGTAGGTAATTGAAGAGTGGTATGGGAGTATTGGCTCATCTGAGAAATGTCATAGATTGTTTGGATAGGTTTCCATGGTGTTACTCTCAGGATTAGTTGAGGCCAGACAGTAGTGAAACGTCCCAATGGTAGAGCGACTGGATAGGCTGAAAAATAGCAACAGCAAAGAAAAACCAAAAACACAACATAGTAAAAATAACCTGCTAGTAGAAAAAAAAAGCTGGTAACATCGGTAGCCCAAGCTGTTACAAAATCCCGAAAGGGGAAAGGGAGATGTTTGGGGAGTACCAATTACTCTCAAAAATAAAGAAAGGGTATCAGGCTCCACGCCTTACAACTTATGTGAGGTAGAGATGTACAAGGAGAGGATTATCTGAGTCAGGATCTCATGTCATTGAGATCAGATCCATTCTTCTTCTAATCTCACTGGTGGGTGAGGTGGAGCTGGTTGGTCATCACTAGGGATTAAATGCCATTGTTTGAATATTTTCATATCCTTTTCAACGCTATATACACTTACCGTCTTGTCATTGACCAGGAGCTTAGTGGGGAACCCCCATTTGCATGAAATTTTTGTTATGCAGCAAGGTTTTAGTCAGGGGTGAGAGCTTTTTCCTCTTGAGTGCTGTTTGCTGAGAGATATCGGAATACAAGTAGATACCTGCAAACTACTGGGTTGTTTTTGGCCGCCATCATTACTCGATCCTTCACTTGGTAAAAATGGATTTGGGCCAGTACATCCCTAGGAGCAGTGTCAGAGAAGAATTTAGGTTTAGGAATGCTATGGGCTCTGTCTATACAGAGCTCCAGGTCATATAGGGAGGGGATGAGGGCTTTCATGAGGCGTTGAAGAAAATTGGTGAGATCTGCTGGAGCCACTGATTCGGGTATTCCCCTGAATTTAATGTTGTTGCACCTGGAGCAGTCTTCCAGGTCCACAATTTTTGTCTTCAATCTCTGAATATCGTTTTCTTGATTTGCATAGGCGTCCACTAAGTCATTATGTGCCTTATACAGCTTCACCATTTTGGTTTCCACATACTAAATTTTCTCATCATGGAACTGAACTGTGTTCTGTAAAGAGGTCTGCATATCTGAGAAATCATTAAAGATCTTGTCAAGGAGAATAAAATGTTCTTTATTATGTGCTCTGATATAGGCTGGTCTATGGCTGGGAAGGAGTCTATGGGGGCCCCTGTCTGCATGCCCTGGGTGGAGCCGGGATGGTCAGTGTGGCAGACCCAGCCGGGAGAGAGGCTTTTGGAAGGGACTGTATGCTAGCCTCTTGCCGATCGATCGTGGGCCCTGGCATTTGGGGGAACGGTGCTCTTTGTGAGCTGTATGCCTGGGGACCCTTGAGGTGTTATTACTGTGGATTCGGGTCCTGGTCCCCCAGGACACACAGACTCTGCTAACCCTGGATTTGCCATATTGGAATAGTGACTGATTCATACCGTTGGGACGCCTACTGTTAAATGCTAATGTCATCAATTCCAGCTACCTGTCTGTTGTCTGCTAAAATATGTATTGTAAATAAGTCTCTAGTATGGGATCTAAGAGTCATTAGATCCCCATTGTTGTTTGTGTTTAATTAACTCTGCTATTGTGATAATGATGTGCTCTGATATAGGCTGGTCTATGGCTGGGAAGGAGTCTATGGGGGCCCCTGTCTGCATGCCCTGGGTGGAGCCGGGATGGTCAGCATGGTTATGGCTGAGAGAAAGGGAATATTCATCCTGCACTGCCTGGGCTATGCAGGACTGCGGGTGGTGGGTGTAGATAGGGGAGAGAACTCACCCAATTCGGGATGGCTGTCAGATGCTGCATTGGACTGTGACATGGAGCCAGGATGAGAGCAGGTCATGCCGCTGGATCTGTAGCCGGCGCCATCTTGTCCGTCCCTCATCCCTGCTGCCAGGAAGAAGTCTGTCAGCCGCTGAGGCAGCTTGTTCTGCTTGTGGCGCTTGTACAGAGAGATCAACATCTTTTGGTATGAGGCAGAGTGTTTGTGTGATAGAGAAACTATTGTAACAACATCAAAGTATAACTCCATGAGTTGCACAGGTTGTGAACTTCAGGGTAATGCCCAAAAAGTGAAAAAAGTGAAAAGTAGAACAAAGCAGATAAGTAGATGAAAAGAGCAGGCAGCAGAAGAAGAAGAGAGGGAGGGAAGGAAGGATGAAGGAAACCCAGAGCAAAAGTCTTGTTAATCTGGTGGACCATGACAAAAGGTGGCTATGATCTCTAAAGATCAATATGTGCATAGCAGGCCCATGGGCTCCAGACCTTTTCAAACTGTTTTTTGGTATCAATAATTATGTTGGCAAGTTTTTTGTTGAGCATAATCCAATATATCTTGTGCCTAAACTTAGAGTAGGCTTCCTCCATGAGCAAGCTATTGTAAGCTTGGCAAGAGCATAAATTAAATAATTTTTTGTATGGAACGGGTTCATTCAGTAAGGTGATACATGGTAATTGAGGTACTGATGCCTGTAACCTTTCTTATTAAAGCAAAAACCTTTTTCCAGAAGCCTTACATTTTAGAACATTTCCACCAAACATGATACATGATGCCGTAGGAATGACAGCCTCGAAAGCACAATGGTGAGGAGGTTGGGTAGCTTAGAGAGACGAAGGGGGACCATATACCATCTGGTCATACACTAGTGCAGAGCACAATATGAAAAATAAATAATATTACAAAGAGTAAAACAACCCAAAATCCATATAGTATGGTCCACAAAACATGTTGGGTGGAGCCTGAGGTTGTGACGTGACTGCACATGTGCATTATGTTGAAGATTCTGGGTATTGTAGCTTTGGACTATTTTACAAGTTTTTACTAAACACATCCAATGGATTTACACTATCTGGAGCTATTTTATATTTGCATGTCTCTTACTATCATTACTGTGGGGATGGAAAGCAGATAAGGAAAAAAGGGGGGGTTGGGACCAGAGCAGTCCCAGGACTGCAATCAATGGGAGAATCACAACGGTATTGATCAATGAAAAATACAACTTTATTGATTATTGCACAGTACTATAAAAATATATAAATCTCACTGATGTGGAACCAAGACCGTATGAGTGAGATGGGTTCCCTCACAAAAAAATACCAACACTAACATGTATAGCACACTGTAGAAAAAAAAAAGGGGCGATAATAAACAACATTGTTACATTAAAAACAAGCATGCTGGCACACCCTCCCCCATATATGCAGATCGTCTCTGAGCTGTGGTCTCCCTGAAATGATATGATAAAGACCCTGAGTGTATGAGGATAAGAGTCCCTTGTTTGGCAAAATGGTATCAGCAGGCCCCCCAAAAACTGACTTTGTGTAACCTTGTACACTAATGCCCTGGCACGGGCTTTATGAATGAAAGATGAAGGAGTCAGTAGGCGTGCACAATAGGCAGTGGAACCGTGGATTGTATGTGATAATAACAAGCATGTGGCTAACACTGAAAGCCAGGCCAGTGCGGGATATGGTCCAGTAACAATGTATCCATGTATAAATCAATCAGTAAGTCTCCAGAATTCCAAAGAAAGATAGAGGCACACTCAAATGTACACAGTTCATTCAGCAAATGCAACAGACTGTAAAAACATGCCAGGGTGATTCAAAACACAGTGCTGCTGCAGCCTAGCCTGATAGCAGCAAGCTGTGACCACAGGTTTAAGTGTGTGTAAAGACACAAATAGCGGGGAGGTAACTGTCCCTGTGGGGTTCTTACCCTTCCCTTGTCTGAAGTCACTGAGTCCTTACTGGGGGTGTCTCACATGCTGTGGTTCTGGCTGGTCAGGCAAAGAAAAGCTGCTGACATGCAGATTTGGAGATTTCCATGTGTCCAATGGTGTAGCCACTTATTTGCATGGAAAGCAATGGATCAGTTTGTGTTCGGTTCACTGCACAGATGGTGTTGCTGTGTTTGGCCACTGGAGGGAGCTCTTAGGTAATTCCATGATAACAATCGTTTCTTCAATATAAAAATAGCAGGGAACGTCCTGCTGCTGTCAGAGATAGTGTGGGGTGTCGGGGGGGGGGGGTTGGCTAATAGCATCTATAGCATTGCATTTCATGCTTTGAACAAGCACTTCATCTGGACGTTTGTGCTTATGAAATGATCATTCTTATATAGGGCATACCTGCCAATCAAAAAATCACTCTCACCTTGGATTGCATAGCGCCATCATGCGGTAACAACTTAATACTACAGCTATCTTAAACATATAAGGAAAACAGGCAAAAAAGGTTAAGAACCATGCAGGGCTGTGACGACAAATAGATAAAAAAAAACAGAGACTGACAAATCAAGCCAAATCTCGCTAACTCAAAAGAGATTTCCCAAACACTGAATCACAAAAGTGTATTGGGATGTGACAGACAGTTTAAACAGGGTTGTTTATATGCAGAGAGATGGGATTCACAACATGTTGAAAGCAGGAAGCAAAACGAATGGAGCTGTAAAAGAGCTCAAAGTTCAAAAATGTTAAAGGCAGTATCCTATAATGTAGGAGAAATATACCCATCATACAATGAAAGTGGAGAAGGGGAAGAGTCTGCAGGGTATGAACCAATAGTAGATACACGGCCACATTAAAGAGGATCATTGTACCTTCACTTAATGAAAGAGACAATCCCCAGATTTAAGGCTCCAGGAATACCATCAGACTCAGTTCAACATTGAGTTCCCTCGGCTGGAGGGTCTGGAGCCTAAAAATCCATAATTGTTCTGTTCTCAGAAGTATAGTGTCAAAGTCACCCCTTTCGGTCGGATAAATTGAGGGCAAAGAAACCTTTGACAGTGAGGCCTGAGGGACTCCCTTTGTTAAAAATTCTAGGAAGTGTTGTGTTATTGGCGTCTCTTCCTTGAGTCTGATACTATTTAGGTGCTCAGCGAATCTGATTCACAACTGGCGTTTTGTTTTGCCGACATACAACTTGTGACATGGGCATTCCAGGATGTAGAGGACCCTGGATGTTCCACAGTTGATGAATGATTTAATTTCATATTCACTGGTTGAGTCCGAGTTGCGGAATGTTCTAGAGCGGTCAACGAATTTGCATGTTGCACAGTGACCACACACGAACATGCTTTGCAACCTCGGCATGTCGGTGAGCCAGTTCCTATTGATTGGTCGTCTAAATTCTGATTCAACCAAATCATCCTTCAGGTTACAGGCTCTTTTGGCCACCATGTGTGACCTATCGCCAGAGTGTCAGAGTGTCTGATCTGTTGCCATTGTATCCCGTACGGGGTGATGAACCTTACTGGGTCACACAATGTATCTGTTCCTCCCATCCGGGGTGCAAGCAGGTCGGCCCTAGTTCTCTGACCCGCAATTCTCTTGGCCCTTTTGAGTATTGCGATGTGAGTATCCCCATTCACAGAATCGATGATATAAGGATTTAGATTTGCGGCGATAATCTTCATCAGTGGAGCAGTTCCTCCAGATGCAGAGGAACTATCCTACCAGGATGCCTCTTATCAGGGACCCTGGGTGATGGCTATCAGCACACAGCATAGTATTAGCGGCAGTTTCTTTACGAAATGTTTTGTTGATCAACTTATCGTCTTCAATCATAATTGACAGGTCAAGAAAAGAGATTTCACAGGGGTCAGCTACATGTCAAACGTATGTTTCGTGTGTTGTGGCCCAATATGTCCATGAAGTCTACAAGTTCCTGATGGGTGCCGGTCCAAACCATCAGCATGTCATCGATGTACCGTAGCCATAGATGGGTGTGGCTCTGGTACATTGATGAGGTGTACACAGTATCCTCCTCCCACCATCCAAGATGAAGGCAAGCATACACTGGAGCCCATGGGGCCCCCATAGAGGTGCCGCACAGCTGTCAATAGTAGTGGCTCGCAAATTGGAAGTAATTATTCTTTAGAGCCATTTCGAGTAGTTCCAAAATAAACTCATTCTGTGCACCCATATGGGGGAATTTCTGATGAAGGAAGTGGTGGACCGCCAAAATGCCCCATTTGTGTGGGATCGATGTATACAAAGATTCAACAATTATCCCTTACAAGGAGGGCTGCAGAGGGGACTGGTAAATTGTTGATTTTATTCAACACATCCCCGGTGTCCCGAATGTATGAGGGTAGTAGTTCCACAAGATCCTTTATAAGACAGTCAATGTATTTGCCCACCCTCTCCAAAGGGCCTCTGATGGCCGATACAATTGGTCTTCCTGGGGGCCTCTCCATATGTTTATGGATTTTCGGTATTATATAGTACACTGGCACATTAAAGTCCGTGACCTTCAAATAGACAGGTTATTTTTTAGTTATAAGGGTGACTTCCAGGGCCCGGAGCAAACTGTCATTGATGAGCGCTACAAGGGGGTTGAATGGGTTGGATTGCAGTTTTTGATATGTAGATTGATCAGAGAGCAACCAACATACTTCTGTTTCATACAACTCCACAGAAAGGAGAACCACATTCCCCCCTTGTCACTGGGTTTGATGACAATCTCATCAGATTTTCAGAGTTCCCTCAGGGCCTAGCTCTCATCCAATGGAAGATTGCCGGTAACGTTTATATGCCAGTCTATCTTGGCAAGATCCTCCTGGACAAGGTCCAGAAAGATGCCAAGTCTTTTGTTCTTCCTGAATTGTGGCATCTAGTAGATCTAATACGCAGTCCTGCATCTCTTCTCCAATTGCAGCTTGTGGGTGTCTCCTCATCACTTGAGGATACCTTGCCCTCCTCAAATAGAGATTCTAATTGATTCAGGGCTAGTGTGTCGTGAGTGTCTAATTTTAGGGACATGTCAGACTGCTTTGATATATCGGAGTATAGGGATCTATAGTAGACTTTCCTAAGGAATAGGTTGAGGTCCTTAAAGATCCCAAACTGATCCATTCCCACCGAGGGTGAGAAAGACAGCCCTCTACTGAGTAGTGCCAGATGTCTTTTTTCCAATTTGAATTTTGAGAATTTCACGATCTTTAAATCCTTGTTACTCTGATTATCTGGCACTGGATCAATTAGTGGTGCTGTCTCTGACTCCTTGTGATGTGTTTTTTGCTTTCCTTTTGCATGCCTCTTTCTGCCGTCTATTACTCCTGCTCTGTCTTTTTTGAGTATGCCTTTGTTGGGGGGCCGATCATCCGATTCCAGTGAATCTTTGTCTAAAAAAAGACACTGCATTAGTTGTCTCCTCCTAACTACCGGATGAATGGGCACTCATATCTGTTCCCGCCTGAGAAGAGTGTCTACGCTGGTGGGATCTCCCACGGCAAGCTCTAGTGGTTAGGTCAAAGATATCGTCTCTGGCCCAATCATTGAGATAACATTTCAATTTGCTTTGTTTAGTTATTTTGAGGTTTCTTTGAGTTTTATCAACCTCTCTTTTAAGGGTGTCGTTGAGTTTCTCAAAGTCAGTACTGTCCTTATAGGGCTCCAATCTAGAGCCAATGTCAACTATCTGTTGCTGTAATGTGACCTATTGTTCCTTTTACTCCTCCACTATAAGCTTCATAACTTCCAAACCATGTTTAATGCATTCCTCTTTCCATTTAGGCAGAAAGTTCTCCGTATGGAGAGGGACTGCAGGCACTACTCTCTCTCTCAACCCGCGAGGGATTATCCCTCTCTGGATATAGGATTCCAGTGACAGGATATCCCACTTGCGATTTAGACATTTTATGATCAGTTTTTTGTGTTCTCTGAACAGAGGTCTAATATCATCTTGTGCCTGCGGCTCTGCTCCTGGAGCACCTTTATCAAAAGTTGCTCTGATCTCTTGATCAAATTTGTCACCAAGTACGAATGTCATACCAAGAATAGACAATTAATTCAATGTAAAGTGACCTAATTGCCTACACCTGCTGTGCATGCGTGCTGGAGGATCAGTGGGAAACTCTGCAAACATCAATAAAGTTGTCTCAAGGGATCCACTGTGTTAAGTGATGCATAAGAGATAAGAATATAGCAATAGTAACAAAAAGATAAAAACCACTGGAATCCACTTGTGTTTAAGTGTAAAAAATTATAGTAATAATAATTGATCAGCCGATACGTCTATATGACGGGGTATCTCCCTAGTAGCATTGCAAAGAGTAAAACAACCCAAAATCCATATAGCATAGTCCACAAAACATTTTGGGCGGAGCCTGAGGTTGTGACGTGACTGCACATGTGCATTATGCTGAAGATTCTGGGTATTGTAGTTTTGGACTGTTTTACAAGTTTTTAATAAACACATCCAATGGATTTACACTATCTGGAGCTATTTTTTATTTGCATGTCTCTTACTATTATTACTGTGGGGATGGAGAGCTGATGTTGGTGCCATTTGTGGAGTATGCATACCAGTCTATTTATCTTTCCATGAGTGCATTCTGACTACTCATATGAGAGTCACACTCCATTTGATAAGCCTCAGTGCTATATATATACACATGTACCATCTGGTTATAAACTTCACATTCGCTTCCACCAAAGAAACATTTAATATTCCCTGTATGCTAAGGGGAGCAAGTATGCCAATGATCTGGTTCCTTCTCCCATACCCTCATATAAGGAAGGTAATCTGTGATGTCAAGCAATAACCTATGAATGGTGGAGATCCACCCTCTCTGACTCATATCCTGCATGTACTACCTCTTGCAGGGGCTCATCTTGGGGTCCCTGATTACTCTAGGTTCCAAGAAGCGCAAAAAGTGCAACATTTGGTAGAATCAGAACGTTTCCGAGGCAGGCATTTTTAATTTTGAGCAACAATGTTGTAAAGTAAAGGGGCTCCTAGGCGTTAAAAAGTCATCAATCCTGGAGAGACCTTTATTTAACCACCATTGAAAGGCCTCCAGATCCTGACCAGCGGAAAAGTGGGATTGTTTAAAAAGTGAGCCAATGGGTGATAGGGCGAGATAAAGTTTGGATTGCTCCACACCCTTTCCCAGATTGCTAGAGAATTGGACAAAGTAGGAGCTAAAATAGGCAACTGTTGTTTCAAAGGCTGCCATTTGATAAAATCTAAAGGGACTGAGTGTACTGCATTTCTCTCCATAGCTATCCATTCGGGTTTTTCATTGTGGGAATACCTACCGAGAACCGAGCCACCTGGGTGGCCTACTAATATATTTCTAGATGTGGAAGTCTAAGGCCCCTTTCAAGTTATTAACGAGGACATGTTTTGACAATCTGTAGCCCTTTTCCCCCATATACTGTATAATGGATGATCTTAGATTGAAATTTGAGCAATTTCGAATAAATGATCTATATGGGTAGTTTACTAGTTATTTAATACTATTAATATATCACTAATGCTTTGTTTGTTCACTAGATGATGTTAAGTATTAAAAGAAATTTCTATATAGCTAAGTTTCATCGAGTGACCATATGTGGAATTTTCTGTTTTAAATCAATGATTATGTAAGAATGGCAATCAGCGCAAACACCAAAACCCTCACTAAATTGCAAGCTGAACACTACAGGTAATCACAACAAAGCCTGGGAATTAACATAAAACAAGATAAGTGCAGCGCAATGTAACAATGAATAAGGATAAAAAGTCCCCAAGATAACACTACAAACAGATGAAATCTGTTTTTCAATGGCCAGAGGAGATGCAATCCCAGAGCGATAAGTATATGTGCTTACCAGAGGCTGTGGACCTCTGCACAGCAGAGGTCAAACTCACGTATATCCCTCAGGGATGATGGAGTCCTGGATACTGTCACTGGAGCCAGGTATCGAATCCTGATGTCAACAGGTGAAGATAAGCTTCCATAGGAAAAAACCCAAACGTCTATAAGTATCCGGATCAGAGTGTCACAGGCATCCTGGGTACATCCCCGGTGTCAGCAAGTAAAAACACAAAGAGAAATCTTCTCTAAGAGTAATCCGTTTATTTGGATAAAAGTTGTGTGGTAACAACCACTTATTAAAAGCGCTCACGGGCGCTGAAAAATGCAGTCTCTACAGTACACAGTCGGGCTGCGGTGCACAAGCAGACCCGACAAACAGACGGAGGCAGCGGGTGACGTCCGATGATAAGCTCCTCCCCCCGTACGCGGCGTTACGTCCTATTGGACCTCGCTGACGAAGTCCAATAGGACGTAACGCCGCGTACGGGGGGAGGAGCTTATCATCGGACGTCACCCGCTGCCTCCGTCTGTTTGTCGGGTCTGCTTGTGCACCGCAGCCCGACTGTGTACTGTAGAGACTGCATTTTTCAGCGCCCGTGAGCGCTTTTAATAAGTGGTTGTTACCACACAACTTTTATCCAAATAAACGGATTACTCTTAGAGAAGATTTCTCTTTGTGTTTTTACTTGCTGACACCGGGGATGTACCCAGGATGCCTGTGACACTCTGATCCGGATACTTATAGACGTTTGGGTTTTTTCCTATGGAAGCTTATCTTCACCTGTTGACATCAGGATTCGATACCTGGCTCCAGTGACAGTATCCAGGACTCCATCATCCCTGAGGGATATACGTGAGTTTGACCTCTGCTGTGCAGAGGTCCACAGCCTCTGGTAAGCACATATACTTATCGCTCTGGGATTGCATCTCCTCTGGCCATTGAAAAACAGATTTCATCTGTTTGTAGTGTTATCTTGGGGACTTTTTATCCTTATTCATTGTTACATTGCGCTGCACTTATCTTGTTTTATGTTAAATCAATGATTGACATTTGAACAGCTCAGGATATAGCCAATTTACATTTTTTTTGCACACAGAATGAACATACGTGCACTTTCATAGGGGAAATGGGTATTCAAAATCTGTATAAATTAACCCCTACTAATCATATTAAAATCTCTTAAAAACTGCTCACTGTGCTAACCTTTTTTGGTCTAAAAATATTCCCTGTAATACAGACATAAAAATACAACCTAAGCATTTATGTTAAATAACATTTCAGAACACCCTTTGAAAACAATCTTTATGAGCAGGCACAGTGAAAATTTTAAAAATACCTACTGACAACCAAAATGATGTTGAATATTATTTTCTTTATTATGACTTAAGATTAACAAGAATAAGGTAAGGTAAATATGCATGTATTGTCAGTGACAACTGTGAATGTTATTGATACTATAGCAGACCATGAATACATCACCATATTTTAATTTCTTTACTTCCAGCAAAACAGAAGGTAGTGTATACAAGTACAAAGAGATAAACTTAAAATGGAAATGGGATTCTGCAACAATTCATTGAACAGAACATAATTAGCTGAAATGCACAAATGTAATCTCCCACAATGATTATTCTTAAGGCCAAATATCAGGTCATGAAAAGTTGTACCATTCCAGGAACTAATATAAAATGTCACACCTAGAGTTCTGGCTGAAAAGTTCCAAAGAAACAGGTTTATTTGATCAAGCAGAGGCATAAACTTGAGCATGCAGCAAGAATTTCTAAAATACAAATGACAAATTTATTCAGGAGCCATTGTGTGAGCTAATATAGCATTAGAGAATGTGTATATTTTCAGCAGCAGGGTGCTTCTCTACCACTGGAGAAAATTTACATCTTTCTCATTATGTAAATTTTATTTCAATATACCCCTTGGAGTTTAAGATATTAGTACTTTTGAGTCCATATGCAGTCGATTTGTAAGCTAGCACATTGCATTACTGGCACTGTTTCGTTTTGTATCGTTTAGCCAAGTTTTAAGAACTTGCTCATGCGCGAGGTGGCAAAAGAATAAAAATTCTTGTATTATAAAACAAGATGTTTTTTTTCCTTTTATAACATCCTCCTATTAAACCCTTATACACAGAACTCACATGGAATGACATGAGTTTGGCAAAGTTTTTCACTATACCGCAAGATCAATTTGAAAACAGCACGTTGTTATGTTCTTATGAATAAAATTGCAGTAAAAAATTATTTAAACTGACTCTTGTAAGGGAAGGATAAGGGCTGTGCGTGCTGTCTTCTGAAAACACTAGTTGCCTGGCTGTGTCTGAATTAAATATTTTTGATGACCCAAAACAAACATGTTGTAAATGAGAGTCAGACAAGTCTCAGAATTACATATCTATATACTTGTTTCAGAATCAGCCACTCACACAATATTGAAATCATAGCATCACTGCAATGCAATAAAGTGGTTTTGAGGCACAGGCCACTAGAAAGGTAAGTATGGATGGGCATCTTTTAAGGGGCACAGTTTTTATAAGTGACACTTTAAACTCTTGAGAACCCTGTACCAATTAGGCCAAGATGTATGGATGGCAGACATTGGTATAATTATTCGGATAAGATTCCAGAAAGAACTAACCAAAATATTGTTCAATAATTTCAAAACCAAGAGTCATTGAAGCTTATATGCCCAGACCAAATTTAGTGTCAGGTAATTAATAACACTAATTCTATGATTAATTTGTTTACCTAAAAAATTTTATACATATTTTTTAAGTCATTTCATATTTTTTTTTGTTATTTTTTTTTTAAATTAACTTAGTATTTTGAATTGCATATATCTATCATTTTAAAGTCAAAATCATCAATGTAAAATAGGGATGGGCCCAATGTTCGAGTCGAATGTAAGTTCAACTCGGACATTGGGCGTTCGCCCATTTGCCGAATTGAAAACATTATGGGGTGTTCATGAGAAATTTGAGCACCTGCGGAATGCCCCATAATGCACTGTGAGATTGTCAATGCACTGCGAGATCGCAGTGCATTGATGGCTGCTGATCGGTCAAAGCATGCACCTGACCTGCATGCTTTGGCCAATCACAGCGTGCTCTGCTGTGAAAGCCATGATTGGCCAAAGGCAGGGTGCCTGGTTGAGTGCTCGGATAAGGGTCTGGTATGAATTTTGGGGCGCAGGGCACGCCATTTTTTTTATTTTGGCACAGGGTTACTCTTAAAATTCATACCAGACCTGGACTGGGGAGGACCCATGCCATATTTTTCAATGATTTTCATCTATATTGCCGGGACCCAACAATACATTACAGCCGCAAGTAGTTTTAAATTACATTTTTTTTCTTTAGAAATGTCACTGTGGTGTGGTACTGTCATGAACATGGGAGAGATCCGCTACTTTACAGGTGGACTAAGGAGACCCTCAGGCACGATATTTAAAGGAATATTTCATTTTTATTGTTTCACTTTAAGCATTATTAAAATCACTGCTCCTGAAAAAAATGGCTGTTTTTAAAACTTTTTTTTGCATTGATATATGTCCCCTGGGGCAGGACCCAGGTCCCCAAACACTTTTTATGGCAATAACTTGCATATAAGGCTTTAAAATTAGCACTTTTGAATTTTCACGTTCGTGTCCCAAAGACTTTAACGGTGTTTGCATGTTTGCACAAATTTTTGCACAAATTTTTTGCTTGTTCGCATGTTCTGCTGCGAACTGAACCAGGGGGTGTTTGGCACAACTTTTCATTAAAAAATGTGTGTTCCCCTTTTTAAAAAAAAAATACGCAAATAAAATATGTTTAACATGTATGTCACAGAGTCACACAATGAAGATTATTTACGAAAGGCAAATCCACTTTGCACTGCAAGTGCACTTTCAAGTGCAATCGCTCTAAATCTAAGGGGTAGATCTGAAATGAGTGGAAGCTTTGCTGATTTTATCATCCAATCATGTGCAAGCTAAAATGCTGTTTTTTATTTTCCTTGCATGTCCCCCTCAGATCTACAGCGACTTTACTTCCAAGTGCACTTGCAGTGCAAAGTGGATTAGCCTTTAGTAAATAACCCCCAATGTTTTATTACAAAACAAAATGATACATGGCATATTAGATTAATGATAGCATACAACAGAAAGCATAGAGAAGAAAACAAAATATGCTGCATTTGAAGGAGTGGGCAAGCTCCCTAGTGATATAGGACCACCTCATCTTGCACACCTTCTGTGTATGTGTTAATACCCTTATCAGCTGAAGCTTTAATTTCAATTTTTATAGCTGTACAAGAACATATTAAAAACATATTCTCCTACTTATCTTGAGTATGGAGAAACCACCTATGAGGGACTTTGCTGCTGAGATGCATAGAGGGGCCAAAATGCAAGGAGCACCTTCATGCTTTCAAGGTGCATAAATGTATCTGATCTCCTGACTAAATATCATGCTTACTGAAACACTGAAGTACCAGGACAGGAGAAACACCTACAAAATGACCCCATCTTGAAAAGTAGACCCTGAAGCATATTTAATTAGAAGCATGGTGAGTCGTTTGCAAATCATGTTTTTTTGCCACAAGTTTTTGGAAAATGAATAAAGAAAATGAAATGCATTTTTAACACAGCTGTGAATCAAATTATTTTTTAAACACAGCATGGGCATACTTAGAATTTCACCCCCAAAACACATTCTCTGACTCCTCCTGAGCATTGGAATGCCACATGTGTAAGACATTTTTGGAGCCTAGATACATAGAGAGGTACAAAATCCAAGGAACACCTTCAAGGTTTCAAGGGGCATAAATTAGGCATCTAAATTCCTTACTACCTATCACATGTTTGGAGAACCTGGAGTGCCAGTACAGTGAAAACACTCACAAAATGACCACATTTTGATGAGTACGCACCACAAGGTATTTTTTGAGGCATAGTGAGTCTTCTAAAGATTGTATTTTTGCTATAAGTTTTTGGAAGGTGCAGACTGAAAAATAAAATGTATTTTTTTACACAAAATTGTAAACTTAATAAGATTTTTCTCACACATAGCATGGGCATACTATACATAGATTATCACCCTAAATACATTCTGCTCTGCCTCCTTAGTATGAGCATATGATATGTGTCAGGCTTTTTCTTTAAAAAAAAAGTTTATTGGCAGTTTTCACAATTTAAATAAGTTATAAACTATCCAAAGAAGTACAAAATGTACAGAGTAAACTGTTGTATTAATAAGGCAAATTGCAATAGGACTGATAATTGAATGCTACAGTTAGGCACATACTGAATAATTGACAATGTGTGAACACCATAAATATTGAAAAAAGTACAATGTGAAAAAGAAATACAAAAAACCTTGTATATATAAACTATTGCGGAATAAAAGTCTCATTGACAGGTTAAACTGTAAGCCTAAAGTAACCAGGGTGCCAGTGCAGTGGTGATGGGACAGACTGAAAACTGTCATGCCAGTAGGGGGGTGTCCAGACAGAGGGCTGTAGGAATAGGATGGGAAGGGGAGAGTGAGAGAGGATAAGAGGTATGTAGAATGAAAAAAAGAAGGGAATAGGGAGGGAGTCCAGGGGGTTATAGTGTCAACAATATTATATAGTTAGGAGAAGATGATCAAATCAAGATGGATTGGCGTACTCTGACCAAAGTTGCTAAATTCAAAAGAATTTTTTTCATGAGAGTCCCGTAAAATAGCCATCAGCTTTTCCCTAACCATTAAATCATTTACTAGGTTTTTTACTGTCTCAAAGCTGAGGATGGGGGATTTCCAAGCCCTACTAGCGATAGTAAGTTTGGTTGCTGTAAAAATGTGCATGGCAAGCATTCATTCATTTAAGATGGAGAAGGGTTTTGATAGGTTTGTGGAGTAGTGCTTCAAAGGATTTTTTCCAAATATTAGAGTGAAGAAGTGTGCAGAGTAGATTGTAGCCCTGGATCCCTAAATTGCACACCTTTGGACAAGTCCACCACAGATGTGTTATTGCTCCTTCTTGGGGGCTTCTGTGGAAACTTCTAGGAGGATAATTTAAAACAAAACGGGCTATTTGGGCTGGCGTATAATACGATCAGTACAGAATCTTGTAAGCATTCTCCAGTATCAGAACATTTTTGGAGCATTTCATTGTAATCATGACTTTCCAATCCTCTGGATCCAACACCATCCCCAGTTCACTCTCTCATTTCTTGAGTGAAACTATAGAGGATAAATAGGGACAATTCCCCTGAGGAAGTCATGTGACTCGGTGACAATATGCATTTGAGTGGGCCTATGACCTCATTCTGCAAAGAGGAAATGTGTGGGCCGCCATCTAGCGTGAGCCATTTCTAAGGTACTTGTAAGTAATCTAATGTGCACCAACAAATGTGTACTTTTTAAGTTAAGTTTTAAATCTTGGGCTTTATTTTTAATAAAAATAATTTTAAATATATGGAGAGCACTATATGCAGTATATCCTTCTTTTTGAACTTCCTATGTACAACCACTGAAGGATTTTTGTTGATGGATGTGGATTGAATGACATCTGTATGCAGCAGAGGGGAACAACAGTTTGGATATATCATACCCTGTTTAAAGGGAAAGTGTGTGAGACCTTATTTTGTATTGGGTCAAACCACAAGCTGAGAGTATTGGAATGTTGGTGATGGGTAGGGATGAGCTTCGAGTTCAAGTCAAACTCATGTTGCCATAAAAAGTGTTTGGGGACCTGGGTCCTGCCCCAGGGGATATGGATCAATGCAAAAAATAGTTTTAAAAATGGCCGTTTTTTCGGGAGCAGTGATTTTAATAATGCATAAAGTGAAACAATAAAAGTGTAATATCCCTTTAAATTTCGTACCTGGGGGGTGTCTATAGTATGCCTGTAAAAGGGCGCATGTTTCCCGTGTTCAGAACAGTCTGACAGCAAAATGACATTTCAAAGGAAAAAAATTCATTTAAAACTACTCGCGGCTATTAATGAATTGCCGGTCCGACAATACACACAAAAGTTCATTGATAAAAATGGCATGGGAATTCCCCACAGGGGAACCCCGAACCAAAATTTTTTTTAAAAAATGACGTGGGGGGTCCCCCTAAATTCCATACCAGGCCTTTCAGGTCTGGTATGGATATTAAGGGGAACCCCGGCCAAAATATTTTAAAAAATGGCGGGGGGGGTCCTCCTCAAAATATATAACAGACCCTTCAGGTCTGGTATGGATTTTAAGGGGAACCCCACGCCAAAATTTAAAAAAAAAATGGCGTGGGGTCCCCCAAAAATCCATACCAGACGCTTATCTGAGCACGCAACCTGGCAGGCAGCAGGAAAAGAGGGGGGGATGGGAGAGCGGGCCCCCCCTCCTGAACCGTACCAGGCCACATGCCCTCAAAATTGGGAGGGTGCTTTGGGGTAGCCCCCCAAAACACCTTGTCCCCATGTTGATGGGAACAAGGGCCTCATCCCCACAACCCTTGCTCAGTGGTTGTGGGGGTCTGTGGGCAGGGGGCTTATCAGTATCTGGAAACCCCCTTTAACAAGGGGACCCCCAGATCCCGGCCCTCCCCCCTGTGTGAAATGGTAAGGGGGTACAAAAGTACCCCTACCATTTAAAAAAAAACTGTCAAAAAGGTTAGAAATGACAAGAGACTTTTTTTGACAATTCCTTTATTTAAATGCTTCTTCTTTCTTCTTTCTTCTATCTTCTATCTTCCTTCATCTTCTTCTTCTGGTTCTTCTGGAACTTCTGGTTCTTCCTCCGGTGTTCTCGTGCAGCATCTCCTCTGCGGCGTCTTCTTATCTTCTTCTCCTCGGGCCGCTCCGCGTCCATGATGGTATGGAGGGAGGCTCCCGCTGTGTGACGCTTCTCCTCTTCTGACGGTTCCTAAATAAGGGGGGCAGGGCCACCTGGTGACCCCGCCCCCTCTGATGCACGGGGACTTGACGGGGACTTCCCTGTGGCATTCCCTGTGATGTCAGAGGGGGGCAGGGTCACCTGTTACATAACCCCGCCCCCTTCTGACATCACGATAAGCCCCCCGCCCGCAGACCCCCACAACCACCGGGCAAGGGTTGTGGCCCACAACCACAGGGCAAGGGTTGTGGGGATGAGGCCCTTGTCCCCATCAACATGGGGACAAGGTGTTTTGGGGGGCTACCCCAAAGCACCCTCCCAATGTTGGGGGCATGTGCCCTGGTACGGTTTAGGAGGGGGGCGCTCTCTCATCCCCCCTCTTTTCCTGCGGCCTGCCAGGTTGCGTGCTCGGATAAGGGTCTGGTATGGATTTTTGGGGGGACCCCACGCTGTTTTTTTTTTATTTTGGCGCGGGGTTCCCCTTAATATCCATACCAGACCTGAAGGGCCTGGTATGGAATTTAGGGGAGCCCCCACGTAATTTTTTCTTTAAATGTTGGTTCAGGGTTTCTCTGTGGGGAATTCTCATGCCGTTTTTATCAATGAACTTTTATGTGTATTGTCGGACCGGCAATTCATTAATAGCCACAAGTAGTTTTAAATGACTTTTTTTCCTTTGAAATGTCATTTTGCTGTCAGACTGTTCTTAACAAGGGAAACATGCGCCCCTTTACAGGCATACTATAGACACCCCCAGGTACGAAATTTAAAGGGATATTACACTTTTATTGTTTCACTTTAAGCATTATTAAAATCACTGCTCCCGAAAAAACGGCCATTTTTAAAACTTTTTTTTTGCATTGATCCATGTCCCCTGGGGCAGGACCCAGGTCCCCAAACACTTTTTATGACAATAACTTACATATAAGCCTTTAAAATTAGCACTTTTGATTATTCATGTTCGTGTCCCATAGACTTTAACGGTGTTCGCATGTTCGAACAAATTTTTTGCCTGTTCGCAAGTTCTGGTGCGAACCGAACAGGGGGGTGTTCGGCTCATCCCTAGTGATGGGTTTTGCACAATATAAGTTGGAGTGATTCCCAAAAATGTTACAGAAAGAGTACAGTATTTGTGGCACAAGTGGAAGAAAATGATAATGGATACATACATTTATAATTGAAGGACTTTTATTTCATTATTCCGAGACTTGCACCGTTCATTTATTTATTTATTTTTTGGATATTTGACTTGTGGCATTATGTAAGTTCAATCATTATTTATTTTATATAATACTGCATGCCACTGTTTAATATATTGTTTGCTTGTCACACGTGGGAACACATAGAGTGTATGCATAGAGTGTATGCATCAGTATCCGGGGTATAATCAGATACACATCTTATTTCAGGCAATTGCACGTTCATACTTATATATTTGTTTTTCAATAATTTTGGTGTCACTACACTCACACCAGTGATTGCTCTGAAGTCTTTTCTTATCTTTGCCGCTATATTTGGAACTGAGAGACTCTTGTTAGGATTATGGGTGAACAATATATGTTTGCCGATATGAGGTTTAGTGGAATTATAAGATCGCTTGTGAATCCAGAATATATGTGAAATCTGAAAGTGCATAAAAGTTTAGGAAGGTATGTTATCTTAATAACATTAATCCTGCTAACCATATTAATAGGAAATTACTCCAAGAATCTAGTAGTGCAGATAACTTCTGAAACAAAGGTGGGAAATAAAATTTCCTAAATAGGGTTGAGCTGGATGCCCAGGTATGGTAAAGTTGTTGTCCATCAAAAAGTGTGTTTTAGTTGGTATATGCAGACACACTGAAAAACAGATGGTAAATAGATACACCTTAAAGCACATAGTTATAACACTTTTTTTTTTTCACTAGAGCAGGTTTTGAGCACTAAATTTACAACCACTGTGCACATTCTTAATGCACCAATTATTGTATATGGGATACTCCTCCTCTCCCAGATCTCCCCCTGGACCTGGGGTTTGGTGGGGGGAGGGGGTTTGGGTCCGTTTCTCCTTTTTTTTATTTTTATTTTTTTCTTCTCCCTTCCACTGTCAAAGGTACTTCACTAATATATTGGACACGAAGTGGAACTTTCTTTGGATTTTTTTACAATATTTCTTGTATTGTGGACACTAAGTGGAATTTTTTTTTCGATTTTTTTTTTTGTAGAATTTCTTGTATTATGGCAGATTATGAGCATATAGAAATGTATTAATAGGCAATGCACTTGGGGGGGGGGGTGGGGGGGAGGGAGGGTAATAGATGTAATTTATGGTAATAGTTTGAATATTTAACAGTACTGCACTAAGGATTTTACGCACTTATTTTGAGATGGCGATGGGAAAGGTTGGGGGGTCTTTTTTTTTTTTTTTTTGAATATATAGTCTTTTATAGACCATGAAGCTAACATCATTACTATGGTAGGGTATACCACATATTTTACGGATAATGAAGGATGGGAGGAGGGTGGGATGGGGGGGTATCCCCCTTTTTTTTTTTGTGTCCTCTACCCCCTCCCTTGCCTCGGGGTCTCCTTTCTCCCCCCCTCCTCCCCTCTCCCTCCTGCCTGCCGTTAGGCCGGGGGGGAGGGGGGGCTATGAGACAGAAGCCCCCTTAGTTGGAACGATCCCCCCCAGATTCCAACACTCAGAGGGAAGATGTATAATATAAAGCAATATATAAGATTGTAATATAAAAGGTCGGCGTGTTGCCACCGACTGAGTGGCAGTAACTGGACGTCAGGCTCCAATCTCCCTAAGTTGAGGGAGCTTACATAAAGTAAGATAGACTGTTTTTTTAGTCATTAGAGTACGAATCGGGGTGTGTGTGTGTGAGTGGATTGTATTGATTTCTCCTGTTTTCTTTTTCGTTTCTTCCCCTTTTTTTTTTTTTTTCCTCTCTCTGTTCGGTCACCTTGGAAATATAATGAATATATGCTCATATAATATTAGGGGTCTTAACTCGGCATCGAAAAGATCCCAGGTTCTATATTCTCTTCACAAACAAAAGGTTGGAATAGCCCTCTTTCAGGAGACGCATTTCCGGACAGATCATATACCTAACCTGCGTAACAAATACTATACTACATGGATCCATGATTCCTATGGATACTCGAAAGCGAGAGGGGTATCTATTGCAATCCATAGAACAATCCCTTATCAAATACTGGAAGAATGGCGAAACAGGAATGGCAGAGCAATTCTACTGAAGCTCAATATATATGGTAAAAAGTATACGCTTATAAATCTATATTTACCCAATCAAAATCAGATTAAAATAGGACTACAACTGATTAGCCAACTGATGGAAAAGGCGGAAGGTATATTCATAATCGGGGGGGGACTTCAACTTTGTTATGGATAAAAATATAGATACTACAGCGCCAAAGACAATACAGGTTAGTAAGGATAAGAAGAAATTTAAAGAAATGATGCAGAAATGCCAACTGGTGGACATATGGCGTCTTTTACATCCATCAGAGAAAAATTTTACCTTTTATTCTAACGTTCATGGTTCATACCATCGATTAGACTTTTTTTTAATAAATCAGAGAGGGGTAAATGCTATATTGGCCGCAGAGATCGGTAGTACAATATGGTCCGATCATACGCCCGTTTTTGTGAAAGTAGATACATATATAAGCGAGAATAGTAGGGGAAATTGGAGACTTAATGATAATTTATTATATGATGAGACATGTGTAAAAGAAATAAGGAAAAGCAATAACGGACTTTGTAAATGATCATACGGGAGACAATACATCCCTGCCAATACAGTGGGAGGCACTGAAGTGTGTGATCCGAGGCCTATTTATAAAACACGGGGCTAGGCTGAAAAAAATGAAAAATAATAGAATAACTCAACTATTTAAAGAAATATCCCTTGGCGAAGACCAACATAAACTAAATCTTACACGAGAAACACTAATAGAAGTAACGAAACTAAAAGCAGAATTACAAACACTACTAAATGAAAAAACACTTAATATTAGGGATAACAATCGCTCCCTATATTATCAACAGGGGAACAAGCCAGGCAAATTGTTGGCCAGAACCATTAAAAATAGAGGTAAGACAACACCTATCATAAAGATAAAAACAGAGTTGGGCGAGATGAAATATGACCCAAAAGGGATTTTAAATGAGTTTCAGAGATTCTACACGAAATTATATAATATACCTAATCATAGGGCAGATAGAAACCCCGATAAATTTCAACAAGAGATACGGCAATATATAAAGGAAACTGCATTACCGGCTATAAACTCTTTTGAGACAACGCAGTTAGAGCAAGACTTCTCTATAATGGAAATAGTAAGAGTGATTGATTCGTTAACACTCGGGAAAAGTCCAGGCCCAGATGGCCAGAGCTGGGACAGAGCTTATGCCTATAATGAAACAAACTTTTAATGCAATATCTATAACAACACCCTTTGGATCACAAAGTATGCAGGCTTACATTACGTTAGTACCTAAACCAGACAAGGACCATACCTTGTGTGGAAACTACAGGCCAATATCGTTAACAAATATCGATCTCAGAATATACTCAAAAATTATCGCCAATAGGCTTACCCCTATAATACCTGACCATATACACCTGGACCAAGTGGGCTTTGTAAAAGGTAGAGAGGCTAGAGATAATACCCTGAAAACTCTTACATTAATGGAATACGCACAGAGGGGCTCCATCCCATCCTGTCTACTCTCAATAGATGCTGAAAAAGCATTTGACAGGGTGGGATGGAGCTTCCTTAAAGAGACACTTATACAATGGGGAATAGGACCTATATTGTTAAATAAAAGAATGGCATTATATGAACACCCTACGGCAAAGATTCGGGCGAACAGTGGAATGTCGGGAGAAATACATATAGCAAATGGTACCAGACAAGGCTGCCCACTATCCCCAATACTGTACATACTGGTCATGGAGCATTTATTAAACGCGATTCGGGTGAGTTAAGATATACTAGGGGTAAAAGTAGGAGATATGGAATACAAGATGTCTGTATACGCAGATGATATTTTGCTTTATGTTACAAACCCACTAATAACATTACCAAACCTGATAGCTGAATTTGACCGATTTGGGATCTTAAGCAACTTCAAAGTGAACTTTAATAAATCCGAGGCATTAAACATCAATATGGCAAGAAATATGATAGAATTGCTTAAAAAGGATTTTTCCTTTAGATGGCAAGAAAATTCTATCAAATATCTTGGTACATATATCCCCACAGATCTGAAAAAACTGGAGGAATGTAATTATGTTCCGATGGTACAAAAAATAACGAAAACACTCCAGCAATATGAAAAGGGCACTTTCTCTTGGATAGGCAGGATAAATATTGTAAAAATGGATATATTGCCCAAAGTATTATACATCCTACAAGCGATCCCCATATATCCTGCTACGGGCATTATGAAAAAACTGACCAGAGCAATTGGACAATTTGTTTGGGCGGGCAGGACACCCAGAATAAATAGAAAGCTACTAAATAAGTCTAAAAAAAACGGTGGCCTTGCACTCCCGGACATAGCAAGTTATTTAAGGGCAATAATGATCACCAGAATCGTAGATTGGTTCCAAAATAGGAATAATAAACAGTGGGTAAAATTGGAAGAGGAGATCACAGGAGTAAAATTGAAATCCCTACCATGGATCCAAAGAGAACAAAGATCGGTAGATGGCGCTATACCCTCTTTAGTAGTTTCAACAATGAAAACTTGGGATAATATGATTAAAAAGGGAGTAGGTTCTACGTTTAAAGGGCCTATGACCCCATTGTTTGATAACCCCGAATTTCCATTGGCACTAAAAGCAAAAACCTTTCTCAAATGGAAAAGACATGAAGATACAAGGATAATAGAAACCATGGTGGGGAACAATGTGCTCCCGTTGGGGATGATGGGAGAGGACCACAAAAATGAATGGATGCAACATGGTCTACTCCAAAGATATGTATCATCCCTGGTAAAAGAAATAGCAATAGATAGGACTTTAACAGCCCTAGAAAAAAAAATTACTCAAGAAGAGAGACCCGTACATGTACTATCTAAGGTATATAAAATCTTGAATGACGAAAGCCAAGACCAGGCGATATCATATATTAAGAAATGGGAGGAGGAACTGGGGATAGAGATCCATAGGAAAAAATGGGAAAAAGCTATTGCAGTAACCCATAAACTATCCGTATCCATTAAGCATCAGGAAAGAAATTATAAAATATTAGCTAGATGGTATAAGTGCCCGAAAGATTTACATAGGATGAACCCAACAAATGAAGAAGAATGTTGGAGATGTCAAGCTTCATCAGGGACTATGTCCCATATATGGTATTACTGTCCCAAAATCCTACCATTCTGGCAAAAGATTTTTGAAATCTATAGGGCTATGGCAGGAAATGAAATATACCCAGATATAGTAATAACAGTATTATCTATGATACCTGGTTCAATAAAAAATATAAAAAGAGACTCATTAAAATGTTTCTTAACTGCTGCACGTACTTGCATAGCGAGAAAATGGAAAAGTAGTATTACGCCCTCCATGGTGGAATGGGAGTGTGAGATGGCGGAAATGCGGGCTCTAGAGGAGAGAAAAGTGTTAGAGGAGGGCTCAAATAAACAGGTAAAACAGATACAAGCCATATGGGCTAGATGGGTAGACTATAGTGCCTCCTCACAACTGTTATGTGATGGATAGAAATATATAGACCCCTGGGGATAGGAGACACTGTATTTCCGGATGATTTTTTTTTTTTTTTCTCTCTTTCTCTTCCTTCTTTCTCCCCTCCCCTTTATATGAATGGATGGTCAGAAGGAATGGGTGGATGGGGGACGGTATAGGAGTTTCCATGTGTTTAAATTAGTTAGTTAGTATGAGAGTGGATGTAGATTTGAAGCGCACTGAAGATAAATACATCTGATGTGAATGTGTTTGTATGTTATGCTATAAAGTGTAAAATGTTTTGGATAAATAAAGATATTTAAAAAAAAAAAAGTGTGTTTTAGGGCTTCACTTGCCTGATTACATAGAGTCACCAACATCGCTTTCGACTTAGTGGGGTTCACTTGCAAACCTTATAAGAAGACGGAAGTGTCCATAAGTTTAAAAAGGTTCAGGAGTGAGAGTTGGGGTGAGGTAAAGAAAACAGAATATCATCCCCAAATAGAGAGATTTTGTAAGGAGATCCTGCTAATTCCAAGCCTTGAATGTCCGCAAAACATCTTACAGCCTCCACAAGAGGTTTTATTGCCAAAATAAAAAGAAGGGGAGAAAAAGGACAGGCATCTCTGGTACTGCTCTGAATGGGGAAGATGGAGGATATGAATCTCTAACATTTCATGTTAGCCTGAGGGGTATTGTGCAGGGCTGTTATGTACTTCATAAAGAATTGACCAACACCCAGATGGTGAAGAACTGTATTAGAGAGGGTGTATAATGCCTTAGTTATGTTGAATAGCAAGAGCATAATTTCATAGGAAAGCCAGCTGACGATATGGGTAAGGTGCAGTATTCTCTTTATACGATCGCTAGCTTGGTGTTTTGGACAAAGCCCACTTAATCCACCTTGAAAAGAAAAGCAAGAAAATAATTGAGCACATTGGCTCCAATCTTTCTAAGAATGTTCATGTTTTTATTTATTATTAAAATAGGTCTATAGTTAGCCCAACAGTGTAGGTTCTTTTCAGGCTTGGGAGCTGTGACAGTATTAGCTGTTAGAAGGGAAGAGGAGAAGGAGCTGCCCTGTTTGACTGAAATATACAAGGCCACAAGGTGAGGGGCTATTATGTCCACCAGTTTCTTATAATAAAGAGCTGTATAGCTGACCAGTCCTAGGTGTTTGCTTTGTTTAAGGTCCTGAATACTTTGGGGAATGTCAGGGACTGCAATGTTCTGTTCCAGAAGATCTCTGTGGGCTGCTGTAGATCTAACAAGCAAGAGTTACTCTAAAAAGCCATTTATTTTGGAGGAATCTGTCTGTACTGACTCAGCAAATTAAAAAATGAGGCAATGTTTAAATGCTTCTAGGATCTTCACTGAATTGGCAGTGTGGAGGTTGCATCTGGTATGTAACACTATCGAAAATGTTTATGGGCAAACATTTTCAATTTGTTTGCAAGTATTGTACCTGGCTTATTTGCCTTGTAATACCATTTTTGGTGTGCCCAATGGAGGATCTGTTCTGTAAGGCAGAGGTCCAGTTCAGTACAGGCCTAGTCTAAAGCTCTATGGTTATAGAGGGTAGGCAACTGTTTAAAATGGGCTGAAGCTGCATGCAACTGGGATTCCAATTGTTGCTTTTGAGCTTGCTCTTTATTTCCTTTGGAGGCAATTTGTATTATGTGAGCCCTCTTAACTGCTTTATATGCCTCCCACAATGAAGAGACTATACCCAACTTGAGGATAAAATATCCAATTTGACTTCTTAGTCAAGTCAGCTTGTATTAAGCCTATTGATAGTGAAGACTGAAGAGTCATTAATTGCTGATGGAGAGCATGTAGGTTTAACTAGTACCGATTGGAAGATGACTAGTATGATCAGTTCAGGGTACAGCTAGGATAGAGACCAACATTATTAAGGGAAGAAGTTTTCTCAGCATAAATACATGATCAGTTCTGGCATGAGAGTTATGTGGGTGGGAGTAGTGGATGAAGTCTTTCACTAGGGGATAGAGTTCTCTCTAGAGGTAGACCAAGTCATGAGTTGCTAATGAGTGAGTGATTTTTTTAGTAGAAGGGGAAGAGTTATTTGAGGTATATTTATGAAGCTGAGGACTCAGGACCAAATTGGAGTCACCTTCAGTAACGTGCCCACTTGGTGGGAGGAAAAAGTAGGCAAATATGAGATAAGAATGGACCCAATTTACAGGGGGGCATAACAAGTCAAAACTGTGAGTTCTGTGCCCTTGAGGAGGAGGTACTTGCCATTAGGGTCTACTATCTGTTTCTTACACTGAAAAGGATTGGTTTTAAATAATGCACTTAAGGTCTCCCATTGCTTCGTGGAGGCAATGGCCTGAAATAATAACGGGTAGGGATGAGCCTGATGTTCAAGTCAAACGTAAGTTCGACTCAAACATCAGGTGTTCGCCTATTCCCCGAACAGAGAACAATATGCGGTGTTCGCGGAAAATTCGAAAGCCATTGGGAACACCATTAAAGTCTATGGGACACTAATATGAAAAATCAAAATTGCTCATTTTAAAGGCTTATATGCAAGTTCTTGTCATAAAGAGTGTTTGGGGACCTGGGTCCTGCCCCAGGGGACATGTATTAATGCATTTTTTTTTTTTTTTAAATGGCCATTTTTTCGGGAGCAGTGATTTTTTAATGCTTAAAATGAAACAATAAAAATGAAATATTCCTTTAAATATCGTGCCTGGGGGATACTGTGGGATATCGCGCCCCACATAGACTTGCGTGCATGTCACATAGACTTTAATGGTGTTCATGTGTTCTTCCGAATTTTCTGCCTGTTCGGTATGTTCTGGTGAGAACTGAACCAGGGGGTGGTCGGCTCATCCCTAATAAGGGGTTTTGACATCAAAGTATGTGGTAACTGAGATGGCAGATACATGAGTTTCTTATAGACAGATTAAATTAACTTAAATTTTCCAGAGGTAACGAAAAACCTTTACCCTCATTTGCAGTAGGTTAAGACCTCGGACATTCAAGAACCAGTTAAGTGTCAGTATGAAGTGTTAAAGGTCATAGCACAAGGACGACCCTCTGGGACCAAGTGGGGGGGAAACCAGGTGGGGAAGAAGAGGTGAAATGAGAAATAGGGAAAGCAAGGAAAAAGTGACAGGAAGAGAGTGTAATAGAGACCTAAAAGGCCTATGTGAGCAAAGAGATATCTCTGACCATGAACATATCAGTGCACATGTAGACTGGTATGTAGCGAGAAATCAATTTACTGCCAAATAGCAGTTCATGGGAGTAAGAGTCTGTCTGAGTAGCTCAGCGCAATAGAGGTATGTAAAGGGAAATATATGTGCAAATGTAGACTTTTAACATAACATAATATTCAACTAAATTCAGCCGAATCCTGTCGTAGCTGAGTAATATTTACAAAAGATTAGAGAGAGTGACATCTTAAATGTTAAAAATAGTGTTGGATGAGCCGTTCAGACTGAGCATAGGTTCGGTCCCGAACATCACCCGTTCATGTGACCGTCTTTGAAAACGACCTATGACGAAACGCGTAAGTCGGAGTCACGCTCACACGTCATACCCGAAAGTGCAGGCTGGAATGCAAGGTGGGACGCACGCTCACAGCTCGCTGCTGGTCCCATCCCTGCATACAGCGGTGCTTGTTTTACTATTACCTTACTTTGTGGCTTGTTATTTTGGACTTTTTGGCTTATGTGCAATAAAAAAACTTGACATACTTCACGAAGGAAACCCCCTTGTGTTTCTCTTTTCTCTGGATCTCTGGAGAGTTTAACAGACAAGGTGGTATACGATGGAGTAGCATGCTCACATTAGAGCACATAACTTTCCCTGGAACAGTCGCAAGGATCGCATAAATCAGAGGAACGGCAGCACAACTAGAGTGAACATCATCCGCCCTAAGGCACCCACTCTGTCGCTTGGTACCCCTGCAGGGGTGATTATTTCTGGTGAGTGGGGGAGCACTTGGGGGCGAGCACTTCAAGTCACCATTTGAATAAAACGCACAGAAGTCACTGGTGTGTGCCCTCAAGGGTGAAATAAACAGTATATACATTGAACTCTGTTTTTCCATCTGGTTAAAAATACTCTTTCACATGGATTATATATATAAAAAATTTTTTAGAAGTTAATTATCACCTGCTATAAAACTGAGAGACTGGAAATAATCCTTTATGCATGATATCTTTGTATATGCACTGTATCTAATGCTTAGGGAGCATTTTATTTGGACTTTATTTATATTAGCTTGTCACACATAAGGACACCTCACGTTTAGTAGGTGCTATATTGTCCCAATATTTTTGAACTTTGGGGTTAATCACAACCCAATTTAAACTTTTTGTATAATATACGGAAGGGGTAACACGGTCATTGCACTGACACTTTTATTTACTTATATTTTTTCACTAAACAATTATTTTTTTCTCTGGCGCCTTTTTGTCCCAAAACTTTTGAACTTTTGTTTTTTTTTTCTATTTTATTACTTGCATCGTTTATAACATTATTTTTTCACTCAGTTACTTTTTACATGGCAGACACAATTTTCTCACTGGGGGGACATAATATTTAATTAAGCAGTTTCTAAATTACTGGTGTTTTTTACTATTTTTATTATTTTTGGTTTTCTCCAATTATATGGTCTTCTTTGTTCTAGACCACATTACGACAGCTATTGATGGAGTTCTTATACATTGAAGTCATCTGAATTTAGCTTGTAGTTTATGATATCCATACCCACAACTTACTAACATAGAGGGCAGCGCCTTTTGTATTCCCATATTATTTATCTATTTATGCAATTAGACCCCTAGGGATACTAATTAGGGATAGTCAGCAGCTCTTATACTGTCCTAAGCGCGGATTTATCTATTTATATCTATGTAAAGGGAAATATATGTGCAAATGTAGACTTTTAACATAACATAATATTCAACTAAATTCAGCCGAATCCTGTCGTAGCTGAGTAATATTTACAAAAGATTAGACAGAGTGACATCTTAAATGTTAAAAATAGTGTTGGACGAGCCGTTCAGACTGAGCATAGGTTCGGTCCCGAACATCACCCGTTCATGTGTTCGACGAACACTTGCTGCACAGTCCACAATAATGCAGCGTACACACGAGCAGACAATTCAACCATGTGTGGACTTCATCGGACCTGCAGCAGACTTTTTCTTTTTTTTTGGAACATGTTTCAAATCTTTCCGGTGGACTCGAGTCCAGTCGAAAAGTCTGCTTGTCTGTATGCTAGTCCAACGGACGAAAACCGACGCTAGGGCAACTATTGGTTACTGGCTATGAACTTCCTTATTTTAGTCCAGTCATACGTAATCACGTAAAAGAAAACCACAATGAGTGTAGCGCTATTGAAATGAAAAAACGTCCAATATGAAGAACGTTAAACTAACAGTTCCAAATGTAAATGGTAGAGAGAAATCATCTGTATGTACAGTATATAGGTAGGGAGTCTTCAGGAACTAAACACTTCAAGCAGAGATATATGACATCTGAAATGAAGACAGACACACCACCACTGAAAATGAAGAGGCTTACCAGATGGGATGGACCCAAAAGGGCATACGCCGAGTTGGGTCAGATAAGGCTTAGGTGGTGAGTGGCTATAGATGGCCCAAAGAGGCGATGATAGTGGATTGACCCACAAGTTGCTGTATCCCTCAAAACGATGCCAGAACCCAGAGGGGCAAAGTATATGGAACGAACCACGCGTTGTTATATCCCTCGGGACGATGTTTAGAAGCCAAACGA
This sequence comes from Lithobates septentrionalis, assembly GCA_037952835.1. Lineage (NCBI taxonomy): Eukaryota > Metazoa > Chordata > Amphibia > Anura > Ranidae > Lithobates > Lithobates septentrionalis. The sequence continues at coordinate 1,408,874 of JBBDGP010000216.1, read as the reverse complement.
TGATGTTAACAAATGGAAAAAAGGAAGGAATGGCCACATAGTGTGAATCCGTATAAAATGGAATTTATTGAAATAAAAAGATATACACTCACATGTAGATCCGTATAAAACAGCTCTGTGAAAAAAGTGGCGACAGTGGGGTCCCCTTCATAGACGTCGTCGGGGGCGTTCCCCCCACTGAAGCCACCAAAGTTTATATAGGGGGTACATCTATACTGATGGGAATCAGCTCCACGGATGTAAAAACATCACTTCCAGTATCTAGCCAAAATGGACGCCCGGCGTGAGTTCCACGCCTCATATTGGTATACAATTTGGGAACCGGAAGTGGGGAAATCAAAATATAATGTTAACTAACCACAGAAACAATTATATTCGTAGCTGACAGGGACGTGCAATATGCAATCTGTGAAAAAATAATCAAAGGGCAAATAAATTCAAAGCCGTTCGTTAGGAAAGATATAAACATACAGTAAACACTGCGCAACCGTGTGTGCGCGCCTTGTACGTCATCACGTACAAATTTGTTGGACTTTGGTGTGATCGTGTGTAGGCAAGTCCGTTCGTTCGAAAGCCCGTAGGAAGTCCGTCAAAAGTCTGTCGAAAGGGAGGGGCGTGGCATCCGAGCCCAAAGATGGCCGCTTAGCTTCTGAGCTCCGCCACCTCGCCGGGGTAATCCGTTTCCATCGGAGCATCTGGACTAATCATCCTCCTCCATCCGCCACATCGGAGCACAATAAACCTCCGGAGATGCCGTGGAGAAGGAAAGAACCGCCGCCACAGCTCCGCAAGCTGCCGGGGTACTTCACCTCAGCGCAGCCTAGCCAAAATGGCGCCCAGATGAAACGCGGCTCGAAACAGGCCGCATCCACGGCCTATTCTCCGGGTCTGAGCGGCATCGATCCAGGACATCCACACAGCGGATCGTCCTCTGCGGCGTCCACACCAACTACCAGAAGCCCTGCCAAATTCAGGCAGAGGACATCCTCTCCTCAGGATACTAGGCCGCTGCATGACATGGAGGTAAGCGCTCACACTACCTCACAGTCACAGGCCTCAGCAGCCCCTGATCCCATAGAGGGTTTTCCTACATCTGGGCAGCCAGTCTCAGACACTGTCCTCAAGGAGATGCTAATGTCCCTGAGATCATCTCTGCATCAGGACATGCTGCAAACAGTGCAAAAATGTCAGGCAGAAGTGCATTCACTAGGTGAAAGAGTAAATCAGATTGAGATTACTCTAGATTCACATGCATCCTCTTTCAATGCAATGGTGGATGCTCATGCTATTCAGTCAGATGACGTTTCTTGGATCAAAGACAAATTATCTGACCTCGAGGACAGATCCAGAAGGAATAACCTAAAAGTAAGAGGCATTCCTGAATCCATCCCTGCGCTACAACTACCACAGTATGTCCAAGAGTTATTCACGGCACTGCTCCCTGCAATGTCTGCGTTGGAGCTCACAGTAGATAGGGTGCACAGAATACCTAAACCATCCTTTTTACCAGATGATGTACCCAGAGATGTTCTATTAAGGCTCCACTTTTATAAAGCCAAAGAAGCCATATTGGCCTCCTTCCGCAACCCTGATCAGCGCCCACCTAAATATGCCGCTCTTCAGCAACTCCCTGATCTGTCTAGACATACCCTTCAAAAACGCCGCAATCTAGCTACCATTACTAAAGCGCTACGCAACCATCACATACTTCACAGATGGAAGTACCCAGCAGCGCTCTCAATCACTCATAACGGTGTGACCGCCACGGTCTCCACTATGGAGGAAGGTCTGCACATCCTCAGACAATGGGGAATACTGTCAGAGTCATATCCGTCTCCCATACCAGTCGACCCTCCTTCACACATACAGGCAGACTGGCAGGTGGTGAAACGGAAGAAGAGTGATAAAAAATCGGCTCCACTACCGGATTGCTCCTAAGTGAACCATTCAACTCTTACACCCGCAATCCCCCGGCGAAGGCATACTTGGAAATATTTCCAATACCCCTCAAACCTACTGAACAGTGCTTATGGATCACGAATCCCCCTGCGGATTCTCCTATCACCCTGTAACTTTTCTTTTTTCTCCTTTTCGTTTGTTCTGCTGCTTGTTTTGCATACAGTATGTGACCGCGATATTGTGTCAATCTCGCCGCATTTCTCGGCGAGAGTTGACACCTGCGAGCCCCGTTGCAGGAGCCAGCGCCGAGATGGCTCACTCATCGGGAAAGGAAAACGTTGTTTTCCTTCCGCGATGAGTGACAGGCAGTGCTGACAGCTGTCTGGTATGAATCCTGAGGCGGGAACACCGCGCCAAATTTTAAATGAAAAAACCGGCGTGGGTTCCCCCCCAGGGGCATACCAGGCCCTTAGGTCTGGCATGGATTGTAAGGGGAACCCCCTACGCCGAAAAATCTGCGTGGGGGTCCCCCCCAAATCCATACCAGACCCTTATCCGAGCATGCAGCCCGGCCGGCCAGGAGAGGGGGACAAGCGAGCGAGCGGCCCCCCCTCCTGAGCCGTACCAGGCCGCATGTCCTCAACATGGGGGGGTGCCTTGGGGGAGGGGGGGCGCCCTGCGGGGGGCCCCCCCACCCCAAAGCACCTTGTCCCCATGTTGATGAGGACAAGGGCCTCTTCCCGACAACCCTGGCCGTTGATTGTCGGGGTCTGCGGGCGGGGGGCTTATCGGAATCCGGGAGCCCCTTTAATAAGGGGGCCCCCAGATCCCGGCCCCCCACCCTGTGTGAATGAGTTTGGGGTACATGGTACCCCTACCCATTCACCTGGGGAAAAGTGTCAATATAAAAAAAACACAGTACACAGGTTTTAAGAGTCATTTATTAGTCAGCTCCGGGATCTTCTTCCGACTTCGGGGGGTCTCCTTCCGACTTCTCCCGGTGTTCGGCCTCTTCTCCCGGGCCCGCCGCTATCTTCTTCCAGCTCTATTGCCAGCGAGGGGCCCAGTCTGCTGCCGCTGTCTTGCCGCCGCTGTCTCGCCGCCGCCGCTGCCTTGTCGCCGCTGTCTCGCCGCTTCTTCGCTTCTTCTCTTCTTCCCCGATGTTGACACGACGCTCTCTCCGGCTCGAATGCTGTGTGTGAGCTGCGGAGCCATTTATATAGGCGGTGACCCCGCCCCCTTACGACGTCATTGTCCCAGCATGCACAGGGACTCTGGGGTCACGCCCCCTTATGACGCCAGAGTCCCTGCGCACGGGAGAAGTCGGAAGGAGACCCCCCGAAGTCGGAAGAAGATCCCGGAGCTGACTAATAAATGACTCTTAAAACCTGTGTACTGTGTTTTTTTTATATTGACACTTTTCCCCAGGTGAATGGGTAGGGGTACTATGTACCCCAAACTCATTCACACAGGGTGGGGGGCCGGGATCTGGGGGCCCCCTTATTAAAGGGGGCTACCGGATTCCGATAAGCCCCCCGCCCGCAGACCCCGACAACCAACGTCCAGGGTTGTCGGGAAGAGGCCCTTGTCCTCATCAACATGGGGACAAGGCACCCCCCCCATGTTGAGGGCATGTGGCCTGGTACGGCTCAGGAGGGGGGGCCGCTCGCTCGCTCGTCCCCCTCTCCTGGCCGGCCGGGCTGCATGCTCGGATAAGGGTCTGGTATGGATTTGGGGGGGACCCCCACGCCGATTTTTTGGCGTAGGGGGTTCCCCTTACAATCCATGCCAGACCTAAGGGCCTGGTATGCCCCTGGGGGGAACCCACGCCGGTTTTTTCATTTAAAATTTGGCGCGGTGTTCCCGCCTCAGGATTCATACCAGACAGCTGTCAGCACTGCCTGTCACTCATCGCGGAAGGAAAACAACGTTTTCCTTTCCCGATGAGTGAGCCAGCGCGACATGCACAGTACCCTGTCGCCGAGAACCAGCGCGATGCTATCGTGCTGGAAACACAATCTCGCGGTCAGGTACTGTAGTTTTTATGGATCAACCACCATCTACAGAGCCGTACCCATATATGCTCTTATGGAAAGGATCATACCAACCCTGCGACCCGCCTATCCATCCTGAAGGACACTCCAGACGCAAAGCCATCCTGGAAAAGAAATCATCTATCAAGCGTGAGTACTACTCCACCTCGTCATACAGCATACCCTCCTATATACACAATGCCAGTTAAAATACTGTCCATCAATGCCCATGGTTTAAATCACCCAGCCAAGAGAGCATCTCTTTGGAAAGACGCTGACTCTTCCCAATGCGATATTCTGTGCGTTCAGGAAACACACTTCCATCACGCAACACCACCAAAATGCTCTCACAGAAATTTTCAACACTACTTTTTCTCCAATATGAATGCGAAAAAAAGAGGAGTCATGGTAGCTATCAAAGACTCTATATCATTTCACCTTCATTCTGAAATATCCGATATAGCAGGCAGATACCTTATTATTATCTGTGATATCAAATCCACCCGCTATACTCTTGTGAATGTATATGTTCCCAATACCAAACAAATTAATTTCCTGAACAGATTGATGAAGAAGCTGAAAAGAATCCAACAAGGTTCCCTTATAATCTGTGGAGACTTTAACATTACTCCTGATCCCAGCATGGACTCTACCTCGACTTACTCAAAAAAACCTCCTTCTCTGAATTTTTTCCTCAGATCGCATGATCTGTTCGATAGCTGGCGCTGTAAACATGCTAACGAATGGGACTTTACATTTTACTCTCACAGGCATTGCACTTATTCGAGGATTGATCTGGTCCTAATGGACAAATGGTTGCTTCAAAAAGTGATCAATATTAAAATAAATAATATTACTTGGTCCGATCACGCTACTATCCTCTTAACGCTAGGAGACAATTATCCTACTAACGGGGCATACATATGGCGCGCAAGCCCTCAAGTAATACAATCCACAACCACTAAAAAATTGCTAGAAAACCATTTGGCTGATTACTTCCAGATCAATTCCTCTTCCACAAATGATCCGTATGTACTTTGGAATGCCCACAAGGCATACATTAGAGGCATATTTATTCAATTGTCTACAAAGCTTAAAAAACAGAAGCAGCAGCGGCTTGATACTCTTTACGCAGATATCAAAGCTCTAGAAGATATAGACAAAAAAAACCCTACAAGCCAGGTTAGCAAAAAACTGACAGACCTGCGACACGTTCTCAGGTTAGAATTACTTCATTCCTTTGAACAAAAGGAACGACGACTAAAAATGTTTTTCTATTCGACCAGTAACAAAGCTGGCAAAGCACTGGCCCGTAAACTACGGGGCCAACGCTTTAAAACTAAAATACCTTTCCTCATTGGCCCTACTTCCAAACAAAAAGTATTTGACCCCCAAGGCATTGCTAATGCATTTAGCGAATACTACGGGTCCCTATACAACCTTAATCATGACAATCATATTGTCCAGCCATCACATAGAGTTATAAACGAATATTTAGAAAATATTAATCTACCCAAACTCTTCACTTCTCAAATTCAAGCCTTGAATTCCCCTTTCTCGCTATCTGAACTACTGACAGTGATTGACACTCTTCCTATCAATAAATCTCCAGGACCAGATGGTTTGACAGGGGAATATTATAAGACTTTTAAACACTATTTAGGACCGCACCTTATAAAGGTGTTTGAGGCTGCTGCTGCTTCGTCTTCTTTTCCACCTGAGATGTTAGAAGCATTAATAGTCAAGTTGCCTAAACCAGGGAAGACACCGGATGTACCTCAAAGCTTTAGACCGATATCCTTATTGAATACCGATCTCAAGCTTTACGCCAAAATGATAGCACTGAGGCTTATTGACATCCTCCCCACTATAATCAACCCAGATCAATCTGGATTTACCAAAGGTAGGCAAACATCTGATGCTACCAGAAGACTAATAGATGTGATTCATACAGCCAGGAAACATGGGACGCCTTCTCTGCTTCTTGCTTTGGATGCAGAGAAGGCGTTCGACAGAGTGCACTGGACATATCTCTCAACCACTTTGGAAAAATTTGGTTTCACAGGTCACATATTGTCTGCAATACTATCTTTATATACCTCCCCTTCAGCTAGGGTATACACCTCTGGTATGCTATCTAAACCTTTCAAGATCACAAATGACACCCGCCAGGGCTGTCCATTATCCCCTCTCATTTTCAACCTCTTAATGGAGCCCCTTGCAGCCAGCATACGACAAAACCCTAATATACAAGGTTTTACTTTCAATAACCGTAAACACGTCATAAGTCTCTTTGCTGACGACGTGATCCTTATGTTAACTAATCCGGTGTCTTCCCTACAATATGTATCTCAACTTTTACGTGACTATGGTAAGGTATCATATTACAAGGTGAACGAAACCAAATCCTACATATTGGATCTTGGAGTAGCAACATCGGATAAAACAATTTTGCAAAACAAATACCCACACGTATGGGACTCACAAGCAATAACTTACTTAGGGATTAAACTAACCTCCCACCCCTCACAACTATTTCACGCCAATTACCTTCCGTTAATACGTACATTGCAAATAGGTCTCCAGTCCCTAAGCAAACACACATTGTCATGGTCAGGCAGACTGGCTGCCTTCAAAATGCAAATTCTGCCACAAATACTATATATATTTCGCACAGTTCCCATCCCTGTCCCACGACAACACTTTCATACCTTACAATCCATACTTTCTAGATATTTATGGGATGGCAAAAAAGCTAGAAGTGCTCTAACCAAACTCCGTAAAACAAAAACAGCAGGAGGGGTTGTTCTCCCAATCTTTGCAGACTACCATCTAGCTGCAATCCTAGCACAACTAAGAGGGTGGTTCCCCCATCCCCAACAGCCTCTTTGGTGTTCTATTGAACAAACTAACATACCAGGAGGAAGCATCTATGATTACTTGTTAGCTTCTATGCACCTAAAGTCTAAACCCTCTGACATCTCTCTCCCGACTCTAGCAACACTAAACTCATGGAAAACACTGATAATAACTAAATCCAGATCATATCCTACTATATCTTTGTCGATCCCTATGTCAACATTGGCTTTATTGATCCCAGACATACCCTTGAATAGGTGGACAGCGAAGGGAATACAATGGGTTTCGAACTTACATTCCGACACTAAAGCCAGCTCGTTTGACACTCTACAAACGGCTTATAATCTGCCTTCTTCAGACCGTTTTCAACATTTTAGAATTGCTACTTACCTCAAAAAACATAACGTTAATTATAAGTTATCCTGGAAAATTCACGTATATCTCACAGCCAAAGTTCCTCGCAAAGGAGGTATATCGTTATTTTACACTTATCTCCATGACAAAAACATATTCATCAAAACAAATTCCATGCTAGCATGGGAAAGAGATCTTAAGGATACCTTTTCCTCACAACAATGGCACAAAGCAATACAATATACCCACTCGGCTACCAATAGTACCAATCTATGGGAACTCTCACATAAAATCATACAGCGTTGGTATTTAACACCATATTGTCTAGCCAAATTCAATTGCTCCGCACCCTCCACCTGTTGGAGAAACTGTGGGCAAACCGGCACTATCTATCACATCCTATGGGGGTGTACACACCTGACGTCATATTGGTCCCACATCCTTACAATCCTACATCAAATAACGAATTTAACTATACGGAACCCTTCATCCTTAGCTATCCTAAACATAGGTATAGAAGACATCCCACCAATACATAGACAATTTACTGTTCACTTATTCCTAGCAGCCAAACTAGTAATACTAAGAAAATGGGGATCGCTGCACCCTCCACACATAGAAGAGGCGATAACTACATTGTCTTTGCATTACACTTACGAAAAGATGCTAGCATCCATCAATGGAAAGTACAACGCATTTTTTCTACGCTGGCAAGGTTGGATAAAATGGTATGATAATTATCACAAATGATTGACACCACATCTAATGCTTTTTATTTTGTTTTAAAAAACCCATGAACATCCCTTTCCATATGGCTTCTGAAAAGATCCTGTATTATATACACTTTAGCTCCTCTTATTAGTTTCTAACTATACGCTTTTGTTACAAGACCGCTAACAGATATAAACTGGTTAATACTGCTGTTAGCACAGAGGCATGCGGAGGCTGGGCCTCAGTCGAGCCACAGTTAGCTCCCAAATGGGGTGGCTGGCAGGGGCATACAGCCCCTCTTGCCTCGTTTAATTCCTCACATATTAGGGAATTGTATTAAGACTGTAAAGTTATAAGTAACTGTTAGCCTCTATGGTTTATATTTTGATGTACGATATCTACTGTTATATGTCAGCATGGTGTATATCTTTGTAAACTGACAAAACTTGAATAAAAACTATTTAAAAAAAAAAAAAAAAAGTCTGTCGAAAGTCCGTCGGAAAGACTGTCGGACCTTTGTTGCCGAAAAGCCTGCCCGTGTGTACAGGGCATAAGCCCTGATTGGTTGAAGCAATGCACCTGACGACTGGTCAGGTACACAGCTTTGCCCAATCAGGGCACAGTGAATAGATGGTTGTTAAGGAGTGGGTGTCAGGGCTGGGCTCTCGGCCCTCCCTTCTCAGTGCTCAGGTTGCTCAGCTGTCGGTTAATTGCCAGTACTCATCGTTCCACAGTGGCTCACCTGGTGATCATTTCCTGCTCGTCAGTCCAGCCTGCAGCCAGCACCTTCTGGCTGTTTAAACTGCCTGGTTCATTTCTTTCATGCCTTCACCTTGGTCAAACATATCTGGAGACTCTCTGCTGTGTTCCTGTTGAAGACTTTCCTGGCTGACGTCCCTGGTCCCTGATCCTGTCTGCTGCCTCCAATTATGCTGATCTCTGGCTTCCTGATTTACTGGCTTTTTCTGACTACCAACTTTGGCTACCATACCCTGGGTATGTTTTGACTATGTTTACTATTTGTTGGTTCCTCTCAGTTTGGCGAAGGCCATGAATTCAGAAAATGCAGGCAATCCATTGACTGCTAATATTTTTTTCCAAATTGAATCAGCAGGACCACCACATGGATTAGTTTGCCATAGTGTTACAGACACTCCTGATTCACACCGCTCACCTGGATCCTTCCATTGTGGCTGTTCCGGTACAATCTGTGTTGAAGGTCGTCCCTGTTGCTGCTCCAGTCTCTGTGCAGGCACCCGCCTTGAATATTACCTCTATAAGAGGCATGTCTACTTCTGCTCTGCTTCCCCAGCGATTTGGGGGTGATCCAGTTCAATGCAACAATGCAATGCAATGTTTGTCTGAATACTGTATATACTGTGAACAACACGGCCTGCCCAAAATAAAGAGAACCGGTCAGGAGTTCTGTCAGTTCATCTGGATGTGTCACAGCCTATCTGTCACAGCCCATCTGTCACACAGGACTGCCACAAGTACCGCCAATGGTACCACCACCAGTACCACCATCTGTACCACCACCAGTACTGCCATCGGTACCGCCACCGGTACTGCCAACGGTACTGTCATTGGTACCGCCACACAGGCCTGCCACTAGTACCACCATTGGTATATCCACACAGGCTCACCACTATCTGTCACAGCCCATCTGTCACACAGGATTGCCACCAGTACCACCATCTGTACCGCCACCAGTACCGTCACTAGTACTGCCATTGGTACCGCCACACAGGCCCGCCACTAGTACCACCATTGGTACTGCCACACAGGTCCGCCAATAAGTACCACCATTGGTACCGCCACATAGGCCCACCACTAATACCGCCATCGGTATATCAACACAGGCCCACCACTAGTACCGCCATTGGTACCGCCACATAGGCCCACCACCAGTAGTACTGTCACACAGGTCCACCAATAAGTACCGCCATCATGTCTCAAAGGGTTTACACACCTGAGGAGGCATATGCCATCCTTACCATGTCAGATGATGAAAGCAGCAGGGAGCTCCCATCATCCGATTCTGGTTTGGAATACGAGCCAGTAGAAGGTAGTGGATCGGAGTCTGAGTGAGAGGAGGAAACCATCCCTCCTAAAAGAATAAGGAGATCAGGACCAAAATCAGGACAGAGATCAGAAGACCTGCCTACCACCAGCAGCGCCAGACCCCAGGAAGAGGAGCCCAGTACCAGTACTGGAATTACATGCCCAACCAGAAGAATCCAGTTCTACCTTCCCAATGCCCTGGAAAACCCTGTATGGTTGCCTGCCAGCTCAGGGTCCGCTATAATCCCCCTTTCACCGCACAGCCAGGTGTGCAGCCCAACACTACAAATCTTTCAGAATTGAATTTTTGTCTATTTTTCCCACAAGATTTTTTGCAGAAAATGGTGGACCAAACCAATCTGTATGCAGAGCAATTTATTGTTGCCAACCCCAATTCATCCTACGCCCACATGTTCCAGTAGCGACATCTCACACTGGATGAATTTAAATCGTTTTTGGGCCTTACATTCAATATGGGGCTTACAAAGAAGAACAAACTACATGCCTACTGGTCCACCAACCCCATCACCACATGCCGATATATTCTGCTGTCATGTCCAGGACACGCTGCTACATGCGTTTCCTACACGTTAATGACAATTCGCAGTGCTCTCCCCGAGATCATCCCAACCACAACAAATTATACAAAATAGGCCCCCTAACAAATTATTTTTCCCAGCGATTTGCTGAAGTGTTTATCCCAGACCAAAACATTTGTGTGGACTAATCCCTTATACATTTTACTGGCTGACTGCGCTTCAAGCAGTATATCCCAGTTAAGAGAACCAGGTACGGGTGAAAATTGAATAAACTGTGATCGAGCCACTAGATATGTGTACAGCTTTCGAATTTATGAAGGCAAAGACTCCCAGCTCCAGCCCCGTGAGTGCCCCACATATATTGGAAACAGTGGGAAAATTGTCTGGGAGCTGGCATACCCCCTGTTCAAAAATGTATACCAATTATATGTGGACAATTGTTATACCAGCTTGCCCCCTTTTCGCCACCTTTACCATAAACAAACCCTGGCCTACGGTACCTTAAAAAAAAAATGGAAGAGCGCATGCGTGGCAGCTCCAAGATGGCCACCAGCATCTGAAGCTCTGCGCCACCACAGCCTTCTCTGTTCCCCGTTAGCAGACAGAGCGCTCATCCTCATCCGTCTAAACGGCACTGCAGGGTAGGGGAAACCCCCGGGAAGCATCCTATGTCTTCGGGCACCGCCAGGAGGAACCTCGCTGGCCAGATGACGGCCGCGAGCGGACCCCTCAGCTATGCCAAGATGGCCGCCGCTACTCCGAACCGCAGCATGGCTGTGACTGTTGAAGAATCTATAGCAGACCAGGACCTCCTCTTCCCACATACTCCAGGTACGGTGCATGGCTCGCAGCCCCAGGATCACTCACCAGCATCCACGGAATCATTACTTTTAAGCCTGCAAAATGGATTACCATCTACCCCCATGATGGATCCACAGACAGGCCTCCTGCTGTCGGTCAGCGAAGCGCAGGAGAATACCCCCACCCACAGACTTCCCTTCCATGATGGAAGCTTTTGCTCTCATGCTTTCAAAAAGCCTAGCTCAGAATGCAGCTCAAATTACATCCTCCATTCATGCTGATATGCAGCAGTTTGGCCTCAGATTAGACTATATTGAACAAAAAGCAGACCAAGCTGGGGCTCGCATTAACCAGAATACAGCGCAAATTCAAGAAATGCAGAATCAACTCGAGACGGCCTTTGCGAAAATAGACGATCTCGAAAACAGATCGAGACGTTACAACTTCAGGGTACGGGGGCTCCCGGAAGCCGAACAAGAAGTCCAGTCTGCGGTCAAAGACCTTATCAAAGATCTCATTCCAGGCATCCCTGAACACCGCCTAGAGCTGGATAGGGCTCACAGAGCGTTACAACCCCCACACAAAGATGGCCTCCCCAGAGACATAATTGTTAAACCTCATTTTTATGCCGTGAAGGAGGAAGTAATGCAGAAAGCCAGAAACATGAAGGAATTATCTATCTACGGACATAAAATTCAGATTTTTGCCGACCTGTCCCCCTACACGGTCCAAAGGAGGAGATCCCTTAAACCATTACTACTATTGCTGCAAGAGAAAGATATTCCCTACCGGTGGTCATTTCCTCTAAGACTAAACTTCACATATAAAAGCAGAAATTGCGGCTTTCCTACATTTCCTGAGGGTGAACATCTATTTCTGCAATTGGGCCTCATCAATCAGAATCCTTCCTCATCTTATACAAGCAAAGGGACCCCTTCCTCCACCAAGAGACCCCCTCCGGCAAGCCCTCTTCAACCTTCCTGGATGAAACAAGGCTCCAAGAGATCGAAGGAAAATCTCCCGACATGACTCATATCTATTTGATGGTGGTTTGAGACCCAACAGTAGTTGGTTGGTGGCGAATCCTAACCTGTAGGATCCCGTGGAAATTTCACCCCAACCATTTTTTTTGTTCTTTTTTACTGGTCCCCTCCAGACAATCTTTTGGTTGCTATACAGGATAGTCAGCATTAGTTCCACCTGAGGGTGCCAGAAAAATTTATTTTTTGTATATGACTGTTTTTACAGGCCTGGGCTCCCAAGGCAAAGTTTATGGTTTTCCTCCCTTTTTTTTTAATTGTTTTTTTTTTCTTTTGTGTTTCTGCCTGGCTCTGGGTTTCTGGGGAGGAGGGGGGAGTTCCCCGGGAGGGAATACCCACGATTGAGCCCGGATTGGCTCAGGGCGACCTCGGCTCCCGTCACTTGTGTGGGGGACCCTGGGTTGCTACAATTCTCAGTGTCTAACCGCATTTTGGTTATTACCCTTCAGTTTTTTTTAAGGTTATTTATACATTTTGATCGCTCTGTCTTATGTTTCTGATGGACTCATTTGATGTCTTCATTCAATAGGATCAGAGGGGCAGGGGCTGTGGTGGGCCCAGTGCGCTGCTCTTAGCTCTCAAGAGAACTTCTGAGTCCCTTGGGACCTTAGTTGCACCCCTTTTTTTTCAGGGTTGCTCCAGTCCAACTGGACACAAGGAAGGGACCGACCTCTCGCTCCCTCCCTTGGATTTGTTTGGGGTATGTTACCCCATCTAATTTTTCCACAATATACTGTGATAGTTTTGTTCTCATGGCTGTTTATATTGCAATGTTCACCATTTTTTCATCTTTGTCTCTACCATTTAATCTCTTTTTCCCATCCCTCTCCCTCTACTCCTCTATACTCGATTGTAGGCTCTCCCGGACTCAAAGGGAATCTCTGGCTCAACTTCCCAGGTTGGAGCACTACAGGTCTCCCAGCAGCTGGTTCACTCATCACTCTTGTGTCTCCAGGAGACGGTAAGGCTCAGTTACTCCACATAGTTCTCTCCCCTCTGGATTATGGCTAACACCTCAGAACAACACCATCTCCTAAAAACTTTCTCACACAACACGCAAGGCCTTAACTCGCCGGTTAAACGTAGAAAGGTTTTCCAGTCTTATAAATCCATGCATGCTGATGTCCTTCTACTTCAAGAAACACATTTCCCGGCTAGCTATAAACCCTCATTCATACACCAACATTACCCCCAATTTTTCCTGGCTTCCACAGAAAACAAAACCAAGGGAGTAGCAATCTGCTTTGCCAAACATTTAAATGTTTCTCAAACAGAGACGGTTGTTGATACGCAGGGTCGCTACCTGCTAGTCTCGGGTAACATAGATGGTGAACTATACACCTTCGTTTCCTATTATGCACCCAATAAGGGTCAAAGACAGTTCTTTGACACAATGCTCAAAAAACTTCACATCCACCTGAAAGGCACTGTGTTTATAGGAGGCGACTCTAATATCGCCTTTGACTCCGATCTTGACAGACTTGCAAATAGACATTCTAGACCAAAACGCCCAACTAAACAAAGTATTAAGATTGCAGCTCTCCTGTTCGAGGAGGGACTGATAGATGTATGGAGGGAAGCTAATCCACACAAAAAAGATTATACTCACTTTTCCGCCCCCCACATTTCATACGCCAGGATAGACCACATCTTCTCAGGATCCCGCACAATCCCACTTGTAATTAATTCAAAAATTTTGGATTCCCCTTTGTCTGACCATGCGATAGTCTCAGTGGTAACCCAGAGAGCAGGGCCCACAAAGGGACCTCCTCAATGGCGATTACAGGAATCACTCCTCAGTGATCCGATACTTTTCACGGATATTGAAAGAGCCATAAAAGACTATTTCAGTATCAACCAAGCGGCAGATGTCTCCCTGACAATGGGTTGGGCAGCACATAAAGCGGTTCTCCGTGGACACATCATTAGTTTATCTTCCCAACTCAAAGCAGCACACAAAGCGGAAGTCCTTAAACTAACAGCTGAATATAGTGCTGCGGCGAGGGCGCACAAGAACCTTCTTACAGCTGAATCACTGAACAATCTTGACAAATCCCGTACCCTCCTCAATCTTGCTCTGACCTCAGCAGCAGAAAAACACCTAAGATGGACTGGAGCCACATTCTACCACCAATCCGACCGAATAGGATCTAGATTAGCGACCAAACTTACCCCAAAACCACGCACATTAGCTTTCCCCAAAATTAAAACGCTTGCAGGTGACTTGAACCAAAACCCGATGAAGATTTTGGAGGCCTTTTCACAATTTTACTCTAAGCTGTACAGAGCTATTGACCAGCCCCCACATCCACAACGTGACGGCTTCTTAGACAATCTTCATCTTCCACTACCTAAACTGTCTACTGAGCATAGAGAGCTTATGGAAGACCCTTTCTCAGTGGAGGAAGTATTAGCTATGATCAGATCCTTAAAGACGGGTTCAGCCCCGGGACCGGATGGTTTTTCATCGGGTTATTACAAAAAGTTTGCCCCTTCCCTGGCCCCTCACCTAACTAAATTTTTCAACTTCCTTAGGGATGGTGCCCCCCTGGAACAGGAGCTCAATACAGCATTTATAACGGTAACCCCGAAGCCTGGGAAAGATCCTAGTGAAATAGTCAACTACAGGCCTATTTTGCTTATTAATAATGATATTAAAATATTCACAAAGATTTTAGCGAATAGGGTAGCAAGCTTTATTCCAACCTATATTCATAAGGACCAGGTGGGCTTCATCCCAGGAAGACAGGGGCCAGACCAAATCCGTAGAACAATAGACGTTATATCCCTGCTCAAGTCCGGATGGGACAGCGGCCCCCGTCAAAAGGGTTTCCTCCTTTCCATCGATCTACATAAAGCATTTGACTCCATACACTGGGCTTATATGACTGATTTACTTCACAGATGGGGGTTTGGCCCCTATTTCCTGAACACAATTCAGTCCCTGTACTCTACCCCTTCGGCCCAGGTCCGGCTCTTAGGGAGATACTCAGAGAAATTCGCAATTGGCAGGGGGACCAGACAAGGTTGTCCTCTGTCTCCTCTCCTGTTTGCGATCGCCATTGAGACCTTGGCGACAGCGGTCAGGACGAATCCTGATGTTAGAGGCGTGCGCTGTGGAGATCAGGAGCATAAGTGCGCGCTTTACGCGGACGACCTCCTCCTCTATATCACTTTCCCCCTCACCTCCACCCCTGTGATATACAAAATATTACAGAACTTTAGCACGGTCTCTGGCCTAAAGGTCAACTTATCTAAATCGATAGCATTAAACATTTCGGCTCCGCAAGATATTATTTCACAACTATCCACCAACTTTACTTTTTTGTGGGCTCAAACAGAGATTCCATACCTGGGTATTAAAATTACACCAGATATACTCAACCTTTACAGCGCGAATTACCCCCCTTTGTTTCAAAAGTGCAGAGGGGACCTGGAAAGATGGGCTAGATGTGGTCTGTCCTGGCTGGGTAGGATTCATGCGGTAAAGATCACTCTTCTCCCGCGCCTCCTATATCTATTTCGCTCCCTCCCTATTCCGATTAGGAAAAAAGCCCTCCTCAAATTTCTATTGGAAATTCTTCGCTTTGTTTGGGGTCATAAAGGTTATAGATGTCCTTCCAGCATTCTCTACCGTCTGAAGAGTCAAGGGGGGCTTGGACTGCCGGACCTATGGGGCTATTTTCAAGCTGCTCAACTATCACAAATCTCAGTAGTCTTCACAAAAGGCCCAAAACCGAGCTGGGTGTCTATGGAACGTCAGGCCATTCCGCTAAACACTATAGACTACCTTATCTGGTGTGATCCTAAAGTTAGACCAGCTATCATGTCCCCAACCCTCTCACATTCTATCGCCCTTGGCACAGGCCTTTTTAAACATTACAATCTGATCTCCCCTATGAGACCACTATCACATCTTTTTCACAATGCAGACTTTCCACCAGGGATGGTAATTAAGGCGTTCAAATGGTGGACAGATAAAGGCCTCTATAGAATAGGACACTATCTTTCTCATAAGGGCCCGATAACACTGTCCCAATGTAGAAAAGACTTAGAAATGCCAGATTCGGAGAGGTTTAGATTCTCTCAAATTTCCCACTTTCTGCACTCATTATGGTCACGTAGCCCTGAAAACAAATCCTTGACTCCTTTTGAACAATGGTGCTCCAACACAGTAATCCAGAGGGGAGGAATTTCACTGATATACACAGCTTTAAAATATAAGGCAGACAAACCTGCCTATGCTCGAGCCTGGGAAGAGGACACAGACAGCACCCGATCTTCACAGGACTGGTCGATAGGGTTCCTTAGATCCTATAAAGGTATACTAAACGTCTCCCTGATAGAAGCCTGTGTCAAAGTTATAACTCGTGGTATTATATGCCAGCTCGCCTGGCAGTCATTATTCCGGGGACCTCCCCTCTATGCTTCAGGGGATGCGAGCTTCAGGGCACAATGTTACATGTATGGTGGTCCTGTCCGCGAATTAGATCATACTGGCAGAAAGTGTTCCGCATTATCAGCATCGTCTCACGGAAAACAATTACCCCAGATACTAACATTGCCCTGCTTAATGGGAGGATTGGGGAAATCTCTAAATTAACACAGAAGCTGATATTCTTCATCCTCTTAGGGGCTAAAGTAACTATTGCAAAAAATCTAGAATATCGATCATCGTTTTTAAGAGAAAGGTATCTTGGATTATGGCGCAGGAACAAATTGTGGCCAAATTGAAGGATAAAAGTAGCAATTTCTTTGATATCTGGGAACCTTGGGCCAGATACTGTGGAATACCTCTGTTCCCAGGCATGTCTTTGGAGCCTGAGTCCGGAGGGTCTACACAGTAATGCTGATCCCCACCCTCCCCCTCCCTTTCTCTTTTCACACCTTTCTCTCTTTCGCTGATAGAGACTCTCTTGTCTCCTATGTTGGTTTTTATTATCCTGTTAAGACCATGTTGTTTACTGACACTAGAAGATCTTGAATAGGTAGCCAATTCTCTGGTGTTCTCCAAATACAGCTTTGGGTTTGACTACTTATTCAAACTCCAAAACCTATATACCAGATCCTCGATTATAGGGTTCTGCGGGTCTATGGAGGGGTGGTGTTTTTGTTTTTCTTATGTTTTATTTTAGTTATGCAAGGCTTCAAGGTCTCAATGGGAAGAGGATTCAAATGGACCGATAGGCGCTTCCACAGTATGCTCCCACAGGGGTGGAAAGCCATCGGTAGGACGGATTCAATAGGCCTCCCCATATTGTGTTCTGGATGTTTAGCTTCCCGTCCAATTGGAGTTTGTGGTATCATTTCAAGACTACCCATAGAGTTGCACAGTAGACTGATTTGTAGAGCTATATGAACTCTAATAAGTTGGCTCTTTATTTCCATTTTGTACACAGCCAATGTATAAGTATTACATTGATCTGATTTGTTTATTTCGTCCTTTTGTTTTTATTAATAAACTGTGCCTGTATACCTTCCCTTTTCAAAAATAAAAATTATATTGGAAAAAAAACCAAAAAAAAAAACGGAAGGGCTTCCCACAAAATCTATTGACAAAAAAATTACAAAACGAGGAATATGCATTCATGAGAAATGAGGAAGTGAGTGAGTGTTGGCCATGAAGTAGAGGGACAAGAAAGATTTTCATATCCTCTCTACCATCCACAATGACACCTTGGTGGAGATCCAGAGAAGATGTGGCCCCGCTGTAAAGCCTGAATGTGTCCACAACTACAATCTGTACATGAGGGGGGTGGATTTAAATGATGCTACAGCCATATTTGTATCAGGAACCATGAATCAGACCGAGACAGAAGTAAAGTTAAATCACACTTGTTTAAAAATAATAATAAGGTATAGAAAGTAAGCGTAGTAAAAACAAGCCAGAGTTCAATTACTGGATTGGGTAGTCAGCCAAGTAAATGTCAGAGAGCCAGAGATAAACGTAATAGTACAGCAAGCAGGATCAGGAGTGAGAAGGAGCGTCAGCCGAGCAAGTCTTCAACAGGAATGCAGGAGAAATTCTCTGTGATCAGGGGCGTAACTACCACCATAGCAACCCATGCGGGCGCTATGGGGCCCGCAGCCGAGTGGGGCCCAGTGAGGATAAGAGCACCGCCAGCACAGTCTCCCAGCCAGGGGAAGAGAGAGGAAAGGAAGAGGCGAGCTGTCCGTATCAGCAGAGAGCTGAATTGCCCGATGTAAGAGCTTTCATTAGAACTTCCAGTGTTCCCGGGGCTCACGTCACATAGCTCCACCTTTTGGCCCGGTGCCTTTGATAGACAGAACGCCAATCCAATGCGGGACATGTGACGTCATCAAAGGCGTCGGGCCAAGAGGTGGGGCTATGTGACGATGAGCCCCGGGAAGACAGGAAATTCAAATGAAAGCTATTACAGCGGGCAATCCCGCTCTCTGCTGATCCGGGTGGCTTGCCTCTTCCTCTGCATAAGTGGGGCTGTATGGGGCACAGGCAGACCAGGCTGTATTGGGCACAGGTCATGCTGTATGGGGCACAGGTCACGCTGTATTGGGCACAGGTCACGCTGTATTGGGCACAGGTCACGCTGCATTGGGCACAGGTCACACTGTATGTGGCACAGGTCACGCTGCATTGACACTAGGGCAGCTATGGGGGGGGCTGTTTGCAGGGGGGCCCCATACAACATTTTGCTATGGGGCCCTGCTGTTTCTAGTTACGCCCCTGTCTGTGATGTTGACAAAGGCTAAGGCAGAGATCAAGTGAGCTGGACGGCTTTAAGTAGGCAGGACTGACAAGCAGAATCAACAACAGCTGGGTAACTGTGGAGAGAGATGGGACTGGCAATTAGCCGACAGCTGAGCGGCCAGCTCAGAGAAGGAAGGGCTGAGCCCAGCCCTGACAGTACCCCCTCCTCTATGACCCCTCCCCCTCGGAGGACCACCAGGCTTGAGGGGAAAACATCTATGGAAATCATGGAGGAGGACAGGGGCATGTACGTCTGAGGATGAGACCCAAGAGCGTTCCTCCGGACCATACCCCTTCCAATGCACCAGGTACTGTATGCGCCCATGAAACCTACGGGAGTCAACAATGGATTGTACTTCATACTCTTCATGGTTCTCAACCTGTATAGGGTGAGGATGTGGCACCGATGTGGTAAAACGATTGCAGAATAAAGATTTCAATAAGGAGACATGAAACACATTTGAGATGCACATACTAGGAGGAAGGTCCAAGGCATAAGCCACTGGGTTAATCCTGCGAAGGATACGGAAAGGCCCAATAAACCGAGGTGCGAACTTCAAAGAAGGAACACAAAGTCGGAGGTTGCGAGACGACAGCCAGACTCTGTCCCCAACCTGGTAGGAAGCTGCAGGCAGGCGTCTGCGGTCAGCATTGAGTCTGTACCTATTGTTAGCATGTTGCAAAGCCTCCTGAACTTGAGCCCAAGTGGAACTAAGATCACGGAGATGTTCCTCTAACGCAATACTCTGCGGAACAAACGAGTCAGGCAACATGGAAGGTTGGAAACCATAATTCACCATAAACAGAGACAATCGTGAAGCAGAACTCAAAACACTGTTGTGAGCAAACTCTGCCCACGGTAATAGGTTTGACCAGTTGTTATGATGGTCAGAAATATAGCAACGTAAGAATTGCTCCAAGGACTGATTGGCTCGTTCTGCGGCCCCATTAGACTGCGGGTGATACGCAGAGGAGAAAGCAAGCTGAATTCCCAACTGTGCACAAAAGGCTCGCCAGAACCGAGAGACAAACTGACTACCCCTGTCTGAGACAATCACCTTGGGTAGCCCATGTAAGCGAAAGATCTCCCGTGCAAAAATGGAAGCCAGTTCATTAGAAGTGGGCAACTTCTTAAGTGGATTACAATGACACATATTTGAGAACCGGTCAACCACCATAAGGATAACAGTGTTGCCTTGGGAGATGGGTAACTCCACAATGAAATCCATAGACAGGTGGGTCCAGGGCCTCTCTCCAATGGCAATGGGTTGTAGGAGGTCCACTGGAAGGTGTCGTGGAGTCTGACTCTGAGCACACATGGAACAGGCAGCTACAAAGGCAGTTATATCTGCCCGTAGACTAGACCACCAGAATTGTTGGGAAATGGCCCAAACGAGTTGATTCTTCCCAGGGTGGTCAGCTGCCATGGGAGAATGGTAAGTCTGAAGCACGGAAGTATGGAGACTCTCTGGGACAAAGCAGCGATCACAAGGTTTCTCAGGAGGAGCATGGACCTGAGCAGCAAGAATTTTGTCACCCAAAGGAGAAGTAAGACTGATGCGAACTGTAGCCAGAATACGATCAGGAGGAATCACAGGAACTGGAACTGACTCCAACTTGGAAGTGGAGGAAAATTGTCGTGACAAGGCGTCAACCCTTACATTCTTAGTACCAGGTATGAATGAGACAATGTAATTAAAACTCAACAAGAAAAAAGCCCATTGCGCCCTTTTGGGAGAGAGGCGCATAGCCTCAGACATGAATGTGAGATTCTTATGGTCAGTAAGAATGATAACCGGCACAGTGGTACCTTCAAGGAGATGTCTCCATTCTTTCAGGGCTAAAATGATCGCCAACAGCTCTCTGTCACCAATCTCGTAATTGCACTCTGCAGGTGACAATTTTTTGGAAAAGTAGCCACACGGATGCATAGCGCTCTCAAAGTTAGGACGTTGAGACAGAAGAGAGCCAACTCCAGTCTCAGAAGCATCAGCTTCAAGGATAAAAGGCAATATAGGATCATGATGTGCCAACAGAGGAGCAGAAACAAAGGCAGCCTTGAGACTCTCAAAGGCTTTAATGGACTCCGGAGACCAACTCTGTGGGTTACCATCCTTTCTGGTCATATAAGTCAGGGGCTTGACTAGAGACGACAAGTTATGAATAAACTTCCGATAATAGTTGGCAAAGCCCAGGAAACGCTGCAGAGGACATAAACCCATGGGTCGGGGCCACTGTAGGACTGCCAAAAATTTCTCTTGTTTTATCGAAAAACCAGCAGTGGAAATGACATAGCCCAGGAATTTAACCTGTTCACGATGGAACTCGCACTTCTCCAGTTTACAAGAGATTCTTTTCTCTTAGTTTCTGAAGCACACAACAGACATCTGTGTGGTGGCTCTCCAGGGACTTGGAAAATATGAGGATATCATCGAGATAAACCACCACACATAACTGCAACAAATCTCGGAGGACATCGTTAATAAATTCCTGGAAAACTGCCGGGCCGTTACAAAGGCCAAAAGGCATTACAAGGTACTCATAATGGTCTGTTCTGGTATTAAACGCAGTTTTCCACTCGTCGCCCTCCTTAATTCGCACAAGATTGTATGCCCCTCTCAAATCAAGCTTCATGAAAACCGTTGCTCCCTTGAGGCGGTCAAATAACTCTGTAATCAACGGAATCGGATAGGCATTCTTAATTGTGAAATGATTGAGACCCCTATAATCAATACAAGGTCTCAGTTCACCGCCCTTCTTCACAAGGAAGAAACCAGCACCAGCAGGAGACGAGGATTTGCGGATGAAACCTTGAGAAAGTGTGTCTTCAACATACTCCTCCATGACCTTATCCTCCAAGACCTACAAAGGGTAAACCCGGACACGAGGGGGTATGGCACCAGGTTGAAAGTCAATTGCGCAATCATAAGGCCAGTGTGGAGGCAAACTACCGGCTTCACCTTTGTCAAAGACAAAATCGTGGTACTCGGCCGGCAGGGAGGAGAGTGAAGAGGTACACAGGACCTTGGCTACCTTCTGGAAGCATATCTCACTGCATTGTGGTGACCAGGAGAGAACCTCAGCACAGAGCCAATCAAAAGAGGGGTTGTGCCTCTGTAACCAAGGATAATTAATAACCAGCAGAAACCTAGGTGAGGAAATAACTTGGAATTAGATTATCTCATGGTAAAGAGCCCCTATGGCCATGGACAATGGAACCGTCTCATGAGTCACATGGGCAGGCTGTAGAGGTCTCCCGTCAAGAGCCTCAATGGCAAGTGGAGTGTCACACAGCTGCAGTGAAATTGAGTGCTGCGATACAAAGGCAGCAGCAATGAACAGGCCTGCAGCCCCAGAGTCGATTAGAGCCTGTATCTTGATGAACGACTCAGCCCAAGAAAGGGTGACCGAAACCAGGGGCTTATCCTTCTGGATAACTGGGGACAAAACAACGCCACCTAAGGTCAGTCCATGACAGGACCTCAAGGTTCTGGCGTTCCCTGGGCGGGTAGGGCAAGACTTCAAAAAGTGACCTGCCTGGCCACAATAAAGGCACAATTCCTCCTTCCTCCTAAAGGCTCTCTCATCCGCAGAGAGATGCGTGAAGCCCAAGTGCTTGGGTTCATCTTCACTGACCAGCTCGGTACCAGGAGGCATGGGAGGTGAGGGAGGCGTGGGACTGCAAAGCTCGGAGGCAAATGTACAGGAGGCTTCCACAAGCGCTCCTTAAAAGAGAGTCTTTCTCTGAGTCTGGAGTCAATGAGGATGGCAAACGTGATCAACCTCTCCAGCTCAGTGGGTATATCTCGGGCTGCTATCTCATCCTTGATGGAATCTGAGAGACCATGAGAAAAAGCAGCCACGAGGGCCTCATTGTTCAAAGCAACCTCTGCTGCCAGAGTACGGAATTCAATGACGTAGTCGGTAACAGTTCTTGTACTCTGTTTGATGGACATGAGGCACTTGGCAGCAGAAGTGGAGCATCAAATACCCTTTTAAAGGAGGCCACAAAGTCAGGGTAACTCAACACAACAGGTTTTTGCGTCTCCCATAGAGGGTTTGCCCAGGCAAAGGCTCTCTCAGAAAGCAAAGATATCACAAAACCTACTTTGCTTCTGTCCGTGGGAAACGCCTGGGCAGCATCTCAAAGTAAATCTCAACCTGGTTAAGAAACCCTCTGCATTGAACTGGATCACCCCCAAATCGCTAGGGAAACAGAGCGGAACCAGACATACCTCTTATAGAGGTAATACTCGAGGTGAGTGCCTGCACAGAGACTGGCGCAGCAGCAGGGATGGCCTGCAACTCAGGTTGTACCGGAGCAGCCACAGTAGGAGTTTCCAGGTAAGCCATGCGTCTCAGGAGCATTTGTAATGCTATGGCAAACTGATCCATGCGGTGATCTTGCTCATCCAATCTGGAAAAAATATTACCAACAAGTGGATTGACTGTATCTTCAAAATTCATGGCCTTCACCTACTATCAGGAACCATGAAAAAGACCAAGACAGAAGTAAAGTTAAATCATACTTGTTTAATAATAATAAGGTAAACAGGGATAACAAGGAGTAAGCACAGTCAAAACAAGCCAGAGTTCAGTAACCAGATCGGGTAGTCAGCCAAGCAAATGTCAGAGAGCCAGAGATAAATGTAGTAGTACAGCAAGCAGGATCAGGATCCAGAAGGAACATCAGCTGAGCAAGTCTTCAAAAGGAACGCAGGAGAAAGTCTCTGTGATGTTGACAAAGGCGAAGGCAGAGATCAAGTGAGTTGGATGGCTTTAAGTAGGCAGGACTGGGGGGGCGTGTCTGACTGTCAAAGGCACAAGACGTGCTCCAGAGGAGCTCAGCAGAGCCTGATACAATTCACAGCCATCCTGCGGATATCTGCAGTTGGAGAACCTCCAAACTCCCCCCAGTCATCCCCAGACAGCATCTACACTATCCCCAGCGGGGATTGCAGTGGTTGGCCCGACGATCGGGTGTCTTCAGGTCCGCGGCCGGGCCTACAACACAGCAGCCCATCACCATCTTGAGGCCTATTGTGCCTCCTGCATCCCTGTTTTCCGGTACCGCGATCCGCGGGTGGAGAGGCAGCGGATCGCCACACACGGGCATCGGACATCCATGGGAGGGGGCCGCACTTTAGGGGAACCCGAGCAGATGCCGAGAGCTCCATGGGGGCCGTTCCCGGAGGCCCGCAGCCTGCCGCCATCTTGTGGCCTACTAACCAGGACAGAGCCTCCAGGACCAGGTACTTTATTTCAACATAGCGGTGCCGCTCTCCCTGCGCCATAAGCTAGGCCCTGGACATTTCCTACTGCCCTCTCTGTGCCACCATCTAGGCACCTGTGATCCTGTCTTTCCTCCCCAGTGCCTCTACCCTCATGGAAGCTTTGTTCTGTTAAGGGCCCTGACCTGGTGCAGGCAGTCTACCATCCCAGCATCTCTCATCCCCTCACCAGATCCTCAGACTTTGCCTGCTACTTATTACCACACCGTGACCTACTACATGGGACACAATCCTCGCATCAACACGCTGCCCCCCAGCAATGTTGTGCTGCCCTCCCACTGCCACAACCTGTTCCCCGGCAGAATAAAATATTATCTTCACCGTGTCATCAGCTGTGCCCCATCATTGCTGCTCTATTGGCCCGTGCCTCTGTAATGCTGGTATATAGGGACACTGATAAGTGATGACACCCAGTTTGTAAAGCGTGTTTCTACTCTTGTGGAGGATTCGCTTAATTGAACTCAGGGCCCTCACCTGCTTACCGAGACCTCCGAGATGCTTCTTTAAACACACATAGCTACGGAGGTAAGCCTGACTGACCACCATACTTCACGAGCACGTCATGGGCAAAGTTGGCCAGCAGCAACGTTACTACAAGCCACAATTTGGGTTGTGCGAGGGTCTAAATATGGAACGTTTTGTTACTAGACCGCAAGCTGCACCCCTAAAACCCTCAGTGAACCCTTTCGCCATAATGGATCCATCCTTGGACACGGAAGATCCAGTGAATCCTTCATTAGCTACTACTCAGACCCAAGTCTCTAATTCACCACCCTCACATGAGCCTCTCACTCCTGATATCCTGGACACTAAACTACAGCTTTTGCTTCAACAAATCATGTTTAATGTCTCGGCGGAGGTGAGCAAATTGGCCGCAGAATTGAGGGGGGAAATAACCCAGATTGGGGAATGTACAGACACTCTTGAAAATAAATTTGATGAGATGATAAGCTATGTACAAGCCATAGAAGAGGAAAACCACAATCTTCATCTCTCAGTCTCCCAGCTGCAACTGCAACAGGAGGTTTTAGAGAACAGAGAGAGACGACAGATCTGCGTTCATACCTTCTGGGCCTTTTTAACAACCTGGCCCCCACAATCGTGGACATAGATTGGCGCCTGGACAGAGCGCAGCGGTCCCTGGGCCCAAAACCCCCATCAGGAGCCAGACCAAGAGACGTTGTGGTGAGGTTTCATTATTTTGAAAGTAAAGAGGCACTAATCCTGGCCACACGTAACAAATCCCAAATTATGCACAAGGGGGCGAAATTGCAAATCTTTAACGACCTTTTGCCCATCACCCTTGCTAAACAAAGGAACCTACGTCCAATCACTTCTTATTTACAACATCATAAGATCCCATACTACTGGGGCTTCCCTTTTCGCCTTACTGTGTCAAAAGATGGAACCCAGTTAACCCTGCGTGAACTGCAGGAAGCGGACGCCTTCCTTAAAAATCTCGGCTTTCCTCCACTTCCAGAAGATCTGATACCTCCTGCCGCTCAGGTTCGCCTGCCTCCAAACACTCCTAGCCGCATTTGGACTCCTGTACGGGGAAAATCCAAGAAACATCTCTCTACACCTCAATGTCTATGTCCCTCCAAACAACCTCCTTGAACTTTTTATTGTTTTTTTTTGTGTGTTCTTTTCTCCTATTTTTCCTTTTTTGGATCCACGCCTCAATGCCTTTTGTGGTTCAGTTTCTTTATGGCTTAATTGAAATCAACTTGTTGTGCTGGTTCACAAAGTTTGGTGCCTACTCTGTTCCTTGTTCGGAGTAGTTCTTTTTTCTCCCATGAGATTTTTTCATTAGAGGTATTAACGTCTTAGATGACAAAATGTTTCTGTTTATTTGCTGACATTTTCCTCCCATGGTAAACAGATTTTTGTCAATGTCAAACTTATATTGCATGATACCGAGTTCATAAGGTGAGCAGCTGGCCCTCCATTTACTCCATCTAGAGTCTCCTGATGGAAGTTTGTGCACGCCCCTGCCAGGCCCTGGATCATATCCAAGGCTTCCTGAGAAGTAGTCTATTTCTTAGGTTTTCGACAACTTTTATTTTTTTTTATTTTTTATTTGGTGTTGTGTTTGTTGATTTTCCTTATTCCTGTGTCCATGTTTAGAGATTTACTCTATAGGTTGAAATTGTATTATCCTCTCTCCTTTATTTTGGAGTGGTTCCACCACAGGTTATGTATGTTCATACCCAGATAACAAGGACTAACGAGTACTGGTAATACTCGTAAACAGCATTATGTTTATCTCAATGTAACCGATATCATACATTCTACCCCTTTCACTATTTTCACACTAGCCTATCTAAATAGGCCCCATCCATGCCCCTGAGGATCTTATCATAATATGTGAAGGCTTTAGGTTCCATTAGCAAGAGATGGATAGCCCTGAAGGACTTCAGGGCTTCTGGCGCTGATGTGGTAATGATACAGGAAACACATTTACCAGCGAGAGGTTCATTTAAATTTGCCTCAAAGTTTTTTCCCACCTCCTTCCTTGCCTCTGATTCCACGGGCAAGGCAGGTGTGGCTATATTAATAAGGAAGTCATGCACTATTAAGGTCAAAAATTCTCACATTGACCCCCACGGAAGATTCCTTGTTTTAGATTGTGAATTTATGTCCACTTCTTTTACTCTGGTTAACCTATATGCCCCTAATACAGGCCAGATTGATTTCCTTAACAAACTTTTTGACTCCCCCCAATACTACTCACAGCCTTTTATGGTTATTGGCGGGAATTTCAATCTGATTATGTCACCCATTAGAGATAGACAAACCCTCCTCGGTAATGTACCTTCCAAAAAGATTATATCCCAAGCCGCTGCCTTTCGTAGAGGTATTACATCACATTGGTTATGCGATTCATGGAGGATAAGACATCCCTCTGCTAAACAGTTCACGTTTTATTCTCCAGCACATAAGATGTACTCACGTCTCAATTAGGGATGAGCCGAACACCCCCCTATTCGGTTCGCACCAGAACATGCGAACAGGCAAAAAAATTGTTCAAACACGCAAACACTGTTAAAGTCTATGGGACACGAACATGAATAATCAAAAGTGCTAATTTTAAAGGCTTATATGCAAGTTATTGTCATAAAAAGTGTTTGGGGACCTGGGTCCTGCCCCAGGGGACATGGATCAATGCAAAAAAAAGTTTTCAAAAGGGCCGGTTTTTTGGGAGCAGTGATTTTAATAATGCTTAAAGTGAAACAATAAAAGTGTAATATCCCTTTAAATTTCGTACCTGGGGGGTGTCTATAGTATGCCGGTAAAGGGGCGCATGTTTCCCGTGTTTAGAACAGTCTGACAGCAAAATGACATTTCAAAGCAAAAAAACTGCTTGCTGCTATTAATGAATTGCCAGTCTGACAAAACACATAGAAGTTCATTGATAAAAACGGCATGGGAATTCCCCCCAGGGGAACCCCGAACCAAAATTAAAAAAAAAAATGGCGTGGGGTCCACCTCAAAATCTATACCAGACTCTTATGGTCTGGTATGGATTTTAAGGGGAACCCTGCGCCAAAATTAAAAAAAAAATGGCGTGGGGTCCCCCTAAAAATCCATACCAGACCCTTATCTGAGCACGCAACCTGGCAGGCCACAGGAAAAGAGGGGGGACGAGAGAGCGCCCCCCTCCTGAACCATACCAGGCCACATGCCCTCAACATTGGGAGGGTGCTTTGGGGTAGCCCCCCAAAATACCTTGTCCCCATGTTAATGAGAACAAGGGCCTCATCCCCACAACCCTGGCCGGTGGTTGTGGGGGTCTGCGGGTGGGGGGCTTATCAGAATCTGGAAGCCCCCTTTAATAAGGGGACCCCCAGATCCCAGGCCTCCCCCCCTGTGTGAAATGGTAAGGGAGTACCCCTACCATTTCACTAAAAAACTGTCAAAAATTTTAAAAATGACAAGAGACAGTTTTTGACAATTCCTTTATTTAAATGCTTCCTCTTTCTTCTTTCGTCTTTCTTCTTTCTTCTATCTTCTATCTTCCTTCAGTTTCTTTCTCCATCTTCTTCTTCTTCTGGTTCTTCTGGTTCTTCTAGTTCTTCCTCCGGTGTTCTCGTCCGACATCTTCCTCCGCGGTGTCGGCGTCTTCTTCCCTTCTTCTCCTCGGGTCGCTCCGCATCAATGATGGCATGAAGGGAGGCTCCCGCTGTGTGACGCTTCTCTCTTCATCTTCTTCTCTTCATCTTCTTGTTTTCATCTTCTTTTCGGGCCGCTCCGTTACATAACGGGGTCACCCCGCCCCCTTCTGACATCATGGGGAATGCCACAGGGAAGTCCCGTCAAGTCCCCGTGCGTCAGAGGGGGGCGGGGTCACCGGGTGGCTTCGCCCCTCGTTATTTAAGAACCGTCAGAAGAGGAGAAGCGTCACACAGCGGGAGCCTCCCTCCATGCCATCATGGATGCGGAGCGGCCCGAACAGAAGAAGAAGACAAGAAGATGAAGAGAAGAAGAGAAGAAGATGAAGAGAGAAGCGTCACACAGCGGGAGCCTCCCTACATGCCGTCATGGATGCGGAGTGGCCCGAGGAGAAGAAGGGAAGAGGACGCCGATGCCGCGGAGGAAGATGCCGGATGAGAACACCGGAGGAAAAACCAGAAGAACCAGAAGAACCAGAAGAAGAAGAAGATGGAGGAAGAAACCGAAGGAGGATAGAAGATAGAAGAAAGAAGAAAGAAGATAAAAGAAAGAAGAAGCATTTAAATAAAGGAATTGTCAAAAACTGTCTCTTGTCATTTTTAACATTTTTTGACAGTTTTTTAGTGAAATGGTAGGGGTACTTTTGTACCCCCTTACTATTTCACACAGGGGGAGGGCTGGGATCTGGGGGTCCCCGTGTTAAAGGGGGCTTCCAGATTCTGATAAGCCCCCTGCCCGCAGACCCCCACAACCACCGGCCAGGGTTGTGGGGATGAGGCCCTTATCCTCATCAACATGGGGACAAGGTGTTTTGGGGGGCTACCCCAAAGCACCCTCCCAATGTTGAGGGCATGTGGCCTGGTACGGTTCAGGTGGGGGGAGGAGCTCTCTCGTCCCCCCTCTTTTCCTGCGGCCTGCCAGGTTGCGTGCTCGGATAAGGGTCTGGTATGGATCTTTGGGGGGACCCCACGCCGTTTTTTTTTAAAATTTTGGCACGGGGTTCCCCTTAAAATCCATACCAGACCTGAAGGGTCTGGTATAGATTTTGAGGGGGACCCCACGCCATTTTTAAAAAAAAAATTGGTTCGGGGTTCCCCTGTGGGGAATTCCCATGCTGTTTTTATCAATGAACTTCTATGTGTATTGTCGGACCGGCAATTCATTAATAGCCGCGAGTAGTTTTAAATGACTTTTTTTCCTTTGAAATGTAATTTTGCTGTCAGACTGTTCTAAACATGGGAAACATGCGCCCCTTTACAGGCATACCATAGACACCCCCCAGGTATGAAATTTAAAGGGATATTACACTTTTATTGTTTCACTTTAAGCATTATTAAAATCACTGCTCCCGAAAAACGTCCGTTTTTAAAACTTTTTTTGCATTGATTCATGTCCCCTGGGGCAGGACCCAGGTCCCCAAACACTTTTTATGACAATACCATGCATATAAGCCTTTAAAATGAGCACTTTTGATTTCTCCCATAGACTTTTAAAGGGTGTTCCTCGGCATTCGAATTTGCCGCGAACACCCCAAATTGTTCGCTGTTCGGCGAACTGGCGAACAGCCGATGTTTGAGTCGAACATGAGTTCGACTCGAACTCAAAGCTCATCCCTAGTCTCAATCACTTTTTTATCTCAGCCCCTCTTATCCCCTATGTGATCGAGTCCAACATTCTCCCTATTACATGGTCAGACCATGCGCCCATAATCTTGGATCTAACGCTCTCCAAGACATATACCAAATCCTGTCATTGGCGTTTAAATGATCATCTCTTACAGTCTGAGGTCTCCCATTCTATCCTAGAAAAAAGTTTAAGATATTATTTTCAACTTAACACAGGATCAGTATCTAAGTTTTCCACGCTGTGGGAGGCACACAAGGCCGTATTTCGTGGTGCTTGCATTGCTGAAAGCTCTCGGTTGAAGAGAGATAGGAATGAACTCATACAGTCCTTGACATCTGATTTGATAGCCACTGAACGTAGGCTGTTGTATGCACCCACGGTGTTGAAACTACGTAGGGTCACCTCTTTCAGAGAACGAATTAAACTGATAAAGTTAGAAAAAACAGCTAAGTCCCTATTATTGACGAAACAGAAATTTTACAAATACTCTAACAAACCTCATAGGATGTTAGTTAATAAACTGTGCCCACGACCATTCAACTTGTTTCCTGACTTTCTCCTGTGTCCAAGATTTTTGGTAAATTCTATAGCAAATTGTACAACTGCTTAACTCCAGAGAATAATTTTAACTTCACCCAGGAAAAATTTGAATCCTTCTTCTCTAATATAAAGCTACCAACATTGTCTGCGACAGATCTAGATAGCTGGAACATGCCCATAACAGCTGAGGAACTCCTGGCTGTGGTTAAAAATCTCCCATTACATAAGTCACCTGGTCCTGATGGCCTACCTTACTTTTATTACAAAACTTTCTTTGACGTTCTCTCCCCACACATGTTAACTCTATATGATTCTCTGCTTAAAGGTACGTCCCCACTCCCACATTTTTCTCACTCATTCATCTCAGTTATTCCAAAACCTGGTACGGACCCCTCTATCCCAGATAACTACAGACCCATAGCCCTTCTAAATTCGGACTATAAAATATTTACCAAAATCCTCGTGTCCAGATTATCCAAACTTTTCCCCAAACTGATCCATAGGGACCAGGTGGGCTCCGTGCTGGGCAGACATGCGGGGGACAATACCCGCCGTACAATAGACCTATTAGATCTTCTTAACAGGTCTTCCCGTGCAGCACTGATCTTAAGTTTAGACGCTAAGAAGGCCTTTGATAGGCTGAGTAGGCCCTATATGTTTGCCACCTTAAAAACATACGGTTTTAATGGCCCTTTCTTAAAAGCTTTAGCTCTTTACTCAACTGTCACGGCTCAAGTACAGATGTCGTCCCTCCTGTTGCCTGGTTTCCCCATAACTAACGGGACTCGGCAGGGATGTCCTTTATCACCCCTACTTTTTATTCTGTGTCTGGAACCCCTGGCCGAGTCCATCTGTACTCATACGGCTATTCGTGGGGTGGTGATGCGACAGGGGCAATATAAACTATCGCTCTTTGCAGAAGACATTCTGTTAAATATTACCAATCCGCTGATATCTCTCCCTTCCTTCCATAAACTATTGACCTCCTTTGGTGCCATCTCTGGTTACAAAGTTAACACTTCCAAAACTGAAGCCCTTCCTATACATATTCCTTCGCCCCTGCTATCCCAGCTTAAAGACTCATACCCCTACAAATGGTGCACTACCTCTCTTAAATATTTAGGTGTCTTACTTACCCCATCCTACTCTTCCCTTTACTCCGCAAATTTTCCCCCTTTGATTTTAGACATTAATAAATCTCTTTCGACTTGGACACAATATCCTCTATCCCTGTTAGGTAGGATTAATGTCCTCAAAATGTCTATTCTACCCAGATTGCTTTATCACTTTGAGACACTGCCAGTTGCCTTACCCTCCTCCCAACTAAAAGCACTGCAGAGGAGTTTCCTAAAATTCATATGGAAATTCATATGGAACGGCAAAGCCCACCGCATTGCATGCTCGGTAGTATTTTCTCTAAGATCTAGGGGAGGTCTGGGAGCTCCGAACATTACTTAATATTACTACGCCACACACTTGAGGGCTATCGCATCGTGGTCCTCTTTGCATGCATCTAATCAATGGACTGCTATTGAAAAGGGAGTGCTATACCCAGTTCACCCATGTTCTTTGATTTGGGGCTCCCCCTTCCCTGGATCCCATATACAAACGCCAATGCACTGCTCCAATGACTTTTACCTTAACCATTTGGCGTAGGTGTCTTAAAAATTACCCCCTCACTTCGCCATGTTCTCCTCTTGCTAATGTGCTATTTAACCCGCTCATACCAGATAGCCTGTCCCTGGGTAGGGTCTTCCCATGGCTCACCGCATCCCTCTTTCAGCTCCGAAACCTAGTCCACCCCATTACACGAAAATTACATACCTTCAACACTTTATGTGAGAAATTCGATATACCCTCCTATTTCTTCCATTTCTATACACAGGTAAGACACTTCTTTCACTCTAAATCCTCAACCCTGACACTAGACATACCTACTGCTTTTGAATACCTATGTGCACAGAGTCCGCACCAATTACACTTAATTTCAAACATCTACCGTATCCTCCATGAGTTGCCTCCCCTTGAGGAGACCACACATCATTATATGAGAAGATGGTCCCAGATACTGAGCCGACCTATTACGGTACACATGTGAGATAAGATTTGGTCCTCTATTTTTAAGTCTTCTAAATGTGTAACCCAGAGAGAGACATCCATTAAGGTTCTTATGTTCTGGTACAGGTCCCCAGATGTAATAAATTTGACCCCTCGGTCTCGTCGCGCTGTTGGCGTTGCGGAACCGATACGGGCTCTTTATTTCACATCTTTTGGCAGTGTTCTCTAATACAACCCTTTTGGCGTGATGTGAGTATACTCATACAGAAGGTGGTGGGTGTTTCCCTCCCGCTGGATCACCTGAACTGTTTGTTGGGCCTTCCCCTTCCAAACACAACCAAAAAAAGGAATCAGTTAATTTCCTATATTTTATTAGCCGCCAGAAGGCTTATTGCACTGTGCTGGCTATCCAACGCTCCTCCTCCGTGGTCCAGATTCTTAGGTTTGGTGGCTGAAATTCGAAGGATGGATTTTCTAACGGCCGCCGTACACGATTCCATCTTTCAATTTAATAAGACTTGGGAACCCTGGGATTTTGGGACGCCTCTGCCAAACAACACACCCTAAGTAATATTAACTTCATGCTATTCCTGCCTGTACGCCCTCCTTCCTTCTATTATTCTCTCTATATACTGATTGATCCCTTATTGATATCTATAATCCTTATGCCATACCCTCCATAGAAGTCCTGTGATTTTGTGACTGCTCTTAAATTGTAATATGTATCCACGAGCTACCTGTTTTATACACTGCTAAGAAGCGATACAGACCACTCCTGTGTCCTGTATCAATGGACATCATTGGTTTATAATTACCTTTAGTTTTCTTTCTATTTCAATATGTTGGTTGACATTGCGTTGTTATTACTAGTGTGATGTACAATGTATAACAAGATTGTATATTTTCTTTTAAAATTTTAATAAGAAATACAATTATAAAAAAAAAAAAAATAGGCAGGAATGACGAGCAGAATCAACAACAGCTGGGTAACTGTGGAGAGAGATGGGGGCTGGCAATTAGCCGACAGCTGAGCGGCCAGCTCAGAGAAGGAAGGGCTGAAACCCAGCCCTGACAATTTGTCAACCCGAAAGTTCCGTTACTGGTATAAGAAAGTTGCATTTCATCTTTTTTGTATGATCCTGTTTAATTTGTTTGTCTGCTAGATATTAGACCCCCCTTATTTTTAACAGACTGCCTTTCAAATACCTGTGTGGATCATTTGCCTGCTACCATGTTTCTACCTTCCACTGACCCTGGCCTGTTTACCGACAATGTATTTGCCTGCCATTTTAAACCATGTTTCTGACTTCCATATGCACCAACCTTAGCCTGTTTACCAACGATGCCTCTGCCTGCCGTTTTAAACCTCGTTTCTGACTTCCACATGAACTATCCTCGGCCTGTTAATCGACCATGTTTTTGCCTGCCACTTGGACTGATCTTTTGCCCTTCTACTTTAGTACACAAGGGTCTCACATACGTGGGGGGCTTCAGAATAGTGTTCTGAGTAGAGAAAAACAGTTTTTGGTTTACTGTGTTCCCAGAACAGGGTCTGGTTTAGGGATGAGCCGAACACCCCCCAGTTCCGTTCGCACCAAAACCTGCGAACGGACCGAAAATTTGCACCAACGTTAGAACCCTATTGACGTCTATGGGACTCGAACGTTCAAAATCAAAAGTGCTCATTTTAAAGGCTAATTTACATGGATTGTAATAAAAAGGGTTTGGGGACCCGGGTTCTGCCCCAGGGGACATGTATCAATGCAAAAGAAACTTTTAAAAATGTTTTTTCAGGAGCAGTGATTTTAATGATGCTTAAAGTAAAAAAAAAAAGTGAAATATTCCTTTAAATCTCATACCTGGGGGGTGTCTATAGTATGCCTGTAAAGTGGCGCATGTTTCCCGTGCTTAGAACAGTCCCTGCACAAAATGTCATTTTTAAAGGAAAAAAAGTCATTTAAAACTGCTTGCGGCTTTAATGTAATGTCGGATCCTGGCAATATGGATGAAAATCAGTGAGACAAACGGCATGGGTACCCCCTAGTCCATTACCAGGCCCTTTGGGTCTTGTATGGATATTCGGGGGAACCCCACACCCAAATTAAAAAAGGAAACAGCAGTATACAGGCTCTGTACTCTGAACAGCAGTATACAGGCGGTGCAAACAAGACAGGGACTGTAGGTTTGTTGTTAAGTAGAATCTGTTTGTAATTTTGAACTGGTACATTTTTAACGTGTTTAGCTCCAGCCAAAAAATCTATTTTAAGCTTTTTGGAAAACATAGGGAAGGGTTATCACCCTTGTGACATTTGTTTTGCTGTCTGTGCTCCTCTTCAGAAGATTTCACCTCACTTTTTGTCCCAATGACAAATGTTTTTTTGAAAATTTGGGTTTTTTTGTGAAACAAGGATTGGTGATAAAGCATCAATGGAGGGGGCGTGGCCTGACCTGACACGAAGATGGCTGCTTAGCTTGGAAGCTCCTGCTACCTCACGACCTAATATCTGACTAACGGAGGTATAACACCCCAAAAACTGCTGGTGTCATGGGGACAGCATCTCGGAATTCATCCACCTCCCGTTCCCGATCCCCCGGGAACAACCAGGATCCCAGGGACATAATATACCTGAAATGTTCCGCTCAGGACGGGGTAATATGGCTTCTTCCCGCCAGAGGCTACCACAATCACAGGCTCTCTCAATCATGGGAACTCCCTCAGCCTCCCCTCAGGCGATCTCCACGGACAGAGAGGACACAAGACATGCACCATTACCTCACTTGAACATCAATGACCTGAAGACAATCGCAGCGGACATAAAAGATACCCTGTCAGCGGCCATATCAGAGCTCCGAATGGATATACACGCACTCACTGACAGAGTGCAAACAGTGGAAAAGATGACAGAACGCCATGACACTCAACTACGAAAAACCACTCGGCATGTAGACACGCACACCCTCCAGATGAGGGATATGCAGAGGCACCTGGAAGACCTCGATAACAGAGGCAGAAGACACAATCTGTGGGTCAGAGGATTGCCAGAAACCATAGAAGGGGAGCAATTATTACCCTCCATCACTGATCTCTTTAACAAGCTCCTGAACAGGCCACCTCAGACCCATATTGAAATGGAGAGATTTCATAGAGCATTGAGACCCAAAGGAAGAGATACCGATCCCCCACGGGATATAGTATGCTGCATAGTGGATTTTAAACTGAAGGAGGAAATACTGAGACGGGCCAGAATGAATTCACAGATCTTACATGAAGGAAAACAGGTTCAAATATACCAGGATCTCTCAGGGATAACCCTGCAGCACCGACGGGACCTGCGACCCTTACTAGACACCTTGCGCACTCAGGGAATATCCTACAAATGGAAGTTCCCGTTCTGCCTCTCAGCCACATCCCGAGGAAACACCGCTCTTTTGAAAGTGCCAGAAGATCTTCCTCGTTTCTGCGACATTTTAAACATCCCGCTGATAGATGTACCAAACTGGTATGCGGACTTTCGTCATTCAGCGGTCAGGAAGGAACCACCAGCGGAAGAACCAATGGAGGCACAGGCATCCAGGCACCAGAGGAGACGTTCTCCCTCGGCAACAGGTAACCGTCATGACTCCCGAGGCACGTACCGCAGCACTAACCCCTTCTC